>JACCHZ010000133.1:1800000-2231622 GCA_018907045.1 Wiebesia pumilae | reverse complement strand
GATACCAGTTTTAACGGTAAAAATTATAGGACATCGGTGATATTAAAGATATCAATATGGTGAATTTAATAAAGTTTTTGATTCTTATATAGTAAGGGAATCGAGCCATAAAGAGATTTTTCATTTATCAGATGTAGACAATCATTTAATTTTACCTATTAATTGTGATATTTGAATAATTGTGGGATCAGTCGATGTAATTCATTCATTTACAGTTCCTTCTTTAGGATTTAAAGTAGATGTTGTGCCTGAGCGAATTAATCAAATTAGGACTTTAATTCAACGACCAGGGTTATATTTTGGACAATGTTCTGAGATTTGTGGAATGAATCATAGTTATATACCGATTGCTTTAGAGGCAACTTCAGTAAATTGATTTTTAAAATGAGTAGTTAAATAAAATTCAAGAATTAGTTAAATTTAAATAACATTAATTTGTCAAATTAAAATTATTAATCAATTAATATTTTTGATTTTATCCAATTGAAGTAAATAAAATTACTATAGATGATTTAAAAGATCATTTCTTTATTTTAAGATATCAATTGTTTTAAATATTTAATAAAAATTATTTGAGTAAATAATAAAATTATTATTTAATAATAAAATATTGAATTCCACAAATGAAACCAATCTTTTGATTTTTAATATATTTGTATATTTTAATTTTATTGATATTATTCATAGTTTTTTTACATTATTTATTTATTTATATTGGATCTTTAAAAGAGAAACGTAAAAATAATAAAAATAAAAAATTTATAAAATGATTATGATAAATTTATTTTCTATATTTGACCCATCTACCACTATTAAGTTTTCATTGAATTGAATAACTTCAATTTGAGTCTTATTTTTTATTCCTAGAATGTATTGATTAATTCCTTCACGATTAAATTATTTTTTGATTATGATTATTCAAAGTTTAATTAAAGAATTTTCATTAATTTTAAATTAAAAAAAAAATTTATTTAATATTTTATTATTAGTTAGATTATTAATAATAATTTTTATAAATACTTTTTTAGGTATATTTCCCTATGTATTTGTGTCTTTAAGACATTTAGTATTTGGATTATCATTATCTTTAAGAATATGATTGTCTTTTATGTTATATGGTTGAATTACTAATATAAATGACATGTTTGTTCATTTAGTACCTCAAGGTACTCCTTTAGTATTAATTGCATTTATAGTTTTAATTGAGACTATTAGAAATTTTATACGATTTGGATCTTTAGCAGTTCGATTGTCTGCCAATATTATTGCTGGTCATTTAATTATGGAGATATTAGCTTCAATATGTTTAGGGAGAATAACTATTTCTTTATTTGTTTTATTGGCTCAATGTATTTTAACAATATTTGAATTTTGTGTAACATTTATTCAAGCTTATGTTTTTACTATTTTGATTATTTTATATAGAATATAATTATAATTAATGAAAAAATTAATTCAACCATTTCATTTAGTAACTGTCAGTCCTTGACCTTTATATATATCATTGAGAATTTTTATTGAATTTTGAGGGGTTTATTTATTTTTAATTTATTCTGAGCCTAAAATTATAAAATTTGGAGTTTTTTTTAATTTGTTTAATTATATTTTGTTGATAAAAGGATGTTGTACGAGAAAGGACTTTTCAAAGTTTTCATACTATTAAAGTTGTTAAAGGGCTTAAAATAGAGATAGTAATTTTTATTTTTTCTGAAATTATATTTTTTTTTAGAATTTTTTGAAGTTATTTTCATGTATTTTTATCTCCTGATGTAATAATTGGGGATATATGGCCCCCTAAAGGAATTGAGGCGGTTAATTCTTATGATATTCCGTTAATAAATACAGTAATTTTATTATCATCAGGGGTCACTATTACTTGATGCCATCATTCAATTATTGATGAGAATAAAAAATATGCTGTAAAAGCATTATTTTATACAATTTTATTAGGGATGTTATTTAGATATCTTCAATATCTTGAATATTATACTACTATGTATACAATTAGAGATTCAGTTTATGGATCAGTTTATTATTTATCTACAGCATTTCATGGGTTACATGTATTAATTGAAACAGTATTTTTATTTATTATATTAATTCGAATGATGAAAAATCATTTTTCTAGACGTCATCATGTAGGGTTAGAAATGGCTATTTGATATAGACATTTTGTAGATGTAGTTTGATTATTTTTATTTTTAAGAGTTTACTTTTTATCAGGATAATTAATATAGTATAAATTAATACAATTTACTTCCAATTAATAAATTTATAACTTAAATAATGTTAATATAAATATTAAGAAAAATGAAAATTTTATGTTTAGTGTGTTTTATAATATTGTTATCAGGAATTATATTATTAACAAATTTTATTATTTCAAAGAAAATAAATGAGAGATGAGAAAAATGCTCTCCATTTAAATGTGGGATAGATGCTATGTCATTAAGACGACAGCCATTTTCTATGCAATTTTTTATAGTAACTATTGTATTTTTAGTATTTGATGTAGAAATTTCTTTAATGCTCCCTTTAGTTAATAATGAAAATTATTATTATTATATAGAATTATGATATGGGGTATTAATTTTAATTAATTTGTTATTTGGATTATTTATTGAATGAAAAGATGGCGCATTGGACTGGCTAAAATAATATTTAATAGTTTAAAAAAACTTTAAATTGCAAATTTAAAAATGTTATTTATTTAACTTAAATATATATATATATACATAGTAATAAGAAAAAAATTTTTCTATGAATAAATTTACAGTTTATTACTTATTATCAGACATATTACTAAAGAAATATAAATAATTAAATTATTTGATTAATGAATTAGAAGTTCATAATGATTAATATTTCTAATTAATTGGAATATAAATATTCAATGTTATTATTAACAATAATAAACCTCAAAATTTGATTTCAATTAAGTAAAATTTACACATATTGTATAATTTAAACTTTAAAGGTTTATAGTTTTGTTAACTTAAAATTTTAGATATATAAATAAATAAATAGAAATATTATTCTAAATCAATTTATAATAAGTGATAAATCAGGAACGACAGGGTTAAAATTAATTAATTTAAAATTATTTTTTTTTGTGTAAAAATAATATATAAAAAATGAATATGTAAATCGTATATAAAATAAAGTTCTAATTAAGGATGATAAAATAAAAATTATCAATAGATTAAATTATAGATTAATTATAGATTTGATTGCTATTCATTTTATTAAAAATCCTGTAAAAGGGGGAAGTCCTGCTAAGGATAATATTGGAATAATTAATATATATATATTAATATTATTTATAAATTTTATTGTGTATAATTCTTGAAGAAAATTAATATTTAAATAATTAAATAATTGTATTAATAATCTTCTAATTAAAGTATATAAAGAAAAATATAAAATACAAATTTTTTCGTTAGAATGAATTAACATTAAAATTCAAGAAATTTGAATTATGGAAGAATATCCTATAATAATTTTAATAGAAGAAGATTGCAATCCTATAAAGGAAGCATAAATAACATTTATAATAATAATAATAAATAATAATAAATTAATATTAGGGTTAGTATAATTAATTAAGGAATTAATGATATTTAATGGAATAATTTTTTGAATTGTTGAAATTAAGAAGATATTTATTCAATTTATAATAATTAATATTTTAATATATCATATATGAAAAGGAAAAATTCCTAATTTTGCAATTAACGAAATAATTATTGGAATAATCATAAAATTATTTTCATTAAAAAATATAAATAAAGAGGAAAAGAGATATAATATTGAAGAGTTAGCTTGAATCAAAAAATAATTTATTAAATCGTTTGGTTTAATAATTTGATCATTAGAAATTAAATAAATAAATGCTGGTAAATTTAATTCTTTTAAAATTCAATAAATAAATCACCTAGATGCATTACATCTAATAATATTGGCATAAATTATAATAATTGTGGAAGGATATAATAAAATAATATATAATATTATAGTATTAATTTTAATATTAATTTAATAAAGTGCCTGATTAAAAGGATTATTTTGATAGAATAAAATATATAATTTATATAAATTATCTTTATTATATATATATATATATATATATATATATTACTATTAATTACTATTAATTAGAGGTTAATATTTAATATATATTCGGAAAAAAATGAATATAGTAAAATATAAAATAAAATGAATATAGTAATAATTATATTTTATTTAGTAAATTATTTATTAAAAATATTAATAAAATATATTATAAAAAAATTTAAAAAAAGTAAATTTATTCACTAAAATGAAAATTCTACTATTTTAACAATTTTTAAAATCAACATGAAATATTTTAGTATTAAATATTTATATATTAATATATATTTATTAATTAATAGTATTATTTATTCTACAACAAATATATAGATCCATATTTAATTAACTATAAATTTATTTACTAAATATACATTTATACATTATTTTAGAAAAAAATATATATTTATTATTAATTATTATATTTATATATAAATTATTTATTTATTTATTTAATATATATATATATATTATTCCTTTATTGTACAGTTACAAGTTTGTACAGAACTTGTGAAATATTTTCACACTAATAAAGATTTTAAATTTTAAGAATGTTTATAAATTATTGTAAATATAGATAATCTTGAATTCATATTATGTTTAGTATTAAATGAATTAAAAAATTTAATTATACTAGTAACTTAATATTATGATATTATTACTGTTAAAATATTTTCAGTTTTCAATTCATTTACCTAAATTATATTTTACTTATAAATTTGCTTATAAAATAATCATATTTTTAATAATATTAATATTATTTGTTAGTATAACTTATATTATACTCCTTAATTTGAATCTTATTAACATTTAATTTCCATATACTGAATACCTTATTATCTTTTCCATATATTATTATTTTCGCAAAACTTTTGTCTACAGTATTTATTTCTTTATGGAACTAATCGTTCAATTTACGCTAATTCATGTTAAGACTATCAGAATATATTCATTTACTTTTACTTGACAATCTTATAATAGACAGCACTAAAAAAAACAATAACTGGTTTAGAAAAAGGAAAATAAAAACTTCGCGCGTTGAGCGCTCCTGATGCATTGCTAGGAAAAAACCATCCCTTGAGTTTGTGCGATACAGGCAATACCTTGACTGGTACACAGTCGTCTGGCATACGCTTGGCGGCGTTATCCTGAAAGAGAGAGCGTAAAAGGGGTTCAAATGAACGAGCCCGGAAAAAGTCACAGACTTGTCACATGGCGAATAGGTATAAAGAAAGCCCGGGAATTGTAATTGAACAACGCAGCTAATTATAGTTCGGTCGTCTGACATTGGCTCAACATTGAGCCTATTGACTGTGGAGAAATGCTACACGCTAAAATTGGAACAGCGTTGCTTCAGGCTAGGGCTGACAGAACCAAGCATAGGGGTTTTCGAGTAAGCGCAGGAACAGCAAGCATTATGGACAAATCGAGCAATGTCATACCACCGCTTCTAGCGGCTCTCTCTCTCTTCCTCAACCCCTCTCTCTCTCTCACACACTCTCTCTCCCTTTCTCTTAAACATTAAACGGTGAAATCTTTGGGAGCATCTTGATATCATCACTGCCCCCTTACGAACTGGAGGAAAAAGCAGGTTTATTCTTATTTCCCTTCCTTTATTATTATTTTATTATTATTATTCAAATTTCTTTGAATAATTTCAATCGCACTTGTCAGGGCGATTCAACGTAGGATTTCGAAACAAACTATAATTGAAGAATGCTATTCAATCTGCCCTTCTCAGGACAAATAAGGAACAAACTATTCCGCCCTTGTCAGGGTATTTACGTTCTTCGGTGACTCAGTACAGAGGAGTAAAAAAAGGATCACTGAAAAACTATATTCCTTTGGGAATCGCGTCTTCAATCTCAAGATTGAGCCACAAGATTGAACGATGTCTTCTTAAAATAATATTTAAATTTGAATAAGATAAAATTAATGTAATATTTTTTCACATTTTTTCAATGACAATGTGATTACTTAAATGAGAATTATGAGAACTTTCTGATGACGAATTTGCGAAACAAGATATCCGGAAACGAAACTAACGAAGGATTAAATATAATTACGAATGACTTAGAGAAGACTAGTAATTAAATTAGTGTTTTGATAAGAATATCTTATATAGTTCCTTCACAAGATATTTCGCATAATTAAATCATTTATAATAATAACTGGATATGACTAAATATTTTAATTAAGATTCTATTTTTTATTAATAAATTAATATTATTCATAACAAATGTTTTATAAAATACAGTGTAATTGGTATCTTTAATAATTTTCTGTGCACTACATTTCATAATAAATTATTCTATTTGTATTTGAAAAAGATTTATTTCATTAAAATATGTAAATATTTCCATGTTTTTTTATATAATTATAAATTATACTGTTTTTATATATAATATGAAAAATAGAATTTTATATTAATGAAAATAATTTGTATCTTAACATAAAATATATTTATTAATTTGTAATGATTTAACTACTCTTATGCAACGATTTGCTATCTTTTCTTTTATTTGTATGCGTCCTTTACGTCAATTCCTTGCAACGATTTTACCTGTTTCCTTATTCTTTGGCAGCGGCTCGTTCTCTCGCGCTTTCGGCCCGGATGGCTCGTCATTGAACGGGGTTCATTTCGGGAGGAAGAGGACTTAGAAACTGGTGTGAAATCAGAACGAAACGTTTTATAATAACTAAATTATTATATTCAAAATGTTTATTTTATTGAAAATGTTTATTATATTCAAAATGTTTATTTTATTGAAAATGTTTATTATATTCAAAATGTTTATTTTATTGAAAATGTTTATTTTATTCAAAATGTTTATTATATTCAAAATATTTATTTTATTCAAAATGTTTATTATATTCAAAATGTTTATTTTATATTTATTTTATATATTATATAGTGGATAATTTTGTCGGTTTGTTACAAATGTATTTATTAAACTGCGCATCTTTCAGATTACAGCAGCGATTTACGGTAATCAGTGATGGTTGTATATAACTTATCACGGGTTACGATGACGGTTATTTAACATAATCTTAATGATCTTATAATAAATCACGGCGGTGTTTTACATAGAATATATGGCGATGGATATTCTCTATGGATCAGCGGCTATTTACAGTGATTCGCGAAAGCGGTTATTTCTTCGGATGATTTACAGGATCGGACGACTCTACGGATGAATCACTGCGAGAAAGCGCGCTGACAGAATGCACTCTTTGGAGGTTCCTGGTGCGTCAATAGACTATGCTAGGGGCTATACACTGAAAGATTACGAAAAGCTACACTAGGAGGTCAATCGCCAATAGCTGCACAATTATAGGAGACCTCCGATTCTCAAAACCGCTGATTTTACGCGAGTTCGCCTTTTTTATA
This sequence comes from Wiebesia pumilae, assembly GCA_018907045.1. Classification (NCBI taxonomy): domain Eukaryota; kingdom Metazoa; phylum Arthropoda; class Insecta; order Hymenoptera; family Agaonidae; genus Wiebesia; species Wiebesia pumilae. The sequence goes on along the minus strand of JACCHZ010000133.1, from coordinate 2,224,124 downwards.
TATCAAGGAAGGGTTTCTTTCCTTCGCTTATTCATTCGCCATCTAGCGGATAAAAGATGATTTCACGCTTACAGAGGGGAGTCCCTGCTCTGCCTTTGCCCTCACAATCCATGGATAAAGACTAACGGCGGAAGAAATAGCAGCGGTGTCAGATCAACCACTTCGCGTTTGCTATGTATAACCGAGGCTTAACGCGTTAAGGCTCGAGGCTTAAGGCTCCTCTCCACGGTTCCATTCTCTCTTTCACTCGCTCCATATTCTTTCTCGTACTTGTACTACGCTATGTCTGTTCACTACGGGGCATACTCTCTCTCATTCATACTTGCTCTTGTTGCTAACGCTTTACCGTGCATGCTGTCTCTCACATTTATACTTGCTCACTCTACTGTCGCACAAGCGTCACTCTCACTTAAGCGTCTGTCTATCCCACGCAAATTGTCTTGTAGGCGTCTATTTTTCACGTGCACGTTATCGCGTTGGATACACTCACTATGTTCGTGCCCTATACTTTCCGCTGTATATAGGGGGCCGTTCTCGATTTTCTTCCTTTCCCAGCTCTTAACCCGCGGTGTCGCCATGAACTCACAATGGATGTATCCGTTGCAAATTAATATGATATGTTAATGAAATTAAATTTATAAACTTAAATTACAATTATAGTGTTCATAAAATAGCTGCCATTGTTATAATAATTTCATAATCAATTGTATTTATTATCTTTAATTTTTATGGTTAATATTTGTATCAAATAATGATCAGTAAGTAGTAAATTTAGCTGTTAAATGATAAAATATAAACTTTTGAATAAAATAATAAAAAATTTAGATCAAGCAACTACAGCTGTTGTATTAAACAGTTTATATTATAAAAACCGGTATTTTATTTGACATTCTTTAATTAAGATAATTGCCTCATTTTGAAACGTAGAATGAAAAATACTTCAGAAACTTTGAAATTCGTTATTATTATATTCTATATATAATTTGTAATTAAAATCTTGATATTTAATTATAACATCATATTAATTTTTTAATAAATAATCTTATATAATAGTTTTATGAATAAAAATTTAATAATTTTATAATTTATACAGTAATGTATTTCAAGCAATATTTAGTAAATGATGTTAAATTTAGTTAAAGAAAACTTAATTTAAAAATATAAAATAATAAAATAAAAAATAAAGTATAAAAATATTGAAATTTGATCCAATTTTTCGATTTAAAGTTTTCGAAATAAATTTATTATAATATTCTGATTAAAAAGTATGCTGAGGTTAGCATCTCAAGGTTTATTGGATCATTTTAACAAAAGATATAGTCGCTGTGGATTTAGATAGAATTCTACTTAAACAACTATCATTGACATCTCTCAAAATGACAACGGAACTTTATCAATTTATAGTTTCAAGTGAAATTTGATCACCACTCCCAAAAAGCCTCAAAAAGGAAACGCAAAGGAGGTTTTAAGCGCCAATTAGTTCAATCATTAGCTAGAAAATAAATGATTTAATTTCTTTTAGATTTACTTATTTAAAGAGAGTATAAAGGCACGATTAATACTAAGTCGTTATTAAGAGTAGCGCAAAATCCACATTAGAATAAAAATCTCTTCTTCGAACAACAAGTAAACGATAAGTCACTTTAATGAATCAACAAATACCAAACGCAATAGCTTCATTGGCTTGCTTTATAGGCATTCCGGTTCTGAATTAAATCCAATATAACGAGGAAAACAATATTAAAAATTGGAATTGTATTAAAAAAAGGAAGTTAAAAATGGATCTAAGCAACTGGTACTACAATTCTGATGAAAGTGAGTCGTTCCGCATAATAATCCACTACAAACCAATAAGCCATAAACTCTACATAAATAATTTAAAATTAACTGTAAGATAAAAAATATATCTACTAGGATTAATGGAGTTATATTCAAGTATGTGCTTGTTTTATGAATTAATTGAAAAATAATTGAAATATTTGTTTCATTTAAAAATTATATTATAAAAAAAATATTAAATGAAATATATATATATATATTTAATTAAGTTTCAATTAAATTAAAATTAAATTAAAGGTGTATAATGAACTAGAAAAAATATTAAAAACAAAAGAAGAAATTTTTTTATTAATTTTCTCAACAATAATTAGTCTTACATAAAAAAACAACACATCTCCAACTTAGAGTACATAAAAAAATTATGCTAATATTAATATAAATAATTATTAATATAACATTTTGATAAACGTAAACACCCTAATAACAAATCAAAGTAGATTCAATCTTTTAGAATTACTTAAAAAACTAAATCTAGATACATACGTTGTCTTGAGTCAGACTGAGCCTGATTCGTGGAAACCGTAGCGCAGGATAAGATCCACACGGCGTTAAAGAGGAGAGAAATATCATGCGTAGAAAAAACCTTAAGTTTTTCCTTTTTTTATATAATAATAGAAAAGTTAAAGCTTTATAATATTTTAATTCGAAGACAATATTAGCTGCACTTGAATCAGCATATTAGTATTAAGAAAGGTTGATGAAAACATCCGATTCTTTATATATTAAGATTATTATGTAAAAAAATAATGTATATTTTGAGACTAAATAAACATTTATTAATTAAAATTACTGATCCCGGCCAGACCTAGACGATAACCTATCTATATCTGGCAACGACTTTGTACGCACCATCCGATTATTTTGGACTTACGTGTGTGTTGTGATCTTAGCCACAGCTTTGTACGTGCTTGCTGTGATTCAGCTGTTAACACATATTTACACAAAAATGAGCCACAGATATTCATATCAAATTCCTAGATGGATAATTTTGTACCACGTTTTCATCTTTTTACACATTTTTTTTAAGGATGCTTTGATAAGTTCATGTCGAAAATAGCGTGCGAGAACTTCGATCGGAGAAAATTATCTATATTGGTCGAATTTCTTGCTTACTTTACCTGAATTACAACTTTCTCTATTATAACGGCTATAGAGATATATTCTGGATATTTGGTTTTATCAATTATCGCGCAGAAGATTGAGTTTTAAATTATTTAGGATATAAATATGAAATTTTAATTTTAATATATTGATAATTATGTGTTTGAATTAGACTAGCATTATATTACATTAGTAATAAATCTACAAGAGCCTGACTTAATTACCCAGACTTCAAATGGCCGATCCATAATCTGTATTGTAGTACAGATAACTTTACGTCAGGTAGTTGCCATTGTTCCAAAATTTCGAATAAACCTGCAGTGTGAAAGTTATTAATTTTCTTAAAGTGTATTCACTGACAAGTAAACGTCCCGAGGTGTACCTCACTGATTTTCTTGATATTGTGATATGTTGTAGTTTATCAAAAAATATTAGGAGGGTTCTTTTTACGTACTAACTCAGTGATTTAAAGGATGAAAGGGGGTGAAAAAATGCACTTATAAAATTTACCTTTGGAAATGAATTTTTTTAATATCCCAAAAACGAATTAAAATTTTGAAATAAAAATAATGCCAATTTATTTCTTCAGAAAAAATGCTTATGTGGATATTATTCTTACTCCAAAAGGTTCTATCTCATATTTTTTATAAGGGTAAATATGACTTTCATTTCTTTTTGTTTCTCCAGAAAATTTTAAATTAAACGAATCTCATAAAAAATCATTATATGATAAACAGTATTGAGATATAAACTAGACGTGTTTTGGGGCTTTTCAAAAAAAATATATTCAAAGGAATAACTAGGAGTAACTATACTATAACTACCCCTAACAAGAGTTTTCTGATATGTACCTTAATAATATTCTTAATTTTGTAACATATTGTAAAATATGACAAAAAATATATCAAATATATTTGTACGTAACTATATAACCATTTGAGAGGTAAAAACATCCTTATAGTTCACCCTCGAAAAATCATTTTTCAATATCTCAAAAACGAATTGAAATGAAAACGCAATGAAAACAACGTCAATTTATTTTTTATAAAGATCCGCTTTTATAGTAATCGCTTTTACCCTGAGAGGTTGTGTTCCTTATTTTTCAAAAACCCCAAGATATGTCTAGCCTCAATATTGATTAACAGAGAATAATTTTTCATGAGATTGGTTTAATTTAAAAATTTCTGAAAATACAAACAGAACGTCATATTTACCCTTAATTGGAGCAAAAATATTTTGCTATCGTACAATACACACATGTATATTTTGATGAAAAATTAAAGAATTATTGAGAAATATTCTTGAATTGTAGTAAGCAAAATTGATACAGTTTTCAATTGATTAAATAATATAATATATTTATATATTTTTATAATATAGGTTATAATAAATTTTTATAGTCTTGTTTAAATTAAATTACGATAGAATATTGTTTACATTAAATATTTCATAAATATTAATCGATTATGTAATATTGTATGGCGTTTTCAATTAGTTTTCCCAAATTATTATTTTTATTTTTTTTAATAATCCACTTTGAGTTCTTTTTGAAATAAGTAAAAATCATAAATAATTCCTTATTAATTATATATCTGTATTTTATTGATATTTTTATTAAGTACACTGTAGAAAAGCACAAATAGAAAGGAGAACTTGTTTCTGAGCTTCATTCGTCGAGAGAAACTTTTGCATTCAATTACCTCCAATAGCTATAATAAAGTAGCTGAAAAGAAGTTCTGAGCATTATATTAGATAGAACCATTTTATTATCGAAGATATTAAAGAGCTCTAAGTAAGTAAAAAATTCTACAGATGCGTGTATCTATGCAAAAATTAAAAGTCTTTTTATCAAAATTAGTATCGACAAGAATTACGATTCTGAAAATTGTTCCAAGAAGTAATCAAACGATGAAACAGAATTTATCTCACCATCGATTCAACTGAGATAATCGAAGTTGAATTTCTACAGTACCTACAGTAAGACTGAGATGGTGATAATGAATAATCTGGGGCATTAACTCGCAACCGGACTCAGGTAGTTGCGTTTGAATTATGGTGCATACCCACGAATATAATCCAACCGAATAGTTCAAAGAAACTATTTTGAACAACCAGTCACGCATATTACTAACTATGTGACGTATGTATATAGGACTAGCTAGTAATAATTAGTTAAAATTCAATTGCAATTAATCGTAAAAAATAAGAAGAATCATGTATAAATAGAAAAAGACAGGGATCAAACATGATATATTGTCCTAATTACGGAACTAAGGAAGATGTAAGAAGAAACAACGTCTAACTCGTGTCTAATATTATCAGACCAAAGACAATAATATTCAACTATTACATATTAATACAATATATTAATATAATACAATATACAATATATATTAATACTATGTATTAATAAAATTCGATTCATTTATTTGAATATTCATAGTGAACATTAACTTAAAATAATTTTTTGTCTGTAAATTGATATCAATGCTACTGGATATCTTTCTTTTAAAACCTATACTAACTGCAACTTCACAGAATTATTTTTTAAATTAATTTTTTGTCTATAAAGAATATTCACTTTTTACTATACTAATATTAAAAATTCTTTGTGAAAATTATTATACTATCAACTATGAAAAAACATTAAATTCAATGAAAATCTACAAATTAAATTTAGAAAAGAATTATTACCTGAGTTCGGTTGCGAGTTAATGCCCCAGATTATTCATTATCACCATCTCAGTCTTACTGTAGGTACTGTAGAAATTCAACTACGATTATCTCAGTTGAATCGATGGTGAGATAAATTTTGTTTCATCGTTTGATTACTTCTTGGAACAATCTTCAGAATCGTGATTCTCGTCGATACTAATTTTGATAAAAAGACTTTTAATTTTTGCATAAATACACGCATCTGTAGAATTTTTTACTTACTTAGAGCTCTTTAATATTTTCGATAATATAATGATTCTTGCTCAGAACTTCTTTTCAGCTACTTTATCATCTATTTTATCATATACTTTATTTCTTGTCTACAATAGCTTTTCGAATACGAATCTCTTCAACTGACTTTCTTAATCTTTCCCATTCGCATGTAGAGAGTAAGCTTTTCTTGAACAAATTATTACTAAAACAAATTCATAATATAAATTTAAATCTTACTATTTAATGAAATATAATTATTATTTGTTAATTTTTTAAATTTCTCTTAAATTTTACTATAATACTTAATTTCAATACTATAATATAGCATTTATTGATAGAAAATAACTTTAAAGTATCCTAAAGAACATAAATAAACCTATAATAAGCATATAATTATTCATTCATCCCAATTTTACTTTTAAAAACATATTTTTAATTCAAAATTTAAAAATAAATTATATTATAAAATTATGTAATATTAAACAAGTCAAGATTATGTACAAATATTTGATGCAACAAATGTTAAATAATTATGCAAACGTTACATATAGGATATTTTTGTAGTTCAAAATAATAAATTCTATAGATTATTGTCTATATTAGTCGATTTCTATTTCTGATTTCTGTTAAAACCAAATATGATGCATAATATTTTGTTTACTAATGATTTATAATTTCACAATAAAAATTTTTGTTATCGTAATTATATCATAAAAATAAAAATACTGTACCTTAGTTTTGTTCGAATTTATTAAACATGTAAATTTTTTATATTAGATATATTTTTAGAAAATATTAGTAACTTAATATAAATTTTAATAAACTTAATATATAATAATAATAAATAAACTTTATATAAACTTAATATAAAGTCGAAACTACATTTGAAACACGTGTTTATTTATTTTCTATCGTTTATTTACTTCTAGAATTACCGTTTTATCGTGTTTCACTGACTGTCTTCTTCACCTTTAATTTCTCGATTTTATAGCCAAGACATCAAAGCCATTTTCATGTTACCCCGTCTCTCTCTCTCTCTCTGTCTGTATGTCTATAAATCTATCTATATATCTATCTTTATATCTATATATCTATCTATATATCTATATATCTCTTTTCAAGAGTCTTACTTTCTCTAATTCTCTCATTCTTTCACATATGTGAACGCAACATTCACTGCAAAAGACATCTCTAAAATAATGCACCTGCTTAGTTTCGCTCCAAGCATTTCCTCGGACGATTTTCTCCTACTCTTCATCCTTCCATACCGCTCTTTATGCACTTCCACCTAGTGGCATTTAACACAGTAGAGTAGAAGTGTTCTGCGGAGTTACTGAACTCACTCATCCCTTACTTACGTACGTATTTGAAATTCGAAATGAAAAAAATTTATGCGCATGCTGAATAAATTTTCAATGTCTGTCCTATATGATGAAAGATAAGTGGAATAACTAGATGGATTAGAATAAATAATTTAAAAAAGTCTTAGTTATTAAAATAAAAAAATTTTTCCGAATAAATTCTGACTGAATTATAGAAAAAACTTTCAATATCTTATATTTCGTATAAATATATGATGTTATAATATCATTTCAATTAAATATCAATATTATTTATATTATTAATTGTCTATTAGCAAATGATATAAATGATGTATAAAATTGCAATAATGTTCTAATGTATTTAAAAATATTGGTATATAAAAATTTAAATTCAATTTAAATTTGAGTAACTAAATTAATGTTGTTTTATTTCAAAGCAATATTTTTGCTTAGCGATTAAATAATTCATTCGTTTCTTTACCTGCAAAGCCATCAAAGAAGGATTTCGCTAGAACAGTTAAAAGAGTTAAATTGAATAACTGTACGAATGAATCGTTGTACTAAAGGGTTCTCTCTTGATTTGATTCAGAACTGTCTGTGTTCATATTCAGCGAATTAGACAACCAAGTATTACTAACGATAATATCACAAAACTCCTGTCGAACTGATACAAGAGGTTCCCTTTTATGATAATCCGTTTCATCTGCAGAGCACAAAATGTGATTTTACTGACGAGAACCTCAATACCTGAACTCTTTTTATACGATGATAGACAAATAAAATTTATATATTTATTTAAATAATGTGTTATTAAATATTAAAATAATGACAAAGATTTATTATTAAAATTGAAACCGTGACATAATTTTTTAATAAATTTAATTTCTTATTGAGCTTGCACATAAGATTTATATTGATTTTATACATATGTTTTAATAATTATTTTTTCTAAACTAATTTTTAAAGTAAATATTTTAAAAAGAGAAGACAAAAATTGAATTCTACATTGATCCATTAAACTGAGAAATAATTTTTTTTTTATTAGTTTTAGGATTAGCTGTAGAATTCTTACAATACAATTAGAAAACTTCAATATATAATATTTATAAGATAAAGTAGGAAAAAATTGGTTTCCGGTAATTTTACTAGATTTTTATTCTTCTGACTACAAATACAATATTATAATATATAATATATTTTTAATATTTTATTATCTTAAAAATAATATTAATTTTAATGATGAGAAAAATTCAATAAAAAAATATATTACTCTCGGTAATAAAGTTATGAATAAAGTGAAGAATGTTAATACTATATATATTATATTTATTAAAATAATATACTGTATTTGCATTATTGAATAGTTTCTGTTACTCATTCATTATCTTTAATTGTAAGTTTTTGGAATTTCTTTATTCATTCTAAATTGAAATTCATTTTTAATCAATCTTCTGAAAAGAAAGTCTTATAACAATCAAATAGTAAATCATTTGAATATTAGTGAGCTATAAAAAATGTTGTACTTGTATATATATGTGTATTTTAAAAGTTAATAAACAACAAATGTCTAAGTTTCTGAAATACTACAATTAAATCAGGAGCATATTGTTTTAACCTATTAAGAAAACTGTTAAATCAAATAAATGAAAAAGTATCAGTTTTTAGTAATTTATCGAATAAATTTCATGGCTTATATTAAGTATTTCATGATTCTATTTTATCGTAAAAACTGCTTCTGTATTAGCTTTAGTACTTTTTCTGAAAATAAATTTCTTTCTTATATACTTTAATTATCTTCAAACATATTGACTTTAAATAAATCACAAACGTTCTGTATAATTTTATGTATATGTTTAATTTATGTTTTTAAATATTTGAATAGTGCTATTGATTGTTGCAGTAAATGAGTGCCTTTCTATATATGTAATTGCAGAAGACGTGGCTTGTTCCTGTTGATGTCTCATGACTTCAGTTTCAATTGAAGCAATATTAATAAAAAACAAATAGCAAAAAATAAATTTTAATGATACTTTTTTACAACGATTGATCCTAAATTTTAACTAAAACGATCACTATTAATTTTAAGCGATACAAGTAATGAAAACCTTAAACTTAGAAGTAATATAAATAACATTATTTTCTTAAATACTTTATAATTAATTAATAATTATTGAAATATCTATTATGTTAGCAAATAAAATAATACTATAATTCATGAATATAATTAAAGTAACTCATAATTTAGTGATAAAATTTAAATAAAATAAGTAATAACCTAGTTTGTGCGCGAGAATAACGCACTTACAAACACTCCTTCATTTTTATTGTACAATTATACGATGCGTTCAGTTAATGGCAAAAGAATTTAACATTTATTTAATTATTAAATAACATATGATTGAAAAGCAAAATTATTGAAGAGCGATACGTGATGAACTCGATTAAAAGTAAAAGAATTTATCATTAATTTTAATTGTATTACAGGTAAATAACATATGAACAAGATACGAAATTATTGTTACAGTAATACATAATGCACTCGATTGATGATAATAAATGAGAAATTATTAATTATTAACAATTTTATATAGCATTGTAAATGATTATCAGGATTTATTTATATATTACCCAACGCTAGCTTTTGTAAAAACAGAAATCAAGCGGGGTCTCTCCTCGGTGAGTTAAAAAAACAAATTTCATCCACTAGATGGCGGATGATAAAATTATCAAATTATTCTTAAATAATAAAATTAATCAAATTTAACGTTCGGAAAAAATTAAAGTATTTTTAATTTATAATATTTATACGATATTGCTTATTATATGGATAAATGCTTATTATATGCATTTATATGGATAATGTAGCTCTTACATGAGCAGAATTTATATAGCACTATAGAATTTTTTAAGCACGTAAAATCTCTGTATAGACACATACACACTGTCGCATGCACGCACATGCTACATCACTCAAACGTGCTCTTAAGTATTCAACTGTACTGTTTGAAGTTTGTTGATATTTCATCAATTATGTTAATGGTTGAGCTAGTATTAAACAATTTTATTATGCATAAATATTTTCGAATATAAATATATCAATTTATATACTTTTGAGCTGAACTTTAACAAAGAATCTTTTTAAATATTTCAAGAAATATAAACATCTCTAGTAGGCTACTCAAATGAAGAAGATGGAATGGATTGTCATTAAATTAAAATTATATTTACAACAAAATTATGAATTTTAGTTGTGCAAGTAAAATGAATAGGTTGTTAGGTACTTAAGTGGCTTTTTCACATTTCAAGAACCATTATGTTATTCCCCTCGCGTTAAAGATAAAAAGATAGCTAACGTACTTTGAGTTGACGATCTCACTCGAATTATAGAATTCTCGCCTTCGTAGAATTAGTATTATTTCACGTCTCTAAAAGATTAAAAACGGTAAGAGAGAGAGAGAGAGAGAGGGAGAGAAGTGAGTGAGTGATTGAGATTTCGTGACTTGGAATTCCTCCAACTGCGGGCAGTTGCAAAATTCTCGAGTTATCAAATTTAGAAAAGTTTTCCAGTTTACATAACCTCCAAATATGATGTTTCATAAAGTGCTTCAACAGCATTTTATCATATTTCAAGAAAGTAATTAACTTTCTGTCCCTAGATAATATTATATAAAATAAGCAAAAGTTAGTATATAGTTATTTAATAATGAATGAAGTATTTTATCATTATTATTTTAAAATTAAAACAATGCTATTTTATATAAGAAGCGAGAATATTTAGTTAATCATTTTTTCGATAAATTTGCTGCAAAAAAATTACAATTTTATCTCTAACGGTAAAGAATATGGGTTTTAACGATTTTTTGTAAGATCTTGTTTCATTTCTACACTCGTTAATCGCATAATCTTATTTTTTATGAGATAAATTGCTATTATATATCTATATATCTTAGAATCTGACATAGATAAGACACATAATCTTTTTTATAGTCCACGTTGCAACAATTTTTATTTTGTCTCATTAACTAAGGTGCCATTTGCTACGAGTTTCTAATCGATAAATCTTTTGGATATATTGACACATGGAAATACAATTTACGAAACTTTTCTAATAATAATTTTATAACATAGTCATCTTTCAAGAAATGATAGAGAATCTACTATTCACTTTAATGTTTTTCAAATATTTTTACTAAAATTTTATAAAAATTAACTAATCTTTAACATATATGATATTAACTAATACGTTCATTTGTTAATACATGACCCATTCTATCATTATTTCAAAATATGTGAGTTTTTTATTTCAAAAATTTCATATTTTAAGTTTTTAAATTTTTTTAAATTTTTTAATAAAATAAAGTAACAGAAGTTAATAGTAGATTTTCAAAATGGTTTTTCTATGTAATGTGGTTTTGTGTAAAAATATCTATTATATAATAAGGCTTTTTGAGATTCAATTTCATACAATGAATATATTTGTGTGAATCAAAACACATGCTATTTTATTATTGAATTATCATTCTAACTAAATTATTAATTTTGTAAAGTAAATTGATTCCGTTAATAATATTAGATGTTTTTCACTTAAACATACAAAAACTTTTATACAAGTTTTCTTTAATTGTTTTTTTTAATCTGATGCGTCTTGTACCATCATCATTTTGTAATAAATGTAGAGTAACTATTTTACTATTCTTATTTCCTTACTTTTTCTATTAATTAAATTCCCGTGAAAAAAAATTTTTATTTCATTCATTTAATTAATCTAATATGTGCTTCTTTAATTTTATTTGAAATAAGTTAATTTTTAATTCTTGATTTATTTTACATTTTCAATAAGTCCTGAACTACTTATAACAGAATGATTTAGAACGTTTAATAATTTTATAATATTTTCCACCATTATTGCAATAACATAATGTTCGATTATCGATTTTCTTACAGACATATCTTCGTGTCAAGTAAATATAACAATAGTCCGGATTTATAAAAGAATGAAAGTTGACTGATCGGAAGCTTATAGTATTTTAATTTTTGCTTGTTTGTTTAATTTTAATTTAATTTAATTTAATTTGATTTTAATGTTTGGTTCTATATGTACATAAATCTCTCTGTATTACATTACAGCTAGATTTCTCGATTCGTATAGGTCTTCTCTGCACCATTGATATAATTTTCATCAACTTATTCAAACTGTGATAGACCGAAGTTATGCTGCATTGTAATTTCAAATATATGAAACAAGTAAAAACAAATTTTAAACTTGTTTCATATATGAAAACTCTATTGCATGTATCGATCCGTAATAGCAGTATTTTTAATAGCAGTATTACTAAATTTATATTTAGTAATATAAAAAAGCAAAGTTGATCAAATTTATTTAAAAACAGCGTTATTTTTAAACTTGCATATTCGATGAAAAAATAATAAACGTTATGTGTAAGCAAACATTTTTATACTGTTTAAAAATTGAAAGAACTGACCTTAAAAATGTATCTTATATAGCTTTAATATTATTTTTTATAAGATTATAAGATCCATTATAAAAAATATTGTACATGAAGCTATCAATTTACTGAAAAGTAATATGTACTACTGTAACGTCACATAAGTAATACTTGATGATCAAGATCCAAATACTCTTTAATAAAAATGATCAACTCTCATATATATGAAGACGCATTCGAAATTTGATCTTGATCTGAATAAAATATAGCAAGTGAGCGAGTCACAGTAAAAGGAGCACAAAAGTAAAAAAAGAAAAAGTGGTGCTCTGGTAATTTCGGTGAAGATACCTCAATTTCAATCTATTTTGGAGTCTCACAGCTTGCGAATTAATGCCTTCTTCTATTTATATTCTTGAAAAAAGCTAGCAAATCACAAAAAGTGATCGTCATCAAGAAACATAGTGAGAGAGAGAGAGAGATAATCATTAAGAAGTGAGTGAGCAAAAAAACAAATTGATCGATTGACCGATGTATGAAAGAACGAAAAAATGGCGGCAAACGTTGATGAATAACAGGACGGATCGATAGAATAAGATTAAAAGAATAAAAACTACGAGACTAGACGAGAATACCTTTTTTCGTTCATCTAACAGAAAGATTTAGGCTCAACGAAAGGCTGGCCTGGAAGGAGGACATTTATATTCCCGTAAAATCACCTTGTTGATGCTCTTTTTTGTAAAGTTAGCCGTGCAATACTTGGACGGAAGTTGAAGGATATCTTTCGTTTTTCTTTAGTCTACAGTCATCGCTGAGGGGTTCGTGAATCAGATTTCACTTAGGTATTTATAGGTACATAGGCGAAAGAGAGATGTAAGAGTCAAAGTTGAGACTGAAATTTCATTGCGCGCCATTCTCTAACTTGCCTCTTTCTCTATACAACTCTTGGTCTTTCTTTCTCACAATAAAATAAAATCACTATCGCTTGACTCGGTCAGCTTAGTCGATGTCTTAAATAATTCCGATTGATTCAATTGAAATATATAATTTAATTATTAATTTAATTAATTAATTAATTAAATTACGAATTAAATTCTAAAGGAATTTAATTCGTAACTTGCTAAAACATCTTATTAAATATCATCAATTCCTTTATTAATGAATGAAACTTCTATTTACTTCTATTATAATTGCTTGTTCAATAATAAAATTATATTACACATAATAAATGTCATCTTTAACAATATTTTATAAACATTCTTTATCTTAACCTATAAGAAGTCTCATTTCAGAATTGAAATATACTTATTCTGCACAGATCATTTTTTGTATCTAATATTTAAGATAAAATATAGTTGTTATTTAAAAAATTTCAATAAATTATTATTCAAAATTATTTCAATAAAAAAATAATAATATTATAATCCCTAAAATATTTTTAAACTTATTCGAGTATTTAAAATATTATCGAAATATTAAAACTTTTTCAACTTTTTAACGGGGTTATGAAAACGGTATTTTTAGACTGCAAATAAAAATATCTAATCTCTCGATACTATCTAATATAACTTTGTATGTACTCAAATTATATCCACTTATAATATATTTATTATTATGCTAAATATTTCAAATATAATTATTTAAATTAATTATTTATATTTGTCAGATTATCTATTATCAATAAATATTTATTGTATATGAAGAATATAATAATAAAATAAAAAAATTTGTAATATATTAAGATTTTCATTCAACAAAATCATTACTGATTAAAATAATATACTACGGAAGTTAAATACCTACACAGTATGCAATGACACCACATCCGAATCGCGCACGAATACAAAAAACAGTATTCTAATTCTATATTCTAAGAAAATAATAAAATTTATTTATTTATTTTTCATTATTTATATCGTATTTTATCGTTTATAATATTTTTGTTGTTGCTATAAGTTTAATTACAGCTTATTAATAATTTTTTATTTTATAATTCCATAAGTACAGCGGAAATTAAATATATAGTTATTAAAATTTTAGACATCAAATTTAGGACACTTACGTATTTTCAGGAATTCAGTTAATTAAAATCGACTAATAAAAATATAATTTAGTTTTTCATATAAAAGTTTTTATAAAATTGTATGAACTTGATTTAAATTTATTGTATATTCCCTATGTAACATGATTTATATCCGTCTATTAAGTTAATTTAAAAAAAATTATATAAATTTGTTTAAGCCTGTTGTAAAATCTAAGGCATAATAAAAGTTTCATATTTAAAAAACAGACCTTACAATTTTGTGCAAAATTTTTGTGGTATACATCTTTGTCATTGTCGTTTACATGTACGCATATCTATATAATTGCTGCATCATGAATTCCTATTATATTTATAAGCTCTATTTTTGCATCCATATTAGAACTAGTGTACGTGTAAGTTCATGCACATATTATATTAAGTTATATATTTTTAAATAAGTACAAATTGATTCTAAAATATTTCTCTATTGTGATTTTATAGAAAAAATTTTTAAAAAATATGTTCAACAAAGAAGATAGGTACTTGTAAATGATGATTATTAACTATTTGCAGAATAGAGTAACTGTAATTTATTTCATGCTTAGTATGAAGACTCAATTTGCCACAACACATGGAACTGATAGTCATTTTAATCAGTAAGTACTGCGTAGGAAGAGATTGTTCATTAATAAAATATTGACGTATCTATCTATCTATTATTTAATATACTGCATTCTATTTCCGTGACTTAAAGTGTTATTTCAGGAAAAATATTTTTGCAATATATTTGTTTCCATTCAATCTGATTTCAATATGAAAGATATGGCATTATAAAACTTTCTATTTAAATAAAAATATTATGTATCACTATATCATCCAAGTAGCAGAACACGTTTTGTTCTTGTAACGGCCTGACGACTCGATCTACGAAGTGTTGGAATACAGCAGGGGCAGAGTGCAGACCGAATAGGAAAACTCAAAATTGCATGAGTTCTCTACCCAGTACCGTAAAGGCTGTTAGGAGATTGTGCTTTCGGTCAGAGGTACTTGCCAGTATTTGTTGGTATACAGATAGCGCTTCCCACGCAATTTATCTAGAGTGGCGTTGATCTGCGGCAATGGATACGTATTCTTTTCGGTAACGGCGTTGATTTGGCAGTAATCGATGCAGAATCTGTATTTTCCGTCCTTCTTCCAGGCAAGTACTACGAGCGAGCTCCATATGCTGTTTGAGGGCATAATGACCTCTCGTTGATTATTTGCTGCATGTCTGGATTTCAGGACCAGCAGTGTTGCTTGACTGGTCTGGAATCTAGAAGGCGGATCTCTTAGTCTTTGAGGTACGTGGGCTTATGGAGGCAGATAGTTGCTTCTCCTCGCGGATTACTTGCTCAAGTTTCTGCCTTTCCTTATCCTCTAACGCAGTTAATCCTATCGGACAGACAGAGATTGTCGGTGGGAAGATTTTCTCCCTTGCAAGGATTTGTTGCAGGCCGATCTGGCACAGCATATTCATGCCAATCAGTGTCCCGTAATCGAGCGTACTGAGATCGAGAAATGTTGTGGTTATGTTGCGGCCCTTGCTATTAATATCCTTTCCGTATATCGAGCATAAAATCCTAAAATTATTTCGGCACTCGGTGTTGCAGTGTCCCCGCTGTTTACATCTCCGGCAATACTGGAAACAGTCATAAGGCGCGGTGGCGGTAGCAATAGCCACGCTGCTTGTTAGGTGTTCTCCCCTAACTTTCCATAACTTACCATCTATCACCTCAACCCGGTGTACTAAGTCGCGGAATTTCTCTATTTCCTCCGGGAAATACTCCTGTAAAAACCAACATTTCTATTATTAAGATAATAATAATAATTATTATTATAATTATTATATAAAGATAAAGATTATTATTGTAATAAATAAAATTTGTTATTACCTCTACTGGTGTAATCGTTATTATAATGAGTACATTAGTATATTGTTATCACTATTATTAAAAATTTGTACGTAATCGAGTATCAGATTTCCATTAACGGATGAATTTGTTTTAACTTGCAGTTTTCTGTTACCTAAATCGTTCCTTCTTCTATAACAATTTAAAATCTTGTATCCAATTCTATTGAAATACCAGTATTTTATTAAATTGATTCTTTCTTCATCAAGAAAGTTAATAACGAATTCTATTCATGGATGCATGTTTTTTTCTACGTCAAGTGTTCTCTTAAATAATAGTTCCATGGCATACTAGTTTTCTGTCGGCAAAGGTTTACTTGCTCACATTTGAATTGCGTTCCTAACTTAAAAGCTTCAACTAGTATATTTGGACGTTCATACTTTACCTACATATCTACTGTGCCCTTAGATCAAACATAAATTGTTGTAATGACATTCAATTAGTATAACGCTTTATAGAGTCCTTTATATTCTTATGTCGGTTAAAGTAATATATTGTACAGATGGTTATGTAATTTTTAAATTGGTTAACATTAATAAACTGATGTTTCGTTTCCTGCCTGCTCAACAGCATTCAATTGTAATAATATATCTGGATAACGATGTTTCTATATCATGAGATTGAATAAGCGATGAGATAAGATAAAAGCTTTTCTATCATATACAGTCTCAAAAGATTTTCTATACTATGGAAAAAAAGGTTTTCAATTTTTCTAAGCTTCCATCAAAAAATAACATTTGTACCAGAGTCTCATTCAAACTTAGGTTCTGTAGTACATTGATTATTAACCAATCATATATTCCTAGAACTTGCTATTATCGCGTTGTTAGAGAAACTGTAATTCTTGGCTTATATTCGGCATAAGATTATTTTTTGTAGTATTACATATTTTCGTCTTAATTTTTGGATATTCTATTTTGTAAAAATCTAAACAAAAACATTTTCATGTTCTGCAAATTTACATTCCACTACTATGCCGAAGAGGGGTCAGTAATAGAACTCTTCTTATAATTTATTTACATTGCTGCGTATCATTGATCTGCTTTATTTGTCTTCGAAATTTTTTTATAAATTAATTCTACGAGCATTAACTATAAATCTTGAATTTCTTATAATTTATCTACCCTTTTGTTTCTTGCCCTGAGATTAGCTATTCGATTCTTGGTGTAGTTTATTACAATCCGTATTTAAATTTAAATATTTTAGTATTTAAACTAGTGTATTTTTGTATTTTTCTAAACAATGTCGTTCCATCTTCGCAATCCATTTTTTAAATACTGCTAAAATTATTTCCTCCATCTTGAGCTAAATTGTAGACTCATTCATGCTTATTTACCGTCTTTTGCATGATAAAAATAGGTTTTGCATTCCCATATTATTTTTCATTTGTAGATTTTTTTACTATATCGCAGTTGCTCTTGGAGCGTTAAAAAAGTCGCAGATAGTAATTTTCAACAATAGAATATTGTTGTTGAACAATCGCGAAAGATAGTAGAAAACTGTTTTATTTTTCTTTTAATGCGCAGAAGGAGGAGAAAGATAATTCCTCAGAAGTATTCCTCTCATCAAGGCCTCACCACTGTATGATGTAAGTAGACTATAGGTTACCTAAGAAAGTATTGTTTTAGATTTACTAGAAGGCTGCTTACTAACTAAAACACCCCAGGCACAGAGTTACTGATTCGGAATTTTTAGACCCTTCGTTTGATATAGTGATTAGACAAAGGTATTTAGAAAAGTGAATGTAAAGAGTGAGTGAGCAGATATGATTTGTGTATGTGTATGCAACAGTAAATTTATTGTATACTTACATTATGGACCTATTTAGGCATGCGAGAATCAAGAAGGGAACAGGGACGTTATTCTAAAGAAATATTTTAATCGAAAGAAGTCTATTCGATTTTATAAAGAAGTATAGGATTAGGGCTTGACCACCAGAGGAAAATAACCTTTGAAAAATGAAGATAAACTCAGCTTCCTTAAATATATGCTCGTTATGGACGAAGCATAAGGTGTAGATGATGTTTTAAGAATTTTCTTATGTTTTCCTCTAAATAATGGCGTGGAAAATTCGAAGTTTAGTTTTATAGTAGATGGAGTTCTTAGTTCTTAGAATGCACGGAAGAATTGGTAGACATCCAGGATTTCGTCACTTGTCGTGTTTATTTGACTATAATAAGTAAGTTTCAAGATGATAAAATCAATTTCAATTCAAAAATTTTTAATGATTTCAAGGTCTTTCGTGAAGTAATTCCATTTAATGATTTGATAATCATACTTTAATATAACCTACTAGATGTTTTCTCAATTGTGATTCAAGGAAAGGTTAACGGAAGTTACAGAGATGAAACCAGTCTAATTTAACGGAGCAGGGAAAAGTATCGAGTGAGCGCCACATATTTTATGAAAGATTGGAAGGTGATTGAAAGAAAGCTTAATAGTGATCCAACTATTCATTGCATTAATATTTTTTGTGATGAACAGCATATTGTGAAAAGTATTTCATAGGAGAAAGTTGCCTTTTGAGTTGATGACGCATCTCTTGGAAGTGTATTGAGGGTTGAAGTCTCCTTCCAATGTTTTGGCTATTAGTCATTTGAATCGTTAATATACAAAGTTGAAAAATACAAAGATGACGGTTCAAGAAGGAGATTTCGATTTAAACTGATTCATCTAAGAGAGCACAGAAATTTATTACATCTCCTTCTTTGGAAGAGAAAACGGTTATTTTTGTAAATCTAATAGTTTGAAAGTAAAGTTTTTTGGAAAGAGTAAGGTGTGTGTCAGTAGTACATACTACCAATACATTCTTGGAATCGAAGAATTGTTGGAATTCTAAAAATTTTTTGCATAAACCTCGAAAATTCAGAAAATATGAAAACTATTGAGAGGGATTGGGGAAGAGAATTTACACTTGTTGTGAAGGTTGAGAGATTGGAGTTGATTGTTTTAAGTTTGGAAAGGATTAGAAGAAATTTTGAAGGAGGAGTGGGCTCGAGGTACAAGGATAAAGATTTAAGTACGAGATTAGCTTAAGTACAGTGTGAATTAGGTTTATATTTTATATTCAAAATGCGACGAGGTGTAAAGGTGTTGAGAACGTTGACTGAACAAGATAAAAATGATTTGTGTAAGAATTTTGATTAACCTCGTAATTTGACGTTAACTGGGTGTTAACTTGGTTATTAATGTACTGTGGTTATATATATACATAGATGTTGTTTAAAACTTAGAACAATAAACATCTTGTTATTACTGATATTATGTTATATGTCTGAATTCAATAATGTTCATAGCCAAAGTAAAATGATCCAGTTGATAAGGCCGCATAAGCATTGCTTATTATTACCTCGAAAGCTTATTGATAAAATTTGGATACAGATTACATTGCTTCCATAGAATAGGTAATATTATTAGTATAACAATAACATTATAAAAAAGAATATAAAATTCAATAAATAACTTAATATTTTATATTACCTCGATTTAGTAATGAGTAGCAATAGTAAGATCTTCAGATTAATATTATTTAATTTAATATTTTTAAATTTACGAAATTGCATTCCAACTAATTTTAGGAAGCCAAAATCATATTATACTTATAATTATAAATCCTAATTATATAAGTTATATACTTTATTGATGACAGTTTTTTTAATATCATAAGCAAATAATAATGTAAATTTTATAACAACTACTTTTACCACTTAGGCAAATTTGTTCGGAAAGTTAACATTTATGGTCCTTTCTGTAAATCCAACTAGGTACAAAACAAGAAAGCAAAGTCTCTTATGTTAGCAAGATGGAGACAATGAGTGATGAAAACATTGCAGGTAGGGTCAAAATTCCCCCACCAAATGTTACATCCATGGTGGCTGGAAAATTGCGGAAGAAGGAAAAGCAAACAGTCTTATCCTGGTAGTCAAACACACTTGCGACGAATAAATCCGCCGCGAATACGCAGCCGTGCCGCGGATCGAGAGCCTTGACGGGGAGAAAGAAGAGACCTGACCTATATATTCGACGTGGAAAGTAAAACACGATTTATCGCGGCTCCGATATGAACTAAGTGGGAACAGCATGACAGTGTGCGTGAAGTAAACGCTTACGCAAAAGTGTGTGTATGTGTAGACGCTTGCTAAAAGTAGGCATATTTGTACAAGTGACGCTTGCGCGACAGTAAAGTGAGTGTATGTGCGAATCAAAATAAACGTGCGCGGCATAGCGTCAGCTGCAAAAGTGCGAGAGTGAGTAAAAAAGAACGCGAGAAGAAGCGTCCGCCAAAAATATAAAAAAGGCAAGTTCGCGCAGAATCGATCTCAGAATTTGAAAGTCGGAGATCTTTCGTAGTCATGCTGAAATTTGGCGCGCTTTCAGGGAAAGTTGATATTTGGAGCGCCTTTAGAATATGCTGATATTTGACACGTGGTCTTTTGTATAAATACATTTGGCGCACCAGGAAGAAATCAGGGTGTAATCATTCGATTCACCCTGAAGATACATCCTCGTAGCTCTAATATAAATTTAAGTAGGACTTAAATTTAATAAATTTATTGATTCTACTATAAGAAATCGCCGTCCTTATTTACCCTGCCTCTTCACGCCTTCTTCTCCCGATACAAACCCGGTCCGACAGAGCCATTCGAGCTGGAACTTCCAGGAAGTGCAAGAAACCAAGCCACGGCCGCCAGAAGGACAGGTAAAAACATTATAGGGTATTCCGGAGAATCACGAAAAAGGAGGGCACAGAAAAACAAAAATCGTTACATAACGTTCTAAGAATAGACAGAAAACAAGCAATCATCACACACCGTTACACACTCATAATAAAAATGAAATCATACTACTCCACAACTTGGGTTGTTGAGTTTTATTCTCACTCATCCTCTCTCTTAATTTAAATAAAAAGATGATGAAAAAGTGCTCCACTAATCCCAACTTATCTTTTTTTTTGTTTGTTTGTTTGTTTGTTTGTCTGTTTTGCGTTCGACTAACCCTGAGAAGGGTGGTTTGTTGCTACATTGTGTTTGTCTTCTTATTTATTTATATAAATAGTTTGTCCCTAAGTGTTCGTCCTTAAAAGGACGGTTTCTGTAGTATGAAGGGAAGGTATTACCTCAAGTGCGGAGAAGAAAGAAAGAAATGTTATGATATTAGCTCTATTCCGAGCCAGCCAACCATGTTCTGCTTTCTTCCCGATGTTCACACGACTATCTCAGAATCTCCGCGACGCCACCTTACATCAGCGATACTCGAGCAGCGCCACTCCAATCACTGCACGGCGCTTCTTCCCACGCTTTCCTCAATCACACGCCGCACCAACGCACAAGAAAGCGACTTTTAGCCAATACACTCCAAGCGATGCCACTCGGAACCACGGGAACGTTTGCAGTTACGCCGACTTAAAACGATGCTGCACCAATCACAGAAGGAACGCTTCCTGCCGAAATCACATAGCGCCAGCTACAGAAGGAACGCTTCCCGCAACAGCAACGCCGCTCCAATGACCGCGATAACGCCCTAACGGAAAATTTCCGGGCCGCCTCTCCTTGGTGCGCGTCGCTTCGCTTTACTTGCACTGGGTGACTCATGGTGAGTTACCCACTCCGGTCTAGACCCTCACGGCGTGATCATTGCGAGTCTTATTGATACCGGCGCGCATCAAAACTAACAATTAATTTTATAGAATCAAAATAGTATTGTAATTATATTTATACGTCATAATGAATATTATGAACTTTGTAATATTATTATAAAATCTATTATAATGTTATTTGTTATAATTTACTATAAAAAATCGTAACTTTAAAAGGAATATTGCGTTAACTTCAATTAATAATATTATTACAAATTAGATGCAAGGTTGGTCGGATTAAAACTAATATTCTTAATAGTACTCTATATTCTTAAAATAATATAACGATGTACAAAATATTCATATGTATAAAAAATTCATTCAAATATCAAGAAAATTTACAACAGAGAAGGTCAAAACTATGCCGGATATAAGCATAAAAAAGCACTTTATGTATACAGAATCATTTATAATAAAAAATGAACAAAGTATATTAAAAGAAGAGGAAAAAGAAGAATTCGAAAATATCTCATTTATCATAAACACCTTTATATATATGTTCAAACTATTTCAAATCTAAATGATATAAATAAGTCACGATAAAAATATTACAATTATAAAATTATAATATATTCCTAATCCTTTTTACTTTAATATCTATTAGTTTTTTTTCTACGTAAATATCGCTGTTCAACATAAGTGGCATATAGCCAAAGCGTTTAACCGCATATATTACAGATTCAGAACGAGATCATTTGTAATTCTTGCATACATAGAAAAAATCTACAGACAATTTTTAGTTCACGAAGCAGACCAAAAGTATCGAAAACTATTTTGGTTTTATAACAATGAAATTAGAGAATACACATTAAATATAGTTACATTCTGTATCAACACTGCGTCTTATTTTGCTAAATGATGTTTACAACATCTTGACAAAGATGAGAAAGATCGATTTCTGTTAGCAGCTGAAATTTAACAAAGAACATATATGTGAATAACGACGCTGAATGTATAACCGAAGACCGTGAAATATGTTGTCAAATGAATGGTATATTAAAAACCGCTGCGCAAAATTATCTCAATAGGCATCAAATCATCTAAAAATACTCGAGAGTATCTGCATCAAGATCTCGACACAAATTTTGATTTTAACAAAGATACTTCTTTAAAAATACTTTAAAATGTTTATTATCAATACTCAAACGCATTGCACCATTAAAAACACAAATGATACAGCGATTAGATTTATGCCCTATGGAACTGCTCGCAAATTTATTGAATCAAGTTAAACATCCTTTAGACATAAATTACGCTCAATTTATTTTTTGTCCAACTCCTGCCTGCATTGCCCATAATTCGATAAATGTACCATCTAATTTATTAAAAACTTTTACGGCAAATAACGTAGCAGATATACAAAGAAGAATAGCGAATATCAAGGTCAATTACTACATGAGATTTTAGAAAATATACAGTGGTTATTCAGACCTTCTTGATCACACGAAAAAGTGGCCAGTCTTGAATACCCGGTTTAAAAAAATAAACCGAACAACGCAAGACAGCTTGTTTATTAATTAGAATAATTGTGTTTTGTTTATGCTTTAATAAAAGAAATCAAGAATCTAAAACTGTTAACGAATTACAATAAATAGAAAATGCAATCATTCAATTATTACAAAAATCAATTTTCAATACGAAATTCAAGCCATAAAAAACAAAAAACCGTTACTAGCAAAAAATCGATTAGCTTGGCTGGATCCACTTTTTGATAAAAACAACATTATTCGAGACGGCGGCGAAAGCAATTATGTTATTTGATTATTCTTCCGAAAAACAATTACGTCACTGATTTAATAATCAAATATTATCACGCAAAGAATTATCTTAAGGTACACAAGACACCTTGTATGCTATATGAGAAAATTATTGAATCATTGATAGACGCAATCAAGTAAAGAAAAATATTCGTAAATGCGTTGCGTACTTTCGAGCAACTTCTCGTATCGTCACTTATAAAATGGGAAATCTTCTCAGCGCCAGATAAGCTTAGATTTTAATCAAAAATTTAACAAAATTGTTATTGCATTCTTACTAATTATTTATTAGTTGTCAATAAATTCATCTTTTTAATATAGATACTAAAAAGATTTAAAATAAAAACAATTAAAAATTAAAAAATATATATACATGTATATATATATATATATCAGGTGGTTAGTTACAAAGAATTTTCTGAGTCAAACATCATACAGATTTTGAACACACGTATATTCACACATACTGCATACATACACATACACAGTTGTACGTACGACGATCGTTTTCAGTTAAGATTGTCACTCTATGATTTTGAAGAATCAAAAACGTAACTCCACGACTTGGCGTCGCGTCAACACTACTTTCTGTTTACAAAATACGTGTATCAAATTCAAATTAAGTCTATTATCCTACAAAAATGTAAAAAATTAAAATAAATAATGCAAATATATATATATAATTTATCATTCACTCTAGTATTTTTTCTGATTTAATTAAAAAACATCATCAATTTTTTAAAATAAGAAATAATATACAAATACAAAAATTCAAAATTAATATTTTTACTCACTTACCGACTCCTCGACTCTAACTCTATCAATATATTTTTCCCTCCCTTTCTCATATACATTTACCCATTGTCAAATAATCAAAATATTTCTTAATACAGCTTTGAATTTGTAATTTGTAACAAAATTAAAGATTTTAAAAATTAATCAATCAAATTATTAAAAGTTAAAAAGTTTAAAGAATAAATATTGCAATATACTAGTTCTAATTACCGTAGAAAGAATTAATTTCAAAAGATATAATAATTGTCAATATAATCCTTAGAATTTATTCTAAACAATTACGTAACACCGCAACATATATAACATAAGTAAACGTGGTAGAATTTTTCTCAAGACTGTTGTTTCCTACAACGATTTTTTTGCTTATTAGATTATGAGTTCATTTTGATGTGACGAACAATATTTAATAATAAAAAGTTGTGAAATGCCTTAGGAACGTATTTTTGCTAACAATAAAAGATTATATATTTTCACATATGCCGTATGTATACGTATTATACTTATTTCAACGGTGTTTTAACATTTAAAATTACGAGAATCTCTGATTTTATTGTTATTCGATTTATTTGTTTATTTTGATATAGCCAACAATATTTAATAGTAAAAAGTTGTGGAATACCTCTAAAACATTTTTTTATTAACATTAAACTGCAGGGCTATATGGTATACGTATATGTATGGAGTCATTTAAACAATGTTTTAGCTATGACGAAGATTTCATTTTTTCTTGAAAATTTGTTTATTTGTTGATTATTCTATTAGTAATTGAATTCATTGATAAAAAGTTGTGGAATCCGAATAAAATGATTTTGTTAAACAATTATGTGGAAGACAAATGTGCGTATCGGTATCGTTTGGACATGTTTATTGGCGGATGCTTTTTGCAATATTCCTAAAAATTTCTTTTATTTATTTTATTATTCATTTTCTTTGTTCTTGGACATTAGAATTTTGTAATTTTATTCTTAAAATATTAATAATTAATGTATTTATAAAGTATTGTACGAGGCAGTACACTATAATTTTTTAATTTTCTTATTAGTTAATAATGATTGCTGTTTATAATAGTTAGTGATATTTTCAAATTTTTCAATTTCTTAATTTTTCAATTTTTTATTCCTTCATAAAGGTTGTTTTTTGGAGTGTTTTTAGGGTTATGTCATGTTTTTGTTAATATTACATCATATTTATGTGGCTTATGTAATTTTTTAAAAAGAACTTCAAATTTAAAAAAATCTGATTTTTTGTTACGAGTTACAAAGTTGGAAAGTCTCAATGAATAAGACTATAATATTTCAAGTGTAGCACATTTGCATTTAAGTATAAATAGATATAAAAACTGTAAAAATAAATGTACAATTTTATAGTAAAAGGTCATAGTTTATTTAAGTAACCAATTGAGACATTCGAAGACTCGCAATAGGGACAAAAATTGAAGTCCATGCAGAAGAACGTCCAAAGCATAACATTGGAAAAACTCGTAATACTATCGAAATTTTGAGTAATCAAATAATTAGGAAATTTCAATATTTTTAAAAGAATAGGAAATACTAATTTGTATATGAAAATAGGGAAGGACGAACAATCAAGACCTCAGGTCACAGAAGAATATTGGGGTAGAGTGACTCAATGATAAAAAAATTTAGGAAAACACACTTTAAAGAAAAGAAATGTCAAAAAACAATTTATATTTCACTTCCTTAATAGATCGATAAAGTTAAACTTAGAAAATAATGAATAATTTTTTCATCGTCAACTTTGCATAATGTATACATTATGAAATATGTTGAAAAAAATAGTACGTCATTCTTGAACAGTTAATAGCGGACTTGAATATCGCTAAATTTTTTGAACAACGGAGAGTCATAAAGACCCGAGAAAAAATTTAATAATTAAGAATTATTAAGATATTATGATTATTTCAATTTTGTAACGTATATATTGTCCGAAAAAGCGATATTTTACGAGCATTATTTATAGTGATTAATATATTCATAAAGAAATATTAATCCTAATTTTACAACTAAAAATTTATTAAACAAGTAACATATAATTTGGTACGCTGATTTTCGTGCGTTTATACATTCAGTATATTTGTCACTTTTTTAATCATTGCATGATTAAATTAGGCATGCTGATTATTTTTATTAAAAATTATATTTTACGTTAATTGTGTTATTAATTAGAAAATACAATAAATTAAGTTATTCTGAATTTCTATAAAATTTATATTTTTCTTAGTGTAATATATTCTATTTTTGTATAAAACTGAATAAAAATTAAATTTATAAATATTTACTTATGCAATAATTTTGAAAAAAGTCCATGAATCTGTTATATGTAATAGATAAAAAATATTCCAATAAACAAAACTAACAACAGAACCAATATTGTAATCTAACCAGCCTTTATTAGTTAAGACACATCCAAAAAGGAATTTTTTTACATAATAGAACTTGTTTTTGACATTAATAAAGTCTAGTCTAAATTATTATTTTGTGATATAAATGTATATATATATCTATTAGAAAATCTTATTTTTTGCTTAACCTCTGTTTTTTTTCATCATATCTACGTTTACGTGCGACTGATATTCCCTAAAATATTTTATAATAAATATGACATATTGGATAATTTGTTATAGAAAATTATAAATATTTTGTCAAATAGTTGTTTTAAATTTAATTCTTATAAATATGAAAATTCCATTAAGCCTGACAAAATTAACAAATGAATATATCCAAAATTATTTTAAAGATTTTTCATTTCATTTCATCAGTAATGAAAATTTCAATCATTCAAATTCTTTTATATAAGTACTTATACCAATATCTACTACAAAACCACTTCTAAAAGATCTTATGCACATATATTTTTAGTAAAAGAATGTTAACAATTTTAAAGTTTTCTATCAATATTTTCTTAAATGTCGATTCGTAAGTACTTAAAAAACTTATGTACAAAAAATTACACAAATAAGATATTGAAAATATAAAATAAAATTTAAACCATTTTACAAGAATTCCAAAAAAAATATTTCTTTTATATAAATAAAACATAATGATTTTGTTCGTTGTTACTTCTAAAATTGTTTTATGAAAATTAATATTAGAGAAATAATTATTTTACGTATTTCTATTGCAAAAATATTTTGTAATATCTATATAATGTTTTTATTAATTTTGAATGTTCTTTTAAGAATAATTCGACAATTTAAATTTATAATATTTAAATATTAGTAAATGTGATTAAATTAATAAATATAACCATTAGAAAAGATTTAATTTACTTTTAAATACTAGTACTATTTATTTTATTAAAAATAATTAATTTATTGTTGTAGTTAAGAAATATCGTACATGTTTTTAAGCTGAAAGTAAGTACATCAAGAATATTAAGTATAATATTTGATTATTTCAAAATCTTAATATAAATAAATTAAAAAATTAAATAAAAACAAATAAAGATTCATAAAATAACTACTGTGAAGTTCCTCTGTATTCCAAACGATTAATCGTGAAAGCTGCTTTTTTGACATTTGTAAAGATTTCATCGCACTTCGTACTCTTAAGAAATAAGAAGTACAAATTTTTCTAAGATATAATACTTGAACAGAAGAAATAACTAAAAATAAAAAAGATAAGAGTAAAAATAGGGCTAGACTAAACAAGAATACAGGTATATAAAAAAACAAGAAACGAAAAAGAGAAATTATTGCCAGTGAGAACTTTAAGTCAAATCCGTCAATTAGAAAAAGAGAATCAAATCCGCAAAAAAAAAGGTCAATAAAATGCAAGGCTGGAGTATAGATAAGCCTGTTACGGATACACATCGCGAATACTTGGACGAGGAATTAAGTGATGACTCCGAAGGGGAAAAAAGTGAGATTTATGGATAAAATAATAAGATCTCTCGTGCACTCACGTATTGCATTGACGAATTTCATTTTCGTTCTTTGTAATGCAAGTAAATTGGTTTCCACATAATTTTAAATTGAAACTTTTTTAAAAGTTTGAATAAAAATACTTATATATGAACAATGTTTTATTTTGAATTAAAAGTTAAATCACATGCGATTCGAGCATATTTAAAATAGCAATCAGTACTATCTTCTATGGCTATCGAATCTAGCTCATAAATATTTTTATGGAAATATAAATATTTTATTAAATGAATTTAAATTCTGAAATTATTAAAGACTTTTATACATTTTTAGACAATATTAATCAATTTTTAGATCCACATTTAACGTTAAATGATTAATTTAATGATTTAAAAAAGAAAAAAGTCAGATATTTTATACCAAATTTGATTCTAAAAATTGAAATTAATTGAAATAAATATAAAATACTTATTTTAAACGAACTTAATACATTCCTAGCTTTATGAAACACTAATTAAATAAATTTTGATAAATGAAAATAAAATTATGCTGTCAATAGATATATACATAAACTTTTTTATTATATGTACATTTATCAATTGCAGTGCTAAACTAACTAACAAATATCCTTAATAATTTTACAAATTATATTAAAGTATTATTCTTTTAAATAAAAACTTAATCTAATATGTTCGGCTTATCTAGAAAGAAATTTACAGTACTCTATAAATTTACTTTAATTAATTATTTTACGGATTGTATTAGATTTTGTAAATGATGTGCTTCTTTTTTATTAAATATAGCACGTAACTATCTTCACTCAATATTTCATTAATAAAAATGTATTCTTCTTTCACATTTACATTTTAAAGCAGACCAACAATGGATACGAATATAAACCTTTCTGAAACGAAAATAGATGCTTGTATTTTTAACTCTTTTTAATCACAGCTTTAATAAAAAGAAAATTCAATTTTGTTCGTAACCCGTAACTGTACGCTGTTCAAAGTAGTACCTGTAGATTTAAAGAGAAAGGTTCAGATAGAGAGAGAGAGAGAGAGACTGTCTTTAAAAAGTATCCGTTTTTCTGACTAACACAAGTTCTCGTTGAATTTATTTAACAATAAAAAAATAGAAAAAAATCAAAATAAACTAAAAAAATTAAGATTCATGGAAAGTAGAAAAAACAGCAACCAGTCAGTTTGCAAATGACTTAGGAATATAGTTGCGCGTTCATAATATTAAATGATAAATCTCGATGAACATTTAATTGCAGGCAAACGTCGGGGCCAAGGTGTCGAAAACGACGAATTCAACAGGAATTTATTGAGAGCCACGTACGCAGAGAAAGAACTCGACAAATTAGTGAGTTTAAATATCCCGTCGCTTTCGCGATGATTGTTTGTGGGTTTTGTGGGCAGTAATGAAATAACAATTCTGTAAATGGAGAATCACCTCGATTATCTCATCATCTGAATTAAGCTAAATAACATTTTCATATTTTAAAGGAATTCTCATTTCGTTGCACCACAAAAAGTTTATCGATTGATTATTATTAAAAACGCCATATATAATTGTATCATATACTAATTCATAGGTATCGAAAATCTTAATTGATAAATTTATTCTTTTTAAAATATGTTACTTTAAACGTTAATATTTCATAAATTATTTTATTTTTCATTAGATAAATTTATATTCATCTCAATCTTTAATAGAACTTTTAGATAAACCTTGATCTCATTATGAATTTCGATATTCTCAATAATTAAAATGATCTTACTTTTTAATAAATCACATTACTGATTAATTTAAAATTATAAACTTTTTTATTCTTAGTTATAATAATAATAATTGTACAAAAATCATTTTAATAATTTCATTTATTTGTCATTTTTTGGATTAATAAACAAATAAGTTTCTGTATACACACTTTATAAGATTACATCTTTCTTTAAATACATCAATATATAAATATTAAATAATTTTTGAAAGTATCTTATATGTAACATAAATTATTACTCGAATTTAAAATTTTTTTAATTATCAAATTAAGTCTTCCAAGTAATAGATGATGGAAATAAAGAGGAAAATTTACTTAAAAATCTTTTTAGAATAACAAGAATCATTATTTAAAACATTCTTTATTTCCTTTTACTTTAAACAATATATTTAGTAGAAAAGTTTATCAACTATAATAGAAATTTCATTGAAGTAAGATAAAACCTGCATATTGTAGGTGCATAAGTTTTCTCTTTACGGTTCAAATTTGATCATAAAACTAATATTGTTTTTAAGTAAAACACATAAGTTATTAGAAATAATTTCTATTTTAACTTATAATTATGAAATGTTGTAATTCTAATTTAATTATAAGTTAATCTATTTAAATATTAAAATGTTACCGTTTTATAGATAGAAATATGTATAGAAATAGTAAGTATAGAAAAGAGTAGATTTAAAAATATTTTTTTATCACGGGTAATAATATCATTTATTTATTTTTAATTTTTAAGTATATTATTGTCCATCATTTAAAAAAATTACATAATTTATTCAACTTGTTAGATATTATTTGAAATTCTGTACAATGAATGATATCGAAAATAAAAGTTTTACAATATATACTTACAAAGCGCATGAAGTAGTAGACTACCTATTATCTATTAACTATTACCTGTTGTAAAAAGTAAAACCAAATTTTAAAGCATTTTTATCAAGCATAAATTTAAATCGACTAAAGCAAAGACATTAAACACTTGCAAGTTATTCTTTGCACATTAAAAAACTTCTATGTATTCAATTTTCATAATTTTATTTTACGTGTAAATAAAATAATTTCATTTAATTCTTTTGAAATCTAGCCAGTAATTTGTCGTTAGAATACGTCTATTTCGTTATAAAATTCTTTTCATTTAAAAGAAATTCAATTAAAATAATTTTATACCTATTAATAGAAAATACAATGATATAAATAATATAGAAAAGGTTAGTATGTTGTATTGAAGAAAATACTTTTAAATAAATAAACATAAAAATAAATAAATCAGAAAAAGTTCAATCACATTTTCAATAGAATAATTTCTTTTGGAAAAAGGTTATATTTTATACATACAACCGCAAAGAAATACATAATTGCATACACGCACCTAATATTTCACTATACTCTCCACTCTATTCCACTCGTTCAAACGTTCTGTATGTATATATAATAAAATATTATTTACATTAACGAATGGAATGATCATGAAATATGAGAGTATAATGGTCTTATGCTAATATTGCTATATGATAGAATGTAGAACAAGTATAAAAACAATGATAAGAACGAGTAATCATTTTTTAAATGAAAACATTTATTTTTTGTAATAAAAAATCTATAATTTTTTATCGTACTTACTAAATATAGCTTAAAATGTAGCGTAAATTCGACGTCCGCCGGTATGGATTGCCGACACGTGGCAACCGCGCTGCGCGGGTTCGGATTTGTGTAATTACTAACCCGGATTTCGACGGGTAAGAATGTGGAAAAAGTGAAGCGACATGTGCGGAGGAAGAGGCCCGGAATTTCCCGCCGAAAAACGCCTTCATGGTGATTGGCGCGACGTAGCGTCGGGTTATAATGGTTCGCGTGGATCGGAGCGGCACCGCATGGAATCTTAGTAATGGAAAGCGGTTTCCCGTTTATTGAAGCGGCTTAGCTTTGAGCCGTAGTGACGGGGAGCGCCTTTACGTCGATAGGCGCGGCGTAGTTCGGGCTGCAGCAGTGGGAGATGTTTCGCGTCGTTTGAAGCGGCAAAGCTCGAGCCTTTTGCATTTAAAAGCGCGCGCGGAGGTCTGACGGGCAGTGTGAGGAGAACAAAAAGAGAAAAAAGACAGGTTCATCGGAGCAAAACTCGTGGAGGTGCTGCTAGCGAGAGAACGTCTACTAAGAGAGAATGTCTTTTTCTTCAACCTACCACTTCCTTCTCTTCGAATATCTTATCTTAACAGGACGTAGTAGCAAAATCGCTCTTATCATGGCGAATCGAACGAACTTATTCAAAGATCCGGACGACCTTTTTAATTCAGATTTGGAAGGAACCTAAAAAAAAGGTCCAGACCGAGTTTACGATTGAGAAAATCTTAAACAGAGGCTTCACGAAATTCCTAGGCGGGGAGTTTCGACCTTTTCTCAAACTTTTCTTTTATTTTTAAATCTTTACATTATTTCGATAACAATGTTTCACAAATTCCTAAGTAACCTGTCTAATGTGTTTATATAAATTTTCTAAAAAATTTGAACTAATTAAAGAAGTATATCTAATATCTAACAACATATACCAGAACTTTTATCAGAAAATAAAAACGTTCCTAAAATATTATTATGATTGACTCTAAAATATTTTGACACAACTCAGATATAATTTTTAAAATGAAATTTAAATAATCATAATAAATAAAGTTTATCTTCCTTTAATATATTGATTTGAAATTATTGTACAAATCATTTAAGTGACACTTCATTAAATATTATTCTTTATATTTTTACGAATATTCATATTAATAAATAAATAAAAATTTAAGTATTTTAATCTTTTATTTTCAACTAAAATCTTAGATGACGTAGGATTATCGAAGTTTCTCTAGTTAGACAGGACTCATAAATACAATTGTTTTCAAAATGTCCATAAAACTACAATAATTTATTTAAATATTTCATTAATAAATCTTATATTAATGTGTTATCAATATTTTTTATCTTCTAGATAAATATCATAAAAAACTTTACAACATTAAGTGGTTTAATTGACACGGATTGGAATGATCAATGCATATCAACAATTCAAGAATTTCTTGAAAATCTTCAAATTCCATGCCTCACAATATTTTTCACTGACCATTTTCTCACAGCCAAACTATCTTTTCCTGAAGTGCCTATTGATGAATTGACTTATTTTGTAAGAAAACCTCTTGAAAGGTTTAGTCCAGAAGATTTTTTAAACAAAATACTTTTTGGAACGATAAATGATAATGTCGAGGTTTCAATTTTAACAATCGTGAATAATGTCCTATCTCCAATTTTCACAAAAGTCAATGTATGGCCAGATAGTATCCTTTTTATTTTTTATATGATTTTCATATTTTTTAAATTCTATATTTTAAAAAATAAATTGAATGTTACTGCTTGTTAGAGATAAAATGCTGATATCATTTTAATTTCAACAATATATTTTTAATATAAAACAATTAAATAAATAATTTCAGAATTTATAAGTTTTATGTTAAGTTTGTGATCAATTTAAAGTTTTTAACTACTTTTCTCAAAATTTGTAAACATCTTAATGTAAAAAAATTCAATAACAAGTGATATATTTTGGGAAACAAGGATCCAGATCCTAATTTATCTGATTAGTAGAAAAATATTATTAAAGTAATTCTAATTACATAGCAATTATTAATATAAACTCACTATTTTATAATTAAAAATATTAAGACATGTCATTAGAATAAGTTTTTAAACATTAAGGAAAAATTAGAGATACAATATAACAAACATAATATAAAATCCATTTGAACCCATTTTAAAACTAAATAAATATATTTACAATGCAAAATGAAAATATATTAATTTAATTTCTTTTAATATATTAGGATTTATAATATATAATATATATTTACAATCGAATCGTTATAATTAAAATAAACCTATATAATATCCTGACTTAAAATTATAAACTCTATACATATTATATATTTTCATAAATTTGTAATAAAAATAGATATTTTCTTCAATTTAATAATTATGTATAATGTTTCACAAGTTATAAATAATAATGTTTACAATACATTGTAATATTAAATGTTCTGATGTAATTATTGTTTATGTCCAATTTTTCGATTGTTTTCGTAAAATTTTCAGAAAATACAATTTATTGAAATATTTTCATATGATAACAATTCGAATGTTTACAGAAATGTCATTAGTCTAGAATATCTGAATTCATAACATTTTCATTATAGAAATATAACATAACATTCATAGCTAATAAGTTTTATAATTTAGTACTAGAATTTAGTACTAAAATTGTCCAAAAGTATTCAAGATATACGACATATTTTAGGCTGATTTTCTGATAATCATATGTATTCGGAAAAGCAAGACCCTGTAGTCTGAATCCTAATACATCAGAGCTTTTGTAGCAACATAAAAATAGCATTCATTGAGTATACATTTAATATATTTATAGATTATTTTGAAGTGCCCAGAAGTACTCATAGATCGTAAAATTTAAAATACAATAGGAAAAATTTTCTCAAAGCAATAAATATAGATGCAACGTACTAATTGTTTATATCTCAGTTTTTCTTAAATATAAAAATTGATCAGTTTAGCCTTGTGCTATTCAACTTTCAATATTCCTCACGTTTTATAATTAAATAGAATATTTTAATAATTTATACTATCACGTAAACTTTGTACCTCTTGGTTATTGGTGTAAATACAATAAAACAAAGATTCGTAGGTTATTAATAAAATTACCTTTGCGCTCAACCGATCTCACTGTCACTCAACTTCATACTTCTCAATTTCGTTTTAAGTCTTAACAAGTCAACAAATCTTTAACGTAATAATTATTACTTATTAAAAAGATTATTTTCAAAACATTTTGGCCTTCGAACCCAATTAACGAATTCAATATTTTTTCTCTCGTCTATTTTCAAACGCTCAAAATCCCAATCATGTAGGACAATAATATTTCTTTTAGTGTAAAATAAACTCATTAACCAACAAACGGTATCAGATAGCATTCTATCTACTCATTTTTTACTAAATTGGTAAGACTAATTCGTCTTCTCTCGCTAGCTCAATAACTTGTTTTGATAATAATCTATTCATGAAAGCGACTGATTATGGAGAATTTTTTGAATAATTCATCTAAATGGTCGCTCAAATAACTGACTGAGTCAAGGAGATAATAATTGCTAAACGTGTCATTAATATCATATCTACTTCAGTACAAGAGTTACATTTAAGAACAATCGTAACTGATTATCTGCAATTTGTCTTGCTCATACTTAGCCACTACTACTTTGCATCGGAAAAGTTCGTTAAGTCGCAAATCTCAGAGTAAGTGTAGGAACAATGAATATGAGTGACGCTTACGCAGCATAACAGCCGTGAGTGACTTTAAATACTATAGGAGGCTTGACTAAACAACGTTAAGCCACGGTTAACGAGGCATTTGCGCTATCGCTGCCGCTATTTCCCCATCTCCGCGAGTCCTCGCCATATGAAAGCGTGTTTCTTCCGTTAGACGGCGTAGAGAAAACAAAGGAAAGAAAGCCTTCCTTGATAGATAAAAGGGACGAACTCAGGAAGAAACAGAGAGTTGTTGAGAATCAGATATTCCCAAAGCAGAGGACTTGCTTCAAGGACTTTAAAGGACTTGCAAAGTGCAGACCATCGACGCACAGCCTCTGGTGTAGTTTTTCGACGTACTAAGAATCTCTAGGAAGTGTAGTCTTTGGCGCACAGCCCCTGGTGTAATCTTTTGTCGCACCATGAATCTCCAAGAAGTGCAGCCTTTCGGTACTGTAAAAAGTTGCAGCCTTTGCATGGTGGAGATAAAGCCATCTAGCTTGACTCTCCCTACCATGAGTCGCTAAACCGCCGCCAAACGCGCTCGCGATAAAACTATATGTAAATGTCGCGATCAAACTAAGTTCCGTATATCTCGCTATAAAGATATATTTGTAATAAACCAACGATGTAATTCATTATATAATAAGTTCTCTCTACATTATGAATAAATTAGATTAATGGTTAAAAGCCGCCGTACTTATTCGCCCCATCTCTTCACGCCTCCTCTTCCCGATACGAATCCGGTCCAACGTCGAACCATCCGGGCTGCAACAGCCAGAAAGCAGGAGAAGTCGAGCTGCCGCCGCTGTAATAAGTAAAGGAAAGTAAAATATATTAAATCGTTACAACTTTTTAAATAATGTAAGTATTCTGGACAGCAAACTCATGCTCAAAATCTGGTTTTAATAAAATCGTATCTTATAGCCATGCAGATAAACATTATATTGTAAACTACCCAGATTTAAATAACATACTATAGCTAAAAGCTTCAGTAGAGTGCAAAAAACTTATTTTTTCTTCTCTTGCTTGTGTAAATACAAATTAAAAAATTATATCACCAAGAGGGATCCAAGATTTACTTAAAATACTATTTTACCATGGTGAAAAATTCAAACTGACTTCCTCACAATTTAATTCAATAGAATGTTAGCAGACTAGATATACGTCGATTCAATATAGCATTTGTTCATCAAACGCATGTACAATATGCAATTGCTTTATTAACACTTTTTGGATGACCATTCTAGGTTCCATCGAATTTAAAACCAGTTTACCGAAAATAGCTAATAAGACATAATAAGAATGATAGTAAATCAAACAAGCTATTAAACGTTAATTTTTATTTAAAAGCTGATAGATCAAAGGAAATTTTAATCAACACCTGATGAGAAAGGGCGTTAAGATCACTCATTCGAAAAATTCAAATAGACGATATATGGTACGTCCAAATGGTTTTATCAAATTAACTCTGGATACCTGAGGTAACATATAACTGCTAATGCATATTTTCAGCTGATCCTCAAGCGATTCGATAAAATAACAAAGATAAACAACATTGCATTTAGTTTATGCAAGACTATCAAAAACTCTAAGGTGAAATTACAAAGTAGCTTAAAAATTAGACGCTACAATATTATTTATCTCACCATATCAAACTCAAGACTAATAATTTAACAACTTAAAAGTCATTTCAACTTTCGAATTATCAGAATATTCAATGAATGCTCTCTTATACACAGATTCAAATTTAATGTTATATGTCGTTAACTTGTTCACTTG
The DNA here is from genome assembly GCA_018907045.1 of Wiebesia pumilae. NCBI lineage: Eukaryota > Metazoa > Arthropoda > Insecta > Hymenoptera > Agaonidae > Wiebesia > Wiebesia pumilae. Next base: position 2,186,543 of record JACCHZ010000133.1, on the reverse strand, counting down.
GATTTACTGTCATAAATATATTTTTGCAACTGATAGTACTTGAATGTATCATCAAATCAATGTTTATTCAGATGATTGGAATTCGCAAAATATTTTGGGAATGAATGATTATATCAACGAGACTTGGTATTAACTTATTAAATAACCCACTTATTCAGAATTTTTAGAGACTTTATCTAACAGACTCTCAATGATTAGAATAATCACCATTGCGCAGAAATTCTGAAAGTGACTTATAAAATCACCATATTATACAACTGTCACAAGTTTAGACTACTCAGTTTTATCTATAACTTAGTTTTTGTTACTTGTTGAACAGATTATTTTTCAAACAATAAGATTTTAAACAAACATTTAATACTATTATAAAAGAATTTATATTCTTTAGTAATAAGGAATATTAATAAATAGTATTAATAAATATTATAAAAGAATATTAGATGCTATTTTTATATAAAAAACGTAAAGGAATTTATTTAATCTGAAAATTATTTATTCAAAAATATATTTTGGACAAAAATACTCATTGATCCAAAGAAATAATCCTGCTTCGTGCGCGCTTTCACGTCAGTGATAATAATATACAAATGCATAATTCCTATTTATTATTCAATAAAACATATTGAAATAATAGTACTATAATATATTTAAATCATACAAAAATTTTGACTTTTGTACATTTATCTCAAATTTTCAACAAACAATAATTCGCAACATTATTCTATAAAATATTTATTATAAATTATTTTCTATAATAATCAATTTTATAATATAATTATATTTTCAAACGTAAAATAAAATTTCTAATAATGCCTACATTAATGTATGATTTTAAAAAGTTTAAAAGTAGTTTTTAAAACAACGTGTACTTATAATATATTGAAATATAAATTTTTATTTATTGTTGAAATAAAATCGATTTTCTTATGTAATTAAAAATAATCTTTTTAATGTATTTGACGAAGGATAATTGTTATTTATAAAATTCTGCAGAGTTCTAATTTATATTTAATTAAATAATAGTACTTTATATATAAAATATTTAAATACGTTTTTACGTATTTGAATATAAATACACAAAGCACAGTTAAAAAGCATAATTAGTTTAAGTATTTTTCAATAACGAAAACTAGTGTTATTTCAGTAGACTTGAACACTCGTTTTCAAGATCGGAAAAGTTTATCTTTTGTTTATTAATTAATACGTCAATAACTTATCTTTCAATTTTTTAAATTTAAAGAAATGTGAAAATGAAAAATATTAAATATCTGTGAAACTATAAAACAAAATATTTCATATAAATAATTTATAAATAAAAATTAGCATAATGGTACAAATTACCTTCTTGCTTATAAGAAGTTAACTACTATTATAATAAATAATCTGACTTTCTCAAAATTTGTAAGAATTTATTTCATAAAAACAAATATTTTTGCAATATTTATAGTTCAATATTATATTCATTGGAACGAGATTCTTTTGCTGTAAGCTCTGCAACAAAGCAGAAATTCCCTCTCGATATTACAATGTACGAATTGCACTCAATTGCACTCCGAGTTACGGACGCGGATGTGGGTGCACGAAATAATCGATACACGTTTTGCTCCAACTGTTCAGAGTTTGTAAGTTTGCTCCCAGCATATTTTCCCGCAGCGATAGTGGTAATGTCAAAGAAAAACTGATAAAAAATAGAGAAGTTGGTGAAGAGTTCCGCGAAAAAACACCATACAATTTTGAAATAAAAATATAATTTAATGTAAAATAAACCTATCGAGTAGTATATTGAAAACTTCGTCAAGTACATACTAACGTATTTTGACAAAAATAAAAATATTCACTAAATTATACAAATTCACTGTACTATATGTACAGACGAGGGATTCTCCCTTTTTACTCCGTTTCTTTCCGACTCTCCCATTGTTTTCTTCTTCTCTCTCATTTTCTCTCCAGTTGTGATCTTTACACTACTAAAAATAATATGAAACCTCTTTGTCCGGTATCTTCTCTTTTTTTTCAGACGTATGAGATAATCCCCGTATTTCTTCATTATATGTGACTTGCAACACGCGTCGACAAGTCCCGTTGGCACAAGAGAATATTTGCAGTGATGCCACCTTTCCCTATATCTTTTAGTTTTTATTATTTACAGCGACAACAAAAATTACACTCAATTACAGTTATTTTGAATAATTTATTTAAATTCATAACGAGATTTATTTTACAATAATTATTAATTATAATGAGTTGAATTACAATAAAACTTGTTCATATTCATAAGTATTGCAGTAAATTCATTGAAGTACGCCTAAATAATTTTCATAACCTAATTAGTTTTATAAAAATTTAAGACTATATTCACACTTATGTTCTCGTCAATTCTTTCTTTTTCATGAAAGTATTTTCAATTTTTAAATCGTCGGTCAAAAACCAGGAAAGAGCTTAACTTGCATGACTGACTATCAACCAGTGATCCATTTTTTAAATCTTACTTGTCTACTTACAATAGTATCTATCAAATTAATTGCTTCAAAGACTCTAGAACTTTATATTTTAATACATATGCGTTACACATGGTTGATTACATTATATTTATAATAATAGAAACATGAATATTATGAAATCATGCCAAATACATCCGTGCAAAGTATAAGATAAAAAATGATTGATTATCATGAAACACAAAATACTAACAATAAACTAAATCTTACATTTTATTACATTAATAGTATTACTTACATATTTATTAAAAATGACATACATATTCATAGTCGTCGCTAAACAAGTTATTCAAACAAGATATTGTTTAATAATAATTTTTCGAAATAATTAATTATTAATATATTTCTAATTATTTATTTGATGGCTAAGTATTATGAATAGAAAGTAGTAATTTTATAAAGTAGAAATTATACGGGAGCTAAATTAAATTATATCTCGTTGTTAAATTAAAAAGTAAACGAGATTGTAAAAAAATTCTAATAAATATCAGTAATTATTAGATAACTTTATCAAGAATATAAGTTTTAAATCTAAAAATTAACTAAATATATAACTATGTAACTAAATAACTAAAAAGAAAGGTATGAAAAATAAAATAATTAGACAACAATGTACAATGATTGATAATGACGTTAAAAACTTGGAGCAGATTGTTAGGTTATTGGATTGTCAGTTTAAGCAATTAACGTCAGCGGATAGTCTTTTTCCCATATCTTTTGTAATTCTCAGTGTACTAATAATCACAACATCAATGATTGAATATACTTTCTAGTTTTCAATTCATTCTTTATCTTTCTTCTTTCCAGATTAAACAATCTAACACAATGATAATTCTAAAAGAATTTAAAACTGGTTCCTTTTAGGCACCAGGTATAATTATTTACATAGTGGGAAAGATATATTGCCATTTTTAAAGCAGATAGTTAACAAAATTAACATTACTATAATTTTCACTTAATATATTCGCATTTTAAGTTTACGCGAGTAAGATTACATTCAATTAACCATAAAATTATTATGAATTTGTCGTTCAGTATGCAAACGAACTTATATTAACAATTTATCTTATATAATTTAAATATACAGCTACATTATGATTAGAATTAATACTATTAATTTTCAAATCAAAATCGATATCTTTAAAACATTTCAAATTTATTTTGATATTATTTTGAATAACAATTATTCTCGAGTTTTAAGCCAGGATACAAACAAATTAGATAAACATATAAATATAATCTTTAAAATAATTCTTAAAAGAAAAATTTGTTAACATTAGAAATACGTATGTATGAAATGTATAATTTACAAAAAAAATGAAAGTGTTTATACTTTAAAGATTCAATATAAAATAAATCATTCTCACCTTCAATAATTGTTAAATAATTAATGTTGAAATTTCTAATTAATTTTTGATATTTTAACAACATATTTACAAAGTTTTACTAAAAAACAAATTTTAAACGTTATAAGTATTCTAAAGTTTGAATACTTCATTAAAAAATATATATTCTTTCAACTTTTATTCCAACCTAATAAAATCCGATAAGTAACTATATAACTAGCCAATACAAAATACTCTATAAGTTTCTAAATGGTAAATGCGCGAAAAAAAATAAAATAATAAAAGTACAGCCAATTTAAGGAATTATGAATATCCAGATATTGAAAGATAAAAAAGGGTCTAAATAAAATAAAAGTCAATTCCTGAATGAGTAAACATGCGTGAGAGAAGATTTTTGCTCAAATGTACAGAGCTTCCTGTGTAACATCACCGACTTGAGATTTAAAATGCTGGGCTTAACTGTGATATATCAACCAAGAGAGGGCATCGGGCTAACCATCGAGAAAGCAAGCTCTGATAAGGAGTTAATAAAACGTCTTGAAGGGGTTGTCGTCCACTGGACGAGACAAATTAGAATTGCTCTCGGAGACCAGGATCAGAATACCGTTGGAGAGCTTCTCTGTTTTAAGGACGAGTATGACTTCTGGGTCTACCGCTGTAAGTTTTCAGAAATATTTTGAGTTTTAATTATCTTTTTAAGTGTACGTGTTTCTATTATTATACTGCGAACATTCATTAGCTTGATTCTTTATTTTTATAACTTTTTGTGAAGAAAGTAATATAATACATAATAAAATAAAACAAATTTATAACAATTTTTTTTCCAAGTTTACCATTAATTTCTTTTATTTATCTATTTTGAAAAAATATACAGCTTTAAAATACTATGCTAACAAGCTGATATCAATATACAGTATACAATATACGATTGGTGACAAATAAATAGACAAATTATATTGTAAATAGTAATAATATGTTAGAATTATGTTATATATATTTATATAAAAATAAATAATATTAAGATAATGTTTTGAAATATTAATAGACTTCAATTAAAAACAGGTATGAACGGGTATGTATAGTATTAAATAATTAATAAAAATATTCATTTTCCTCATTTTATAAATAGAATAAGTAAGCAAAATAAATTTTAATAATATTTTTATAAAGTTTTTGATATCATTATATGTTTTAAAAGATCATATCTTCTTTTTATCATATATTCTTATAAACTTTTTGTCACTTCAAAAAATCTGTTCATTATTTGTTAAACTCTTTTCATTACCGAAACCAAAAGAATCATCCATGACTATATTTAAGATATTTGTATTATATCTTTATATTTTACTGAATATTTTTTATTTTTCTACACTTTTATACAGCTTAATAGTTTTTGTATTTTATCCTTGTACTTATAATTTAAAAAACGAAACATGTTCACTGCGTCTATAATGAGCTAAACTAAACTTTTAAATTTGCTTTTAATAAAATTAAATAATAATTGCAGATATAGACGATCTACTTTTAAAGGCTTATATACATCGCTTAAAACAAATATTGGCAAATACTTTATATCAATTACTGAAAATTTTTTAAGTAAGATTTATAGAAATATTATTAATTTTCTCTATAACAGAATACATTTGGTAGGATAGAAAAAATAAAAATTTTATTACTTTTATAAAACAAGCAACACAAGAGAACAAAAATCAACTTACAAGTCATGAATTTTTAAGTGAACGTACTGTGCATATTTAGCTTGTATTTTCAGCCTATAAATATATTATAATTTTCAACAACCGCATTATTATAAAACTAAAAAAATAAATTTTTAAAATAATATAAAAATTTATTAAAAAATTATATTTATTATATACATATTTATAAAAATTTGTTTTAACAAGATCATAACCATATTTAATATTTTTTATATTCTCTATGTGTCATTTTATAATACACGTAGTTTAAAAAAACATTTTATCTGTAAAATTATTTATATGAATTATCATTTATATATGTTCACATCAGTTAAGATATTATGGTTACCCTATCTTCAATACATGACGCGAATAAACACAAGCCCTGCGTGTTGAAACGTGTTTGTGAATAACAAGCAATTACATCAGAAACAAGAAACACTCTCTCTTTTGTATCAAAGTAGTACAAATATGATAAAAATACTTTGGTTTGTTACTCGTAGATCATTATTAAGACTATTTTAAGTAGCACAATCAACATTAAATTTATTTTGGCTTAAGCATTTAATTTTATTTCATGCGTATGATACTTACCGCAAATTGCGTTACTAATAAATAAAATAAAGATAAAATATTATTAAACTTATACCCTATTACATATATGGTAAATAATACATATTAAATAATTTATATTAATACGTAGAATTAAATAAGGATTTATATTTATATTTATAATTAAATAAATATATTAAAAATTAAATACAAACTCATAAACATTTTATGCATAATTTCATATTTATTATATACATCGTATTAAATATCAACTATAATTAACTAAGATACATTTTTAGTAAAAAGAATATATCTTTTATTTTAAGTTCAACTTAAAGGATTTTTGAAATTCAATACTTATTTAATAAAATTTTAGAAAAATTCAAACTACAAAAACTTGACGGAAACATAAATTAAGAATTGTCGACCAGTATTTTCTTTATAATAATAATATAAATAATATAAATAAAAATTAATACTATGAAAAGTATATATACAAAAAATTCAGACGAAATACAACAAAAGATGAAGAATTAAATTTTTTAATTATTAGACGTTTTGTTGATTCAACTCAATCGTCTCCCTACAAGGACTGTATTACTGACCGTCTGATTTTTCAAATCCTCCAGCCGTAATAGAAATAATAGCCTTCGCCTATCTCTTGTTCACACTTTTACTTTAACTTCACTAATTCTACTTTATGGTCAAACTTGCCTAAGCGAAAGAAACAGTTCTTACAGTCGGTTGTTCTGACCTGGCATTACGCTCCTATGAACATGAGATACATTCTCGTAGGTATATCCATCTTATTATAAAAGTGTTCGTGACTTTATTTGTCCCACAAGAACACCATAGATATTAAACTGCCATGCAACGAAATCATCTATTTCCTTCGCGACGATCGAAATCGTTTGAAACGCCTCGGAGTTTGTAACCCACGCTAACTAGCATCTAACAGCTATCCGTTTACTTACGCGTTGCAAGAGCGAGTACTATCTTATAATAAGCAGATAAACAGAGCTAATTATTTCTTCCTTACTCAAGGAAGGTACAATGTATGACTCTGACCAAGATCTTAATTCAGCACTTCCTTACCGTGAATATTAGTAGTTACTTTCTCTCTAGAACTTGCTTTCCAACATTAGTGCTTGGACGGTAAAAATATGTATACTTATCATATAGGTATTTAAATCTTATTGCATCTTTCATACCATCGACTACTCATTTGATCGTATTCCTACCTTTGAGTTTGCATGCATTCATCAGGCCAATCTTGTTTGTGAAGTACGCGATCATACCCTTGTTACATCTTTTGACTTTTGTCAATATGTGACGCATTGTCGTAGGCACACTCAGCCTGTTCATAGAATCATTCGTAAACTTTGCTTCCATTAGATTCATGAGAGCACGACAGATTCTAAATCATAATATTACGTACAAACAAGATCTCTGAATCTCTGGTCCACAATGGCTGTGGTTAGTTTACTTCAATAGTATAACGCCTATATTCCATTTACCTTTGCGATCCATGATTTGACGCCTTAAGGTACGTTACTCAAATCAAAGGAGAGATAACAGTCTTTTATTTCTAAGATTGCTACTCTTCGGTTTGGGAGAATTGCAGACATACTCTTTACATCCTTGTTTGACTCCTCTATGAATATAACAGCGTGATCTTTTTAAACTAGATCGATTGTTAATATCGGAAAATCTTATTAGATTAACTTAAAAAGCGCTCTGAGAACTGACGGAGTAAAATTTCCTTATATCCATCATCTGAAACAATTAAGTAAATAAGTAAAATCAATAAAAAGATCTTGCAATTGATAATTAATATAATGTATTATAAAATACAAAAGATATTAGTACGTCAATATAATTTAATCCATGTATTCAAAGTCGACTACATCCTGATGAATTTCTTTTTAATGAAAAATATATGTACCATCATATATTTTTTCATTAATTAACTTATTTTTAGATATAAATAAATTTATATGTTAATATAAAATAGTTTTATGAGCTATTTCTTGAAAAAACTATTTCTTTTACAGAAGCATAAAAATAGCTCAATTAAATATAATTATAAATAAAAAATTACATTACTTTAAAGTTGATATTACCCTTTTAAAACAATAGACAGATCAAATTAAAGGAAATTATTTATGCAATTCTTATGGTATATTGGACTTTAGTAGAACAAACCATTGTCAATCTTTTTTGGAAAATGTAAGATTCAATTTTTAGTAATTTTCAATACTTGAACATTTTTTCCATACTTAAGTACAAGGCTACTCAACGATCATAGCCAAATAGAATTGCATGAATTTTCGGATTCTTCTGAATAATTTTCTTCTACGTACCCGTACATGAGAATTTTGATTAAAAAGGCTAAATGAATTCCGTTAGGGGTTCGAATCTAAGGTAAATTGAATAAATATTTTTACATGCAAACTGTAGTCCAATTATACAGTCGTTCTGTTTTGAATAAGAAAATATTAATCACTTGAAAACCTACATTAAAAAATTGAGTTTTAGAAATTCAAACAAGTTTATCAGAAGCCGATTAACATCACGTAACCAGAAAAAATATATAAATATATATATATATATATATATATACTTTATACTCTTTAGAGATAATGTATGAGATACACCTATCATATGAACTGTTCAAGAAGATGGCAATGATCTTTTTTCTTTACCAATATATTTTCATTAAAATCTCGAATTCTTTACTGCAGTTATCTAAAAATTTTCAATTACAGATGCACAAATAAAAGTTCAATAGAGGAACAGCATTGACGTTAAGTTACGCGAGGTAATGCTTCTTTGAGAAAACAATTGATAGAACCAGTTATTTATAAGAGCATTTTTTGTTTGCATTTATGCACAATTCTGATAACACAACTCATTGGTCATTTATTGTAGCCCAAAAAGTGTAAGAACAAAAAGTAAACATCCATTTTCTTGTGTTAATGTTAATTATACTGATTCAATAAATCTACAACTTTCGGAGGGATAAGCTATCCATCCGAAAATTACATCTGACTATTCTACAGTACTTTTTTAATGTTTATCAACATTTTAAGTTAGTCTATGGAGTGATCCTAGAATCGGCTTTATATAGATATATAAAGAGTATGTCTTAGAAAGCAGCAGTATTCAGTAAAACCTAAACTTCAAAACAGTTACCAGTACCTTCTTATAATCTACGATCAATCACTAGGCAAGTTGCCCTTTGCTCGCATTATCAGCAACAGACCAACATCAGACAATCTGATTTGCATAAAATTGCAAATAGTTCTTACTATCTTTTCTTTTTAAAAAATTACCTTCCTTCAAATTTAAAATTATTTACGAATAATTGACGATGGTGGGCAAAATTTTCAGGAACAGACGAGAAAATCGTTGTTATTAGTATGACCCGACTGTAAAATGATTTATTTCAAATGCAGCAGTATTTCTATACTCATTATTCTATATTCATTTCATAATATACATAATTAACGAAATTGGGTTAAAATTAATACTTATTTCTATTATTTTAGAAAAATAACTAAAAGTAGATTATAAATAAACTGATAAGAATATATAATACAAGTATATTAATTGTATTTTTTATTATACTTTTTTGAAGAGAAAATAAAAAATAAAAATTAAGAATTAAAATAAATTATAATTCACGTACTCTCTGTATACGATTCTACATTTTTACATTCACTTTATTTTAACAGACTCGTAAAAAATAATATATCATCATCATCATCATCATCATCAATTTAAATGATTTCAATATACTAAGTTTTTATCAATTACAATTTTTTACGGAAATTTTCTATGTCATTAAGTGTCCTAACTAAATCCATTATACATTATAGTTACCCTTATCTTTAAGATACTATTAAAGATATTGAATTGAAGAAATAATTCCAACTATTTCTTTAATTTCTTAAATCATGCTAAATTGGTACAAAAGTTTATCTTATCCTTCAAATTTAGACCAATGAAAGAAAACAAAAAAAAAAGAATAAAAATAAAAATCCTGATAAGAAAAGAAGACCGAATATTTCATTGCCCATGGAGGATTATCTTTACAGTTTTATTCAATTGATATTAAGGAAGTAGGTAGTTCTTACTAATACAAATGAAGAATGTATTCACGCCGATATCACTTTTGTAAATTTCTCACACAGAAGTCTTATCAAGAAAAATCAAGAAAATATATAAGAAGTTGAACATATATAATAAAAAAATATATAATCGACATTACCTTATACAATATGGATTTATCAGTAATTATAGTGATAACTAAGTTTTTACAGTACATTAGAAAAAACGAAGAAAAAATGCATTAAATTTAGTTTGCATCATAATGAACGCAACAAAAATAAAAATTGTATCTGGATATAATGCTACGCCAAATATATAATTTTATACTAAAATATGATCTAAATTTTTTCAAATACTAGATGGTGCTTAATAAATAACAGAATAAAAATTGACTTCTACAGATTTATCTTTGAGTATACATTTGAAAATTTTATAAACACAATGTCGAAAAGATGTATATGCATAATCTATTTATACAAAAAATATGGGAAACAAAATATTATCTGAAAATATTTTATAAAATGACTGTACTATATTATATATTTTCATACACTTTTTTATATAAATATATTGTAATATTATATTATTATAAAAATTATATGGATCTCTCCTTAACAAGTGAAAGAAATGAAGAAAGATTAATTTTATACGAATAATAATAATTTTAACTTTCAGTATTGATACAGAGGTTAATTTTTAATTCAAAACATTTTAATTTTTATTAAAATATTATAGATAATAATTTTTAATTATTATTTTATTTATATTATTATTCTATAATCAATCGTCTATTAAATATGAGAAGATGGATGTGTATATGTCGTGATTTTAGTTTTATTTTACGAACTTTTTTATTGGGATATATTTCAAAGCTTTCTTGTTTTGCTATAAAGTGTACTTTGTAATTTTTAAGATAAACATTTTCAATCTTAGTCTCTTATTTTATCTCATCTTTAAAGAAATCTTATATATTATAGAAACTCTTGATATTTATTCATTTTACTCTTATTCTAAATAATATTTTTATCCTATTAAATTAATTTTATTATCGATAACTTAACATATTATGTAACGATATGATAGATCATGGTAATGTGTTGATAAATAAAAAAGGATTAAAATATTATCCAAATTTAAAAATGTAATATTATAACAGAAATTATTTATTGTAATTTTATGTATTCTTTCATATTATTAAATAAAGAATGAAATTATTTTTCGAAATAAATAAATGAAATCGCCTACAAACTTATCAATACAATTCCTTATCATGGATGTACGGGATTCTCTAAAATTCTGCTGTACTAGATTATATTAAGCCCTGCTATGCAGGATCCAATTTCAATACTGTCCAATTCGTTATTTTCCACAGCTGTAAGTATTATAAATGTGAATAAATCGCATTCACAAGTCATAAATAGAGAAAGATATGAAGAATTATAATCAGAGACAAAAATTTTGTTGTATTCTCTACTTCTTCTTTTTCATTTAATACATCCTTTCATCTGTAAGCAATTTAAACACTCATCTATTTCCTCTTATTTTATCTTTTTTTCTCGTTGTTTGTTTCTCTATCTGTCTTTTTTGTATTCTGTGTTATGACGCTACCAAGTGTCACAAGTCCGCTTTTATTATCTGAAATCATTTACCTTAGTTTTACTTGTCCACACAACTGCTTTTTATTTTTGTCATTCCTTATTTCGATCTGCTTTCTTGATGATAAAAAAGAATACGTACAGATTAACAAAAATTTAAAAAATGACATACTACGAATAATCAAGTTCTTATGATAATGAATATTGTATGTTATTTGAAAAAGATAGGTGAATATATAATAAGTGCAACACAATTTACATTAATTAATAGATTCAAAATTATATTAATATCAACTCATTTCATAGAAAATAATTTATAAAAAATTTGTTGTTAAGCAATAATAATTCTACGAGTAATATATGATGAATAGTATAATAAATTAATCATTATTAATATTATGAAATATTTATGAATTAAAAATTATTTTTGTATTAGAATAATATATGCTAATAACAAATGATGTCATATCTTTGAAAAATATACATTGAAAATGTTCCTTATAGATTTAGGTATAATTGATACAAAACTACTAACTACTATTTTATCGTTAACTAAGTTGAGTTTTATTAAATTGTTTCAAAGAATATTTTCTTTTGTTTAGTTCACTTCATCTGTGAAAGGCTCATCGTGAATGAATAATTAGTATAATAATTTGTAAAGAGTAAAATACTGAATGTAAAAATAAAGTTATTTTATTATTTACATTATTCTCAGTAGTATATTAATATGCAAAAAGTTTAAAACGGAAACATCTGTTTAATTTTCAAATGAAGTATATAAGTTATTACTAACGCTTATTTTTATATAATTTCAATATCATAATTTTGTAGTATTTAAATAATTAACAAATTTGTTAAACAATCATAGAATAGAAAAATAGCCAAATTTCCTCTGTTTTTTTTTCGTCTTGAAGTGCTTAATATCAACAATAATTGCAAAACAATAAAACTAAATTAGTCGTATATAAACAGTTCATCAATTGCTTAAAAATTCATTGTTCTCTATAAACTTGTTTGCAATGTACTAGAGTACATTGTACTCTACGAACACACTGTATACAGTTATAAACGGCTAAAGCAATATCGCCGGAAAGAAGAAAATTAATCGAATGATTCTCTAAATACCATGAAATAATTCGCAATATATCATGCATCTCAGACGATAACCTGCGTGGATTGACACAACAACTCGAGATGGAAACCTGTCGACATATGCTTGATATCTTGGCGATGGCGCGTTCAACGCATCTTCTTCAGCTACAAAGACTCCAAGAAGAAATTCGTTTGGCCACTCAAGAAGCTAAATCCAATGTCGAATTCCTAGGCATACTCAAGGAACCCTGCGCAGTTTTTGATGCTTGCACCGATTTGACGAAGTTGTCAGGCTACTTGCCGAAAATCATACAGCTGTGCCGTATTATTTGGTTGAATTCGCCATTTCTGGGAAATGAAAGAAAAATGACAAGACTATTCGAGGTTATCGGCAATCAACTGATAGCTGTATGCAGAAGAGCCATATCACTAGATGAAATGTTTTCCGGAAAAACGAAAAATACGATAACGGTGCTATTCCAAAGTATACGTCTCTGTCAGGAATACAAAGATCTGTATATAGAAGTAAGTATTTTGCAGAAAAATTATGTTATTACATTATAATTAAGGTATTTAATGCATATACAATCATATGAAGTCTTGATATTCATGCAATTGACACAAATATAAAGTATAATAAAAAGCCTAAAAATAGCTTGCATATTTTTAAAAGAGTAACACTATTTTCATATAAATAAAAAAAATAAATAATTTTAACATGGAGTAAATTTTTTTTCCATTATTCTTAATAATTTATTCTTAATTTATTTTAAAATAATTTTTTATAAAGAGAACGAATCTTTCATTCAGTTCTTTAATTCAATAAACTACAATGATTTGAAAAAATTCAAAATTAATTTAATGATAGGTATATTATAATTTTTAAAAACATACTCAACATTAAATATTTTATTTATTTACTTATATAATAAAAACCATCTCATTGCATATAAACCATATTAAAAAATATTTTATAAAGTAAATAATAGTATATTCAATTTTTTATTTACTTTTTTTATTTACTTAGAATATAATTAATTCACAAATAATGTCTTAATTGGGACACGCATTTAAACAAATAGAAAAATATATTTTTTTTAAAATATAATATAAAATTTTTAAATAAATATATTTTTAGAAATATATATTAAAACTATATATTAAAATCTAGATCATCTCGTCGAATTTCATACATTTTCCTATTTTCAAAAATCATATGATCTTTGTCACTTGTTTTCTGACCAATTTCATGCTTTGATACTATGCATGAAAAAATAATATTTTAAATGGTTGAAATTAATTCATAAGAATTAATTGGTTTAAATTTAGAATAAACTGATTTCTCTACTTCTAAGTTCACTTATGAAAAACAATTCAATCAAAAAATGATTTCATAAGCTACAATTTTTAATATATATATATTTATATATAATTTAATGTTTAGAATTTTTATCTAATTTATTTAAAAGTTTATTAATGTGATGTTTATAATGATTAAAGGACGCCGAATATAATTAGATTGAAAAGATTTTATTTTTAGCATATTTTATATTTTTTTTAAAATTAATAATACAAAATTCTTTTTTTTACTTAATATGAAATGCTAAATACACACATAGGCATTCGGGAAACATAAGAAAAAGTTTTAGTTTCCACTTAAATACGATCAATATTTATTTATAATATATGAATCAAATTGCCGTGCATACACAAATTCCATGTTGCAAATATTATATTTTAGGATTTTAACTATTAAATTAACAAATTTTTCGATTTTTTAAACACGAAAATAAATAAATTATTTTAATTGTATTATTAATGTCAGTAATCATTTTTATAAATTAAGGTGTAAATTAATTTATTTATAATCTTTAGTCTAAAAATTATATAAGCTATTATAACGCAGATAGTTTCTTATAAATTTATATGATAATATTATAATATGATCAGTACAATGGAATAATAAATAAAAGAATATATCTTATAATATAAATACAAAAAATGTTTGTGTAAAAATTGATGTCATTTGCTACGATTATTATATAATAATTTTAATGTAAGCATTAAATAACTATCAAAAAGTTAAGTAGATATAATTTTTTTATTAAAATTTTAATATTTCTATTTGAAGAATCTAAGTTCTTCTAAAAAAGTAAGAATATAAGTTCTTTATGAAGAAAAAAAGAATTTAAATCAAAATAATTTAATGTGATAATAACTTTAGAGTTTTTAAGTAGTTATAGTTATATATGCTAATTTTCTAATATTATTTTTTTTAGAGTTTTGAGATTTTCACCTTTTTCTGTGCGACGAAAACGCCCGTCGCGAAAATCCGGAAGCAACTATCGCAGGGTAAGAGGATATGGCAGAATGCAATAGCCGCCCTCTACGCCGCGATAGCGTAAAGAATACATGAAAAGTGAGCCGTGCGAGTAAGAGAGAGTATGAGCACGGAGTGGGAAGTCTCAGTTACGCGTCTATATATTGTATTTATATATAGCAACTAGCTATGATAGCATGAATAATTATCATCGTTTATACGAATGATTTTGAAAAACTAAAATTTATAAGACTAAAAATTTAAAATTTTTTAGAGTGATAATTTTATTTAATTTACATATACATAATACACTCTCATACGCAATATTGAAAAATAAGTTAACATATCTCTTGATCTACGTTAGATCAGTCATAACTTGAATAAGAAATGAGAGAACAAATATTAATACATGAAGAAATAAATAATAATACAATCGAAATTTGTTTTAAATAAAATATCGAAAGTATGTGAAAGTAATAGATTCAATTTCACACACAACCACCAAACGAATCATTCCAGTGAATACTCTACTAAGTATAAGTCATTACTAATTCCTGTCTAGAACATACGTGTCACTAAACTATGTATTTTTATCTCTCAAGTTTCATAACAGAATGAAGAAAAGTTGTTTTGTGAAACAGAGATGTGAAACAAAGAACAGAGTGACTTTCACAGACTCACTAACAATGAAGAAATAAACCATAGATCTCAAATTTTCCTTATGTAAGTTGTGTCTTGGAGTCTCAGTTGTACACATCGTAGCTTAAGAATCAAGAAAAGATAAGCTTTATATAAATTAGTAAATTATTCGATCATTCACAGTTAAATTAAAGCAACTTTAGCCAGTGATAAGTAATAATATTAATAATGTTATAAGTACTTTTATATCATCTAAGGATAATAGCCGTGTCGAATGCCAAAATCCATTACAGATTTTCTACTAGATCTACGGGAAAGACAGCGCTCTAACCAGAGACTGGCACCCCCCACGCCCAGGGAAATGGGAGCGGGAGTGGCATATTCAAAGAAGGAGGGTCGGTCCGCCCGTTACGCTGGAGCGATCCAGTACCATAAAGCCGAGCTGTGTTTCGTCGCCATCCGGATCATCAACCGAAACATCCAGGCACTCGTTGACACAGGGGCCTCAAGTCGTTTATAGAGAGCAGTACAGTCGATTGGTGCCTCCAGCAAGGCTGGAAAGTACAAACAAGCCATTACAGCACCATGAAAATATTGACCAAAACAATTCACCGGGCACATCAACAACAAGAGCCGCAGTATTCTTACAACTTTCCTCATCCTCGACAGCCTCAATTTCGAGGCACTAATCGGGTTGGACCTGCTGACCTCAGACTCCTAATAATTCTCGCAGTAGAGACGATTTTACGAAGAGACCAGTATCTATCCACTATCGACCTGCGGAACAGGTATTCTCAGGTGAATTGAACAGAAAATAGCAAACCACTTACGGCCGTTACTGTGCCAAATCGAAGACATGCAATATTGAGTCCTTCTGTTCGACTTGCATTCCGTCCCCGCTGTTTTCCAATGTCTCGTTAACCAGGAAGTCAAGCCTACGACAGAGCAGAACGTCTTTTACTATCTAGACTTCATTATCATCATAACGGTCATCATAAAAGCATCAGCTGCGCCTGATTTTGAGGCGTCTGGGACGTGAAGCTGCAGCCGAATTGGGAGAAATGTAGCTTCAGACGCCGAGAACTGACTTACTTCGGACATCAAATTACGGAAACAAACATCCATACGGATTCCGAAAAAGTCTCGACGTTACTAGCCATCACACCGCCCCAAAATATCAGCGAATTACGTCGTTTTAATGGTGCGATGTCTTCGTGTGGCCCCTTCATCCCAGGGCTAGCCACCATCACCACGCTGTTGAATGAACTCCTGCACAAAAGAACTAAGTGAGAATAGTGCGAAAGACAGCAGAAAGCGTTTAAGAAACTAAAAACTCGCCTCACTGAGGCTTCGATCTTGGCTTCCCCAGCCTTCCTAGGTTTTATACTCGAAACCAATACCAGTGATAAACGGTTGGGAGTTATCCTCTCACAAGCTCAGAGTGTGAAACCGCGAATCATCACCTATGAAAGCGGCACCCTCAATACATCGGAGTGTAATTACACCACGATGGAGAAGAAGTGCCTCGCAGTGAAATAGGGCATCTAAAAGATACAAGACTACCTCGATTACAATTGCGATTTGGGTACCATTTTACCGTCGTAACCGACCATCAAGCATTCAAGTGGTTAGAGAAAATCGACAGTCCCTCTGGTCGATTGGCCCGTTGGGTTATCGGACTCAGCCAGTGGGATTTTAAGGTGAAGTGCCGCCGAGAACGAGCTAAGCGACGCCCTCTCAAGAAAAAAATATTCCCGCCGTAAACACCACCAAACATTGGTAAAACGAAACACTCTCGGAGTTACAGGAATTCCCCGAGGAGCATCCAAACTACCTCGTGGAAAATTGACGCCTTTACCGCCAGACCGAGAACCACAATGCCCCTACAGCTGGCCATATGGGGATTGGTAAAACAATCAGCTGACTCGCCGAATGTTACTTTTGGCCACGAATGTTCCGGGACGCCGCTCAATAAATCCGCTGTTGCCATCAATGCTAGTTGAGTAGAACACAACAGCAGGCTTCCATCGGAAACATGTTAGCCCCGATGATCGAGGAACCTCGAGAGATGCGGACGTTCTCCCAAACGAGGAAAGACAAACCGACTTCCTGTCACACCTAATGCGGCGCCTCTTCGAGGGTTTCGAGTTTCACATTCCGCTTAAACTCAAGATGTACGATACCCCCTAGACTACCTGGTCGATGCCAACTCTGGCGTGACAACCATGAACGCGGAAATCGAGGCTCTATGCAAAATGACCTGTGCGGAATGGATCTTCTGCTCCTTAAAGATCAAGGTCGGAAGCTACCACCACTGGAGACACGACACCAGCGCGACATGGCGGGTACAAATGAAAGTACGCGCGCATTACATAGACATAGTCGCCCAGAATTAAGGACTTCGCTGCTGCTCGGAGGCGACATTCTCCAGCAGCTGAACATGCGACTAATGAGCACCCTACCTCGACTAAGGCCGAGTCATCGAAGGCCTGGGTGATTCGGTTTGAAAAACGAAATAAATTCCAAGGGATAATACTCGCCGGTCACGATAGATTAAGGTACGCGATAGTTATAGTCATCCGATAGATTTAGTTACGCGATAATCATAATCGTCCAATAGCTTTAATTACGCGATAAATATAATCATCCGATAGATTTAGATCTCGCGATAATTATAGTCCGATAGATTTAGGTACGCGATAATTATAGTCATCCGATATATTTAGTTGCGGAATAATTATAATGACCATCCGACGGGTAAACGAACGCAAAAAATTACCAATCATATGCCCGCAGAAAAAAACCTTCAACATTTCACGAAAATTAATTGTTCGCGCGACTTTCTCAAAGTGAAGAGAAGAAGAAACAAACACCGTCATTCTAAAGCGAAAACTAACCAAGATACACACAGATGGAGCTTCCGACTCTCCGTCCGATGGGCAACCGAACATAGCAAATTACAGACAGGTCGGCGTCACTAAGTCAAGCCAGAACTTCCAACAATCATCCAGTAGGAGAAGTATGCCTATATAAACAATAAATTAGGATCATTTACATGATAAAGGATGGGCAGGAGCAATTAACCACAACAGTAAGCACTGTGGAATTCTCAGCAGAGAAATTAGACGACTGCTGTTTGGAGGCATTCTCGAAACAAAAAAATAACAAAGCTCCAGCTAGGAAGACAACGAGGCCAAGAAAGCTGTTAGCTGTGACACCGCGTCAACAATCGACCAAACAGACGACAGCTGTGGCTGTTACTAAGGTCAGTGCAATCAAGAATCCGGGCATCGTGACGAACACTCGCCAGCAGCAAGCAACACACCATCAGGAAGAAACCCGCCACTGAAAACGTGAGCACGTCAAAGAAAGACCCACCAAGCCAAGGAGCCCACCGTATCTTCAAGGAGCCATCGGATTACAGAAATACGCCGTCAGAAACGAAGGTATCGGCACGAGTAGAGAAATCGCCTGCTCATGGAGTTCCGTCGTCTTCCGATCGAAGACACCGGGATGAAAGCACTACGTTTCGGGGTTGAACGTCTACTCAAGAGCCCTAAAGTAGAACAGATTCACGTATAAGCTCGACAACAGGCGATAGCCGAGACATACGCCCGCTAGCAATCCCCGGAAGCAAACTGCCGCACTGCCCTAAAGTTCTGCCGAAATTATCGCAATTGCTACCAACGACACCACCACTGGGTCAACCGCCAACAGAAACACCATCACTGAACCTATGTTCGCCCTCAATACCACGACCGAGTTAACTACCGCTGTCAACGCTATCACCAAGTTAACTACCACTGTCAATACAATCACCAAGTCAGCTATCGTTTTCCATACTAGCACCAAGAAAGCTACTGCTTTCAAAACCATCAGCGACTTAACCACCACCGACCACATTACCAGCATCAACCCCGCTACTGACGAGGTTTCGTCGCCCAGAAGTACTTCCCTTCGGTACGATCGTTGAAATACCAGTTGGGAAAAGACGATTTAGCGTGTGCTGTGGGGCCTGGAAAAGACAGATAAACCTGTGCCCCGTAAGCAAAGTGTTAGTGTGGTGCGAGTATTACAAAGTCTCAACAGGCTCTCCTTTTCCGAAGAACAAGGAGGTACAACAGGGTTGCTCGTCTCGAAAATACGAAAGCGACTATCGCAAGGTAAAAGGAGAAGGCAGAATTAAAAAAACGCCCTCTATGCTGCCATAGTATAAAGAGCACATAAAAATTGTGCTCTGTGAGTAAGAGAGTATGAGCATGGAATGGGGGTCTCAGCTGCGCATCACAGCTGAGGTTCGGCTAGCCCGACGCGTCAACTCCGCCGCCGTCTCGCAGGTGGCCCATGCCAATAGCTTGGGCTGTGCTAGAAGTGTAAGTAGGGAAGCGTCCTTCCGTTAGGTGGAGCAAGTAAAACTACAGGAAAAATAGCTTTTTATAAAAAATAACTAAGGCGGGCAGTCAAGTATCGTCTCCATTCGGGTGAGGCATTCAATCATCGCACCGTGTAAGCTCCTAGGCTTAGTTTTTGAATTTATGATTCTTCGGCCTATTACGGCGGCTACCAAGGCTTGCCAGATTTAATCAAGCAACTCTTTGTTAGCAGACGCGGTCTTTGTACGGCTTTATCTCGAGTTGCTTGAAAATCAATTTCAGCTAATAACTCATTGCTGGTGGGTACGATTCTTACACGGTCCGGTCTTCGAGTTACTTGCCGTATGATTTGTTACACTAGATAGTAACACGTTGTTGATGGGTGCGGTCCTTGTACAGCCCAACCTTCGAGTTACTCACAATAATGGAGAATACATCCTCTGCATGTAGCGGACTGTTGCTTTCTCATCACCAAGAAAAATCCACCGCCGTAAAGAAAAATTTATAGAAAGATATGTTGAAATTTCCGCAGTCGTATGTTCGTGCGAAACCGTTCTTGTTATAAATCCCTTCCGAAAAATTAAAACCGCCGTATCCCACCGTACGCTTAGAAGCGAAATTGTATGTAATGGCAGGAAACCGCTGCATGTCTGCCAAAAAGAATACACATATTTTAAATCTAAAATAAACTAAATAGTAAACTAAAAATAAACCGAAATTCTTGCATCCTTATTTCTTCCTGTCTCTTCACGTCTCCTCCACCCGTAACAAACCCGGTTCGCAACTTCGAGCCATCCGGGCCGGAACAGACAGAAAGCGTGAGAGAACGAGCCGCCGCCGAAAAATAGAGAGAAGTATAATAATAATAAGTATCAGAAATAAGATAAAAAATAAATAGAAATCATCTCATCTGTATCTTTTATAATCTTGAGATAAGAAAAATGTAATTAATACGCCTTAGGCACTTGCAGTGTTCCCAAGTATCTTATATATTTACAAAAACTCATTGCATTAATTATCTTAAAAATATTTTACTATCTTAAGAATATTTTACTATCTTAAGAATATTTTACTATCTTAAGAATATTTTACTATCTTAAGAAAATTTTACTAATAAGTTAAAAATAATAATGTTATTATAATATGTTAAATAAATATAAATAAATAATAAGTATATACTTATAATAAATTGTTTTTTAAGATTTCATAGTATTTTACATTAGACTCTACAGTATAATTGTACATTTTAGTTAAACATAAAAATTTCATACAATATGCATGCACATAAAACAATCTCTGCGCCAAGTACGAATATAAATAGAAGAAAAAACAAAGAAATCAAAATTTTTTGCACTGATGGTCTTATATCGTCAGATGGAATGTTTAGCAGTCAATCGTGCCTTTCTCGCGTCAACAAATCTAGCATCTAGAGCAGAACGAAGAAAATAAAGACATTTCACTTGCAAAGTGTTAAATCGCCGTGTAAATATTTATCTCCAAATTTCAGATTTCAAGGGCCCATAACAAGTTGACGTATCACAAGTGGCAACTAAAAACTGAAGAAGTTTTTCGATATATAGACATGTTTATTGTTAGATGTCATAATCTTATTGAAATTTCACGATCAATGGTTGATTTTGCCAGGTACGTTTTACTTTACTAAGTTATGAGTTTTTTTGAAACAAAAAAAAACGTTGAATCTCATGCACAATCAATTACTGTATATATATTATAAAATTTTTCTATTAAAAATAAATATTAGAAGATTAGAAATAAATATTTTCTATTCTGTAACAAATTTATCACTTTACTAATAAAAATAAAAAATTGTATAATATAATGAATGAAATATAAATATTAATGTATCGTTATAAAAATGGCAAGAACACTTTTAGCTGGTTGAAGGAAAACTGTTCAAAGTATATTAATTTATTATTATTACGGGAATTAATTCTTCTAGTCAATATTTAATGTATAATTAAACTGACCTAATATTGAATTAATTTACTTCGTTAGTTCTTATTCCATTGCATTTAATTTGTCTTCTGAAAGCATTTTCATTGATCATTTTGTTAGAATATTCATCTTTTATATGCTACATAATCTGTTAATTTTTCATTCTTTTATCATGTATTAATCGTAAAATATTCTCTCATCTCTCGTATTTTACAAGAAATATAACACTCAATCTTGTACCAACGTAGTTTTGCAATTATTCACGTAATCAATACAACACGAAATTAAAAAATTTACGAAACTTTCGTCATACACAAATGTTTAATTTAAAAAATATGTATAAAATAAATATTTAAAAAATACAGATATTACTTTAGAGTAATTATTTTCAACAATATTTATCTGGCAAGTTCAAATTCCTTAATTAACAAATTACAGTACTTATTTAACAAAAATTTAATGAAAAAAAATCTAAAAAATTTTTCTACCATCTCTTTTATTTCAATTGATTAAAACAAATCTTCTTAATATATTCTTCACTATAAATGATAGAAAAGAAGCAAGAAAAATAAAAAGAGAGATTAAATGAAATTTAATTTGAAAAACTTAACACCAAAATTATCACCTACAACATTTTTCATGAACACAAAATTATAATAATATTTCCATAACCCTTAATTTATGCAATGCTTAATAAATTGTAAAAACTTTTTTAGTATATTTCTATATAATGAATAATGAAATATACCTATACATGTATATATACAACGATCTTTATAAAATAAATCAATTCATTTAATTCTTCCTAAATATACATTTCTTAAAAATTTAATAAAATGATAATTTATTTTTTCTTCAAAATCTAAATGTGACATATAATATCTTAAGACAAGGTACCAACTTTCTAATCAAATTCAATAATTTAACCTTTGAAAATATGATTTTTATTGTATTATTATATCATTAAATCAAAAGATTTATAATATTTATCAAAAATGAAACTTATGGATTTTTAAACCTAAATGCCTAATATCTTCATAATTATTTTAAAACCAAATTCATAACTTCATTGAAGAAATTAATTGATTTATTTTTAGTAATGTTCTGCAAAGTATTAAGTATTATTTTATATAAACACATAACTTGTTAACGTAGTTTATTATTTCGTAAATATTGAGTAACTATTAAAAACCATTTCTAAATATATAACAATATTTTTTATAAAAATAACGATTAGAGTATTACTATTAACTTTCTGTGCTGTATTCATAATAATAAATATATGATTAAAATTTAATCTCTAATAAAATATAAAAACTTAAAATTTTTATATTTATATATTCATATTTGAAATTTATATGTTTATTAAATTTTAATAATACTTAAATAAGTTATTTAATTACATATAAAATATTACATAACTTTAAGATTTATATATATATATATATATATATATATATATATATATATATCATTAAAAAGTTCTGAAAACGCATGTAGTTAAATAGTTAACATTAACATAACTCAAAACAAACTAAAGAAAAGAATACTAAAAGTAATAATAATATAAATTTTTTAGTTCAACATTAAGATTACCTTATTAAATTTGTTACATTTTTTATTAATATAGCATTGAATGTTACGATTTTGCAATGCAAGTTCTAAATTTCTTCTTCCAATTTTAAAATAACTTTAAAATGTAGTAATAAGTAATTAATTATAAATATTTTCTATTTTTAATATTGAAAAATATCCTGATTGTAAAAGTATCAGAGAAATTAGTATTTATACACAAATAATAGATTTTATTCATTATTACAAGAAACATTAATAACGACGGCTCCATACTATCGGTCGACATGTAATATGTGAGATGAATTTCTAAAGTATTTTAACGTACAAAATTCATCACTAAAATTAAAAAGTAATATTATTGCATAATATTAATATTATATTTAGAATATTATTACGCAGTGAATTTTTGTTATTTTTTTTTTAAATTAAATCATTAAACTATAAAACAGTTAATTAAACACAAAGCAGTTAAAAAAATCACAAACTTCCATAAACTATAACATTTCTAATGATGAAATATTAGTATACTTGGTATATACAAACAATGTGTAAAAATATTGAAATAATTCTTTATTCTCAATCCATTTTTATATTATTTAATTAATAATTTTTTACTAATTTAATTTATCAATTAATATTATTTTTAATTTGTGATTTACATTTAATAAATTATCTTAATAATTAGAAATATGAAATTTCATAATTGTATCATAAAATACCTTTCATTTATTCAAAAAAAAGTAAAATTCAAATTATTTTAAAAATAATCTTAATGATAAAAACTATTTTGTGTATTTCTTTTGTTAAAAAATAAAAAATTACGTATAGTTAATCTATTTTCGAGGTCACATTTAAATTTTCATTTAAAATGTCATAATGAAAATTATAATTATTTTAACTGAAAAATTAGATATTGTATAAAAGTAATAAAATTTTCAATTCTGTGATATGTTTTAAAAATTCTAGAATTGATGAAACCAAGGAAATGCCGACTATACAGTTTGTTGGTACGAAAGGTCTAGATCACGAACAATTCTATCTCAAGCTTGAGCAACGATTTAGAAATCTTTTATCATGGCTCCGACATATCTCCCCTAAAATTCTTGATGTTCGTCAATCAACCTGGTATGACGATATGTCCATCTTTCGTGTTGAAATTACAAAGCTAGAAGTGGCTGTAGAAAATCTCATGGAGGAAGTTTTTAAAGAAATCGGCAATATTGAGGATGCTGTACAAACACTACATGGCTTTCGTTATTTCATGAATCGTGAAAATTTACAGAAGCAATTCGATAATAAAATAGCTGCTGTATGTAAAAGTTAATATATATTAATCTGAAAATGTGTAAAATTTCTATTCATTTATAATAGCTTTTTTAAAACATACCATAATTATGTTTAATCATCTATGTACACATTTGTACATATACATTCTTAATAAGAGTACTATTAAGATTTTTTATTAAAAGATTGTACATATTACTTCGTAAGAAATGAAGTATTAATATACGTCATTTATATAACATTATTAATACTCGAATTATATTCCTATTCAAATATTTTATAAATAATATCATGACGATTACAATACGTTAATGGTGCTTCTTTAGTATAACGTGTATTACTTGTTAGATCATTCAATAGATAAAGTAATAATTATCTTACTTAACATAATTTTTTAATTATATATATATATATATCTGAAACAAATTTTAAATTCTTTTGATAAGATAATGTACTTAGTTCTCAATAATCGAAATTTTATTCAAAATTCGGTTCTACTATTGTGATCTTTTTTATTATATTGTTTAAAAGAAATTGTAAGTATAGTATATTATTATATATAAATTTATAATTCATTTAAATAAATTACTTAATTACATATAAAATATTACATAACAAAGTTATTTCATGGTATTTCTTAATTTTCAGTATTTCATATAAATTATATCAATAAATAGATAAATGAATACTATACTCTAAAATTCAAATAACATCTTAAAAATACTATACACTTCAGATCAAAGATATTGTAGATTATAATATATGCATAGTCAAATTTTAAAGATCATTAAAAATAATTAATAAATAACGAATTATAAATCAATTAAAATGAAAATTATGGTACAGTATAGCAAACGGGCATATATTTAAATTATATAAAAGTGATGAATTTTCCAGTTTCCGTAAAAAAAACATAAATTAATATGTAATGAT
Source organism: Wiebesia pumilae (assembly GCA_018907045.1). Taxonomy (NCBI): domain Eukaryota; kingdom Metazoa; phylum Arthropoda; class Insecta; order Hymenoptera; family Agaonidae; genus Wiebesia; species Wiebesia pumilae. The sequence continues at coordinate 2,160,570 of JACCHZ010000133.1, read as the reverse complement.
ATAAAACTATTTATCATAATTTCATTATGTATATTTATTATGAAGTATTGTTTGTGCCACTGAGAATTGTATGTATACTACCTTGTCGGCGATACTGCACATGCATAATTTACATATAAGTTTTTACATATAATTTTACATGTAATCAGCCGTATCCGCACTCGACTTATCGAGTTCGGTACATATGTACACAGGTGTCTTAGATTTCATGGATCACTTACTACACATGCTAATGATGTAATCAATTGTCTAATGTAAACCTTTCGGTAATATAAATTATCGATGTATGCTCTTCAATATATATATTTCTTTCATTCTTTGATATATTTAAATTGTTATAAAGGAAAGTTGAATCTTCTAAGTATTTTACACGTTTTACCCGATTTCGTTTAATTCTTAACTATCGGCTATAATTCAGTGTTACATCAAACTATTTCAATTTTTTAAATTATTTTCATAATTTTTTCTTAAAAGGTGCCACCAAGTATGAATCTGAATTAAAATTGAACATCATTACGGTCCTAAAGGTTTAATTAATTATTATGTATATTATATTGAAATTTTGATTACTAAAGTAATTAATAGTTTCCTTGCGATCTATTTTATTAATAATTTTTTTTTAAATCAGTTATTTTAATATTTTGAAAGCTACATAGTTTAATGAATTTTTTTTCAAAAATGAATTAAAAAGTCTACAACATGAAAATAAATTTCATTGTTGTGTATATCCTTAAGTAAATAGATCATGACTTATATTTTTTCTTTTGTCCCATTAAGCAGATCTGGGCGATGCTGGAAGAAGAGATTCAATCTACAAAGCAAGGTCTGATAGTCGAGAAGTCTGAGTATCCATGTTTTAGTCCGTATTTCGGTGGTCGGGCATTGAGTCTGAGTATTAAGTCGAGCAGATTAGTTCGAATCTCTAAACTTCTGCGAGACTGCACGTGGCAGCGCGATGGTGAGACTGAAACACACTCCGAGGTTTTCCATCATTGCGACGCACTTGTCGAGTCCATAAATACACAGATAACAAACCTCTACCGCAAATGGCTTGCTGAGATTATTGATAATATGCAAAACCGACTCAATCGATACCTCATGCGCCGCAGCACTAGTTACAGCTATGATAAGAATAACCAACAGCTCGAATGCAACATAGATCCACGGCTAGTGATCCTCTGTGCAGAAGCCGACTATTGGCTTGATCTAAAATTTCAGTTACCAGGAAACGTACAGATAATTAGTGGCCGCTGGAGAACACTGCAGTTCGTCTACGAGAACGTGCTGGCGATAGTTATAGTTTATAACAACATCATCCAAGGTAAGTTTTCGTAAGTGAGAAATCATGTAGCTCCATGTTTTTTCTTCTGTAGGTATTAAAGATAAAAGCTCTAGTTAATAAGTATGTATCTATAAAGGTACATATATATTATTTTCTTGAATGTTATTTTTAAACACCAAAATTATCCAAAGCAAATCAATGATTATGTAATATATATATATATATATATATATATATAATACATTTATATAGTATTTGAATTATTCTGCTCTTAATAATGTTTGAGTAAGCTTTTTTATATAATTACGTAAGATTAATATTATCCATTTAATTTGCGTTCAAGCATTATCAGTTCAAGAAAAGTTGCTATTTCGTGAACTTATTCGTGAAGTTGATAAGAAAATTAAACCAGGATTAACAAAACTTACATGGAATTCTGAATACATAGAAGACTATATTAAAGATTGTAATACTCATACGGCTAACGTAAGTATGCTAAAATAATCATGTAAAACAATACTGTGCAGTCAGATAAAAGCAGTTTTCTATTAATTTTAAAACTTATAATATTTTTATATTTCAAAATATACTTACATTCTGTTGAAGAACCTATATTAATTTATACTATAAATTTAATGTACAATAATATATGGACATATTAGTCCTTTAATCAATATATAAAATATATTAAATGGTTACATATTTTATCATTTAATAAAAACAATTATGTACAATATTTTAAAGTATTGTAATTATGTATGCATGTAATATATTATTATAATTATGAAAACCATATTAAACATTCCGTCTTTCTTACGAAAAAATTTGCATAATTTCAATATACTATAAAAATTTTCATCTACAATTAAATATAAATGGATTTTAATTTAAATTGTAGAAAGTTGAAACTAAAAGACTACTATTATTCGTCCTTGAATTTCGAAAAATTGATAATCCTTATAAATTCTGAAAGTATATTTTAATTTAAATAAACTGAATTTGTTTTCCAAATAAAACAATGAATCTATCATGACAATAAATCATTTATAATAACATAAAAAGTTTCATATTTTTAATATCAAAAATCAATTTTATAAGGGCTTAGTGCTTCAGAAATATGAATAATTATTTTAATATGTTAATAATTCTTAAAACTCATTAAATTGAAAGATATATTAATATCGTATAGAAGTACAGTATAATTATAAAGAAACATAATTATTTTAATTGTGTTTGTGTTTTGTATAAAATATATTTATTTTCAATTATATTCTATTCTTTCATATATTCCAACTATCTTAATAACCTTCTGAAAAAGGCATAAATATAATCAAATGGCTTTTTTTAAAGTTAATTGCAAATATTTTCACGCATCTAAAGCAACTGTATATATAATCCGTCATGATTTCAAAACTGCCTTCAAAAACATTTCTTAGATACTTATAATTTTATTTTTTATAATAATTATTATATATAATTATAATAATAATAATTTTATAATTAAAAAAGTTACTTTTCTCTACAAAATGAAATAAAAATGTTTCAACTGCGACGAAAATCCTTTTCCGCGTCAAATTTGAGGAACTGAAGAAAATTACTGCGCAGTTCAATAAGGGAAGAAACCGTGGTCGCGTATGGTCGGCGCCGCGCCGAAAAACGACAAGAGATGTGCATGAGGCTGCGACGGGGTCGAGGACTTCCGAGTTCGCCCGAATGCCGAGCGCGTGAGCGCGAATGAAAGAGCAGCCAAACGTTGAGTACGTATGAGTCCAAACGAAAATACTGGAGCGCATGTAATTGCGAGCAAGAAGCAAGAGCGCGCGCGAAGGGCTCGTGATCGGCTGTCCTACTCGGCACGTACCATGGATGCTCTATCGGGACCCGCGATGATCGAACACATCGATCAAATGGACTCGCTTAAGTAGATCATCGCGATCAATCCACTACACACTGATCCGCGAAAAATAGGCAAAACGCACGGCTATAAATTGTTGTACACACTGTCAATTGCCTCCCAGCAACCTCAAAAACTAGCCGAACATCCTCCTGATCTATATCCAAAAATGGCTTTCGTGATTCGTGTTGTCGTTCCCGTCTTTCCTGAAAATGACACTATTCTCGTACTCTATTCCCAAAGTTACATATGTCTACTGTACCCTTTACGATCTGCGAAGAATTGCGATTCAAGTGAGCTGTTTAATTTAATATTTATTTTTCTAATTTTATTATCTTTCTTTATTTATTGTAGCGCAATGCAGTCTAGTCCCGAAAGGCCAATAAACGAAATTTATTTTTAAGATTAAATAATATTTTATTTAATTTTGTCAACCCACCATTTAAACACCTGTTTTTCCGCCCCAATGAACCCTGTCCGCTAAGTTATCCCGACAATAATATCAGGCGCAGGGAGCGGGTAACAAAATGCCTAAAGATTGTGTACCAGACCTAATCCTCGAACATAAGACGGCTGAAGATGGTGAAATCGTCTACTACAAAAACACGTAAAGGAGAAGGGAAAAACGAATTTTATAAAACTAGAGATTTATTTCTAGAGATATATTTAATAAAATCCTTCAATTAATTAGATATATAATAAATACAAATTCTTATTAGAACTTAATGTTGAATATCAACTCCTATTTTTAACTCCTAATAGACTTTTTGAATACAATAGAACTATAGACTATATTAAAAAGAATCCAATATTTTATCTTATGCGCTAGATAGAAGAATTTATTGTTATGAAAAAATAATTAGAATATGAAAATATAGCTATGTATATTTTCGTTATTGAAGTGATTTTTATTTTTTCCAGTTGCAAGAATTTCTTGATATATATAAAAAATGTAATACAGAAACATTTAAAATTTGTGAAAATATTTGTGAAATTACTCTCATAAAAATGAAAAATAATTATGCATACGAATTAGAAGAATTACAAAATGAAATGGAAAAAATAAGGTATAAGCCTTTATAAATTTAAATATATATTAAATTTTAAATTAAAAACTTATAACTAATATATTTTCAACAGAGATGAAGTAATTGAAATCCATATCGAAAAATATAATCAAATCATACAATACTTAACAGTTGTTTTCGAAGGTTTTGAATCAGTCATAGAGAATGTAAGATTTTTAAAGTAATGGTTTATATTAAAATATTATAAAAATATATTTATTCTATTTTTTATAGAGTTTAACTGAATGGAAATCATATCTGTTAAATTTTGATAAATTATTGAAAGAAGCTTTTAAACTTTCGTTAAAGAATTCTTTATCTATCATGTATGAAGCCTTACATGGTGATGGTACAACATCTCCCACTTCGGTTCTTCGACTACGAGCTGATTTATCTGACAGTAAAGTACGTTTTCAAAAATTTTATTTATAAAAATATATAATAATTCAATTTGACTAATCATATGTTTATTTTTTATGTTTTTAAAATAATATATCTAAATACTTTTTAAATTTTAAAAACTTTTTTAAACTAATTGTTTTTTTCTCTTATACTTAAGGAAATTTCTATAGAACGCATTTTTCAGTAAGATTATATGAATAAAATATTGACGATCATTTAAATTTTAATAAAAACAAAATTTTTAATTAAAAAGTATCATATTTGACTATTTCCTATAAATAAGTTAATAAATATCCTAGATAATGTTCGATGTAAAAAAAAAAATTAATTTTAAATATTTCAATGAGAATATATATTAAATAATAATTCCAATCAAACGTAAAATCGAATAAATGGAAACTGGGATTTATTTGGCACCTTAGTAATAGAATATATAAAATTAAATCTCATTAATTGAGTTATCAATACTTTCTCCAAGTATTTTAACAAATTTTGTAATGCTTAGCTGTAGAACCAAAAACTTATAAAGTTTATTAACAATGTTAAATATTTAATAGTCGTATGAAAAGATTTTCTCATGTACATATATTTCTGTATAATCCAAATATTAACTAAGTAGTTGATTAAAATTCTATCTTATAATATTTTGATATTATCCAACTGTTGAATTTCTTATTTATTATAGTTTACATTAAAATTTTAATTGTTTTCACATATTTTATTAGGTAAACATTAATTAAAATAATATTTATTTCAATAAATGGATTAATATGACGAGATAAAAATTTTAAAGTAACTAATAAATATCCGTATAATATATTCACAAAATTTATAATAGTTTTTATATAATCTACACAAATACTTTATTATTAAATGTAAATTTTATATTTTGTAGTAAATTGTGTGCGAATTATAAGCTATTTTAATAGCTTTGCTTACGTATTGAATTATTTGAAAAATAATTGAAAATATATAATGTATTTGGAGTTATGTCTTATACGCAATTTCGATACTTCATTTGAACTTATCATTAACAAAAATCAAAGTAATACTAACATAACATTGCAGTAATCCAAATTATAATTTGGAATACAAATTCACAATCAATATCGTTGTATATAAATTAATTAGTTACTGACGAATAACTTCAAAAGCTTCAAAACATTAACTGATAATTATTGAATTAAAAATAATGAATAATCATATACAGAAGTAATTGAGAGAGTTCATTAGAGTCAGTTATTATTAATTTTGACATTAATAAACCTAACAAAAACTTCTAAAATAGTAAAATCTCACGTATTTTTCTGTACAATTCAATACGACAGCTATATTCTCTATAATTTTTTTATGTTTACATGCGAAACTTTAAATTGCAGTAGTTACCAAATTTCTATTACTACATTTTAAAATCATCTTTCTATCTATAAATTATAATCCACATTCTATTTACAAATACTTATAGAGACTGATTCTAAATTTACTATTAGAATATTGTTAAATTAAAAATTATAAATGTATTAATATATGATCTATAAATGAATTTTATATAATTGAATCGACCATTTTCATATAAATTTTAATATGCAATATTTATAATTTGAAATTTGATATATTTGAAATTTTTTTGTTTCAACAACTATGATTTTTAGATATAATTATGCAATGAGAGAAAAGAAAAATAATTTATCAAAAAAAAAACATAATTATACTAACTTTAACGGTTCGTATTATACGACGTAATCAGATACTTTAAGTGTACTATAAAACTAAAAAAATTTTGCTATATCTAAAGAATAAAAAAATTAATTTTATAATTATTTATATTTCTAAAGAACTTTCGTCTTTCTATTTTTCTTATATCATTTGTAATATATGGTATATAAATTTCTTAATAATAATTAAAACGAAATTTCCTTATATTCTAATTATAAAGACTTATTACTTATTACTTATGACGACAATAATAATCGATCAATCAATGATATAAATTGTATCTATATTTTAACTAGTATGTTTTAAATAAAAATAAAAAATTTACAAATATCATATTCAAAATTTAATAAAATTGAAATTTGTGCGCTATTAAATATATATTTTAGTAAATATTATATATTTTTTAATTTTACAGTAACATTTTGCTATGTAAATAACAATTTATTCTTTATTATTTTTTGTTAAATTTTATTATATTTTACTAATTATTAATCTTTATTTTTATACTGAAATATTTTTTAGTTCTAAGAGGAACAAGTTTTATATTACAGATTATTTTTTTAATTTTATGAATTTATTAAATATTCTATATTTATTAAAATATGTTCAAAACCATCTTTTATGTTTATATACTCTTTATAATATATAATAATATATTTTTGTTCATATATATTTTATTTCTTAAATTTGTTATTTCAGATAATCTTTTACCCAGCATTAACAGATGTAGCTCGCCTGATTTCAGAAGTGTTCAATCAACTATTGCATTCCTTTAAAAAAATTCCTCGACTAGTAGAAAAATTCAAATTACATAATTTTGAAACAAAGCCTTTTTGGAAAGTATATTTTGAAGATGAGGATCTCGATCGATCTCGACAGATGTTGAACAACGAAGTTTCTTATTGTTTCACACAAGTGCAAAATTATTTAACGACATGGGAACCTTTTCGGGACATATGGGAGGTCAACAAAGATTTATTTATAAAAAGGTATAAGACTATGCTACAATCAATCCATAAAATTTTCTCTTCCATTTTATAAAAATGTTTGAATATTTTATATGTTATTTATATTATATATATTATATGAAATAATATTTTAAATGTTATTTATAAGTATGCTTCTACATATAATCATAAAAATTACGTCTATTTGCAAGAAGCATCATATCTTTTGTTACCATATTTGACTCTAACAAATAAAAATTATATAAGATATTAGTAAAATAATGACAATACAATACAATTAGTAAAATAATTGTAAAATACTTTTACAATTAATTAAATGACATAAATTTGTTTCAAATAAAAAATTGTTTTTAAATATCCTGGAAAAAAATATTGTCTATAAACATAATAAAAAGAACATCTTACTAGAAACATTAATTTGAGATTTTTAAAATATATAATTTTAGATTCTCACTGTAAAATATGCGCTGTTTAGCAAATTCTTAAAAAGACAATAACTTTTCTTATATAAATAATTTAATAATAGATAATTTAATAGTTTAAAAGAATGTAATAGAAATTATTAAACGAAAGAACGCTAAGCAGACCTTAACTTTTACATTTAATAAATATAAATAAATCGTTATCATGTGTCATATGGTAATGTCGAATCAGTTCCAGTTATATTCTAATTATTATTGTAAATACATTAAGTCAATCATTTTTTAATTTACTATAATAGAACAGTAAGCTGTAATAAATAAATCGTTATCATGTGTCATATGGTAATGTCGAATCAGTTCCAGTTATATTCTAATTATTATTGTAAATACATTAAGTCAATCATTTTTTAATTTACTATAATAGAACAGTAAGCTGTAAATAAGTTATTAAAATTATTAAAGGTCAAGTAATATTCTAATAATTATGTTTCTTAATTGGTTTATAAAGCTTAAACTTACATAAATCGCTTTTTAAAGAATACGAAAACCATAAAATTTTATACTAACTTTAACCAAGATACAACCTAAATGACCCAACTTTCCTAAAATACTAGAAAAGCAATACCAAAAATAACTGCTTACTCGTAATCTTTTAAATTATTTGCATGTAACTTTTACTATAGATTAACCTTAAATTATACTTTTTTGTCTTATGGTTTAATTTCTATTTACATAAAAAACTAGGAAATTGTTATTCACATACGAAAATGTTACTGTAAAATTAATAAAAATATAAACATACATCTAACTTACACTTTTAACTTCTTTTTTAAAATATTGCCTACCAATAATTTTTCTTTTAATTAGATATAGTATTATAATAATGTATAATATAAAAATTAAATAGATGCAACAGGCTACAAAAATATTTATTGAAAATAACTGATAAGTCATATAATATTAAATATTTGAAATAAAAATTACGACAATTAATTGATTATTTTACTGACGAGTTCTTCAAAAAATCTTAACAATTTTAATTATACTTTTAATCGTGATTTTAATTTTAATTAAAGATATTTTAAGTTTTATTCATTCCATATTATACTATTTACCGAACCTTCCATATTATATTATTTAAAATGAAATATTTTGAAGATTTATAATATCAACTTGTAATTTACATTTTTAAAAAACTTCTTTATTAACAATACTACTTATGCATTCATTCTAATATTTGTAAAGGTGTTTTATGAGAGTTTTAATATTTATTCAATTAATTCTTTATACATATATTAATAGGTAAAAAAATTGTATTTTAATTATATACATATATATAAAATTAAAATAACACATATTACCAGGTAAATTTACCTTATAGATGATGTTAATAAATTATTTTTAAATTATACATTGATACTTATGATATATGTGTTTAAATGATAATGAATGTACTGCTTCTGAAATATAGATTTAAATATAACTTATCAGTAAGTGTGTCGTGAACATCTCAGAAACCTAGAGCTAATAAAAGTACGTAAACCTTGATTTCCACCTTGTCTGTACTGGCGTCGACTAAAAAAAATCGAACGACCAATTAAATAAAGGAGGGACTTCCTCTCGTTCGAAATATCAGCGTTGCACCGATTCTACTAAGTCAATATTCGATTAGAATATTCTGTATATTCGAATATCCTACTCCGATTCGTGCTTTAATGCGACTAGTTAAGTTTATTTTGTAAACGCAATAAGTAAACTCTATTTGTCTATGACGGGCTGTTCGGTGCCCGTCACATGAGAATTTTTACACGTGTGTGTATAGGCGCGTCATACATATCGAGTGTACGAGCATATATATTGCGAATGTATGCAGTACTAGCGCAGGGAATAGTACGAGCAAGGGTAAGCAACGTGTACACTAGTGCAGGTGTGAGAAAGAACGCAAGCGCCTTATCGATATAAATCGTTACTCATGTACGGGACGTATGACTCGTGTGAATTTGCCCCTACGCAAGTATTGCATTATCCCCGCCCGACTCACGTAGTTTGTACAAGTATACACAATATTGGTCCTCGACTTGCACAGCCTCAGCGAATACACGAAGTTTCTAACGCGAATATGTGTAACGCTCCACATTTTACGCGAGTTGACATGCGAGAAACCTCCCCCTAAGGGAATATAGAGCATTGCATGCCTCATCTTGGAGTTAAATACGTTCCCAACCGACTTCGAGAAAGGACCAATTTTCCTCTGCCCTGAACATTCAGTTTTCACTACACAAATTCCTTTTCCATTCTGACAGTTTTCGACGCTTCACATTTTTCACTTTGTTGAGTGAATCTCGAGGTCACAAATTTTGCCGTATCTCGACCACCCCTCGATGGCGATTTTCACTACACCAAGTCTACTTCCAATTACAATCCACGTGCTGAAAAATCGCGCAACAGCAAGTATGACTATCTACCTACCGACTGCGCTGAAAACCGCCGATCGATGGGTACGTTTACTATCTCGAATACAGACTTTACCCAGTACCCTATAGCACATAGGCTTAGAATACATGGGGATACGGCTCTTCTTGACGAAACTGCGTTGTCTTACTAAGCGGTGGCTGAACGTAAACTCACGAACGCAGAAACTGCGTCAGGATATGATTTCCACTATGAACCGCATCCTTTCGTAAAAATCCACGTTGTGTGTTTCACTATAAGTTCATATTTGTTTATTAGGTTAAATTTGCGTACGTTTTCTTAGATTAAGTACGTGTATCGTGCATGTATGTGTTATAAGATTGCATACTTGTACGTCGTATCTGACAACCCATTGTAGTATGTTTCGTATTTAATTATAAGTTTACTTATTTGTGAGATGGAAGACCGTGTCACTGTACTGACCACGCTTTCTTTAAAACGACGCCATACGATAGGATAGGAATGAAATAATAAGATAAAATATTAAATAAAAAATTATTTATTTCCCTATAATCTTCTCTCCGCAAACTAACCATAATTGACTGAAAAACGAAGAGAAACGAGCACCGTCGCAGTAGACAACAAAAAGGGAAGAGACAACCTCCTTCCTCTCGAAAGCATTTATCTCGCAACCCCTATTTTCGTTACACGTGTTTCATATGTCCTTCACTTTATTTGACTCTACTTTTTTTCCAAACGTACCAGATGAATGATTTTATATATTTATTTCTAAGCATATATTAATGTATAATTGCTGGCACATTATTCGTGTGTTGTTTAGTGAGTTTTACATCGAGTAATTTTTTTTATTTTGAAGAAATAATAATTAAATAAAAGTTTTACTTAATGATTGAAAACTCTTATAATACCTTAAAAATAAATAAATAATATTTTTGTATCCAAATAAAATATAAAGTTATGAAAATAGTCTTACAAATATTTAAGTTTTTCTCACTAAACCATTTTTTGCAAAATATATTACAGCTGTTGATGGTGAATTTAAAGCTTTTTCATACTGAAGTGTTAATTTTTGTCAGATACGAAATGTTAAAGCCGACAGTTACCTTGTTCGATGCGGACATCGGTAGGTACGCGCAAGTACCGACTAATGTACAAGTACAAGAAACCGTTGTGTCAGTCCATTTTTTGGAAATAAATGCGGATCGATTGAAAGCTGCAATCGTCGAGCAATGTAGCCTGTGGCAACAAAAACTGACAGGATTGTTGTTACGATTGACCGAATCGAAGGTTCATCGCATTTACAAATATGTTGCAGACAATGGAAAGAGGTATAAACAGCATATATATTCATTTATTAATTTACGATCTATATATTATAATTAAATCCAACAGTTATTTTTAACAATAGGTTAATATAATAGTATTATTACGATTAAAATTATATATAAATTGTTAAACTTAATATTCGTATAAAAATATTTTTAAATAATCCAACGAACAAAAATATAAGATTTTTTATGATGATATAATTCTTACATTATATTTTTAATTTTAATTTTAATTTTTAAAATGGTAATTACTAATATTATACTTTAATTTATGAATTTCGCAATAATATTTTATTGGCATTATTTTATTTTAATCAATCCCTATTAGAATAAAATTGAAAATAAAAATTATTTTCTTGATTTCCTAACTTAAACAACAAGTTATAGTTATTTTATTATTATTTATAGATGAAAATTATAAATATCCTTGTAAATAACAATGAAATAATAATATTCTTAGATAAGGTAAATTATAACCTAATTATTCTTTAAAGTTCTTAAGAATATGTATATATATACTAGTCTTGTAATAAAAAAAGGAAAAAGAACATGTTAAACAATATATTATACACTAAACTGTTTGCTTTCTCCAAAAATGTACTGTTAGTGCTTCTTCAGAGAACAGGTACTGGTAAATGTAAGCAAATCGTGATATATTTGGATATTCTTAATACAATTTTAAGTATATTTTTTTAATTTACAAAATTGAAGCAATATCTTTGTTCATGAATAAAATAATATATTGTATATATATTTTGTTCAATTAAAAAATAATGAATAAAAATTAATGAAAAGAATACTTTAACTTGAATAAATAATATCATGTAATTATTTCTTTTAAATTTATTTAAAATTACAAAGATATTTATAAACGCTATAAAATTTGAAATAAGTAGAAAAAAATTACATAAATATGATTTGTAATACAATAATTTAATGATGTAATGTGTAATATAATAATAAAATTACACACTAACTGCATAAGTTTATTGAATAATATGCTCGTAAATACTTGTATTGATTCGTGAATTTCATTAGATTTCAGAATTATTTGAAAATCTAGTTTCTCTAGAATAAAATCATAGTTCTTATTTATTTCCGATGATATAGAATAATACTAATAACTTATAACAAATATTTTAGAATTTTAATAAAAAAGCGATACGTTAACCTTGCTTTTTAAAATATTTCTTTTTACATCGTAAATTTTACTTAGTAAACTTCTTATAACAGCAATTAATAAATGTATGTAAAATAATTCATCGTAAAGCAGTACAGTCTAAAAATTATGTCCATCGATAAAGGTAGATGCAGGCAAACATGAAAAATTTATCGAGTTGTTCTTGTTCTTAAAAAACTGACGAATTACATCAATCGAAATTATCCATATGATTTAAAACTTTTTTTTAAACTATGAAATTTCAAACTTAATATTAATATAGTCAAGAATTAAAAGAAATAAAATATTCTAAAGAAAATCTAAACTTGAAGTAGAAAAAAGGAAAAAATTTTACAAAAAAGTGATAATATCACTTAAAGTTATATAAAAAACTAGACGATGTACGATCGATTCTGAAGAAAAATAACTCTTTGGATCCGATTTTCAGAATAATGAAGACACCGACGGATCTCATCAGTATGCAAGCTGCATTACACTTGTTCGAGAGACTCACAGCTGAAATTCCAAGAGAGGAAAAAGAATTCCCAAAGATACGCCAACAGTATCAAACTCTAGGTAAACGTTAGCGTTCTTCTGAAAAGTCAATAACTAATCTGCTGCTATGCACAACCAACGCACCATTGGTGGCATGAATTTAACTTTTTTTATTTTCTGTGTTCTCTTCTGCCTTTAGCGTTCTTTCCTCTTTTCTCAGAATTAATTTATCACACTCAAACATCAATGACATTCCATCTCTCACACTCGTTGTAAAGTATCATGTAAACAACAAAATTTATGCGCTTGCGATATAATTATGTATACATTATTAAATATACTATTTAATATAATTAGATAATCGAATTACTTAAACAGAAAAATAATACATTCTAATACGTTCACACCGGCTTAGCAAAGGTTAAAATATAACTGATAATAATGTAGAATATACGTCTTGAAAAATTAAATATTTTATAAATGTGACAAATGTCCATTTTTTTAAATTGTAGTACATTTTTTAAAATTGACTTAAAACATTTAAGAAAAATTATATCCTATATATATTAATATCAATGTTAAAGATTCTTTTAAACAATCGTCCACTTTTTCTTTAAAGTAAAAAATTGTGATAATTATATTACGATATATGATAAAAAATTTAATAACTATGGATAATAATTACTTTGAAGCCCTTTTTACCTCAACTTGTTATTATATTATTAATTCGTAATAATAAATAAATGAAGTTAATTTATTATTTCAGAATTATTTATATTACTACGTATTTAATTGAAACATAAAATAAAATTGTTTAATTATTTTCTCATATTTAGAAAAGTATGAAGTACCAATGTTATTTGAGTTAAAGCGAAATATACGTGATATTGATGAATGTTGGGCTTCATATTTAGAATTAATTGCTGCATGCACAGTGACTTTAATGGCAAAAAAGGTACTTATAAAATTTGAATAGCAATATATTTTATTTTAATAAAATGAAATATAACAAACAATAATAAATAATTTCTTCTTAGGAGGAATTCAAGTACAAACTGATTTCAGAAAATATGTTATTCAGAGAAAGCATAACCCTTTTGATTGAAAAGTTTTATGAAAATGCACCATTTACATCAGAATGGAAAATAAAAGGTTTAAAATTCATTTCACTTTAAATTTTCGTTTATTGTTGTTTAAAATGAAAAATAACTTTTTTGGTACCATTTATACTTATACTATATAAAGTAATTTAAAACCAAGATTTATTGCAACGAAAAGTCGGATTTTTTAAAGTAAGTGGACCATTACTGAATTATCATCGACTTTCATGTGTTAATCAAACTTAGAATCAAGAACTATAACTTTCTTCTAAACTAAAATTGTAGTTTTTAATTTTTAAAACATTTTTATAATGTTTATAAAATGATTAAATATAATGTATAGTATGAACTAAATTCAAAATGATGCACAAATTTTGTATAGTATAAGTAAATTACATAAGTAATTAATTAATTCCATGGATTAAAGGTGCAAGAACTTGGTTGAATAATTTTCGTAAGAAAGCAATCAATACAAAAGATAAATTGATAAGAATAAAAAAAGATCTAACAATTTTTGGCATAAGTGAAGCAGAATCAGGGGAACTAAAATCTTTATTAAAAGTATGTGCATATTTAATTGTCTTATTATTTCTAGAGATATGAGTATAGTAGTTACTTCTTTTTATTAAAAATGTAGGATTTAGCTACTATTGAACTCGTTTGGGAACTGGCGGACCAGTGGGATAAAGCTTGGGAACGATACAAAACAGGCAATTTCTGGTCAATCGAAATTGACCACATGGAAGAAACAGCGAATATTATGTATCGTAAACTAACAAGATTAAGTCGCGAATTGAAAGAAAAGAATTGGAATATAGTAGATTCCACAAGGTTTGTATTACATAAATCGATAAAAACAAATAATATGATATAAATAATTACTAAATGCATACAAAAATATAATATAAAAAAATAAAGAATTTATTTTTAAAAATTAAAACATTCAATAGTAATGTATAATATTTTAATAATAAAATTTCTATGTAACAATAAAAATAATTATTTGTAATGAATTTATATATTTAAATTTATATACTTTTTGATTTTCTTTTAATTTTTTTATTTCTCATAATAAAGATTTAAGTTTGAATTAATGATATTAAATTTACATAGGATTATTATAAAAATAGTTTACATTTTTCTTTATTAGGTTACAAGTTGACAGATTCCGACGAACTTTGCCTCTCATTATAGACTTGAAGAATTCAGCAATGAGAGATCGTCATTGGAAAAAAGTTATGCAGACAATTGGAAGAGACTTTGATCAAAACTCCGATGAATTCACTCTAAACGCCATAGCGGACATGCAAATGCACAATTTCACTGAAGAAATTGCTGATATATCCAACGCCGCTACAATGGAACTTGCAATTGAAATGGTATATATTTAAGTTAGATAATCAAATTGCTTATTACTTTTTAATTTTAATTTTTCAAAACATAAAGCTCAAAAATGCAAAATATATTTTTATGTAATCCTACTTGTATTTTTCTATAATAATATTCTATTAAGTAACTTATAGACAAAGATTATGCAAGGCATAAACTTCCTTAAACATTCTTTTCGTACTTTAATAAACGTTAATAGTAAACGTATTAATCTATTTCATATTATTATTACTATTTCATTAAAAATTAATAACATATTTTTATAAACATAATAAATATACTACATATATTTTTTAATTGAGTTTATCCCTTTTAAGGTGAAATAATGGTATTTATTAACGCAGATATTGAGTTCTGTTAGTTTAAATGCTTTTGTATTAAATATTTATTATTTATTACTTTAATTCTAATAACTTATTTTTAGGATGGTAGTATGTTTTAAATAAATATAATTTTTAGTTTTAAGCTCGATTACTATAACAAGAATAATATATTGGTATCTGTATTACGTGAATCAAGTTTGAAATACATAATGAAAATTTATATAATAAGTGTTTATATATCATGTACAATTTATTCTAGAAAAAAATCATAACAGAATTCTCATATTATAAAAAATTGACCAAAACCAATTCTACTTTTCTTTGAGGTAGATCGTAAGATCTGAGATGAACAATAAAACTGACGAAAAACATAACTAAATCCGATGTGATTGACACTCATGAAGAAATATTTAAATTATAGGAATCATGTTGTAACTATGAAGAAAAATGAGTCTTCTAAGAAAAAAGCAATGTGTATGAAATTACAAAAAAGAAAAATATGCATTACACACAAACAACTCTAAGGATTGAGGAAACAATCTTATAATATTTTCACTTAAATTTTCATTTTAGAGATTAAAATTTAATATAAAACTCATATTCTTTCTATCAAAAAAAAATTCAAGTATAAATTAATAAAGTTTTATCTTAAGAAAATTTAAAAGTAATGTCAACGTACTAATTTTACTCGAAAATTTTCATTTTTCTACACATTTTCAAAAAAATTTTTTCTGGTATTTGTGATTCTAATACCATAATAGTTTATAATAGTTTAATATAATAGTTTTCAAAACATAAAATATTACTTAACTTACTGAACAGAAATAAATTATGGAGTCATAATAAATGATTCTCGTACATTACGAAAATTAGCATATTATTTTAACTTACTTTTTTAATATACTTTCACAAACTTCATTTTGTGAAGGATATATTAATATTAATTTTTCACAAAAAATGCAATTTTATTCTTTCATATTTTAACGAAAAAGCATTTATAGAATATTTTTTTTGAATTTTCAGGCTTAAGATTAATAATATTATGCAGTTTTAATAGATTCGGAATTACATATATTTCTTTTTTTAATATAAAATTGCTTTAACTTTTATATTTATACATAATCTGGTTGGACAAAATTCTACTTAAATATTTAACATATAATTTAAATACTATATGAATTGTGAAAAACATAAGAAAATCATTAAAAATACAGAGATATTAACATTTGATATTAACCTTTACGTTGATGGAAGAAGTATTTATATTTAGAAATTGCTGAAGAATAATATGCAAATATCAAATTCAACTTTTAAATTGTTATCAAATATATCGTTAAAATATTACATTATCAAAATCTACAAGAACATTTGTTCTTTTTTCTTGTATAAAATTCAAACTACTTTAAAAGAAACCAGAAAACTTAAAACTTAAACCAGAAAAATACGATAAACATTTTAATCTGAAAGTATCTCATTGTTATAAATATTGTAATTACGCACTTTAATAGAAAATGTACTCTTTATTTTCAAACGTATATTACGACATTTTTTAAGACGTACTTTTACTACAAAAACTGTAGCACAAAACAAACATTTTTCATAATAGTGATGCTTATAATCTGAGCAGACAAATAATTAATCAATATTTTAAAAAATTTGTTAACAAAAGAACTACAAATATTTCTAAGATGAAACATTGTTAATTTCTTAGTTATTAATTATATTTCAATTTCCTAAAATTTATTAGATTAAAAATGTATCTCTTCATAAAAATTATAAGAAATATTATTTACTATTAGTCAATAAAATAATTTTTTTTATTATATTTACTATTAAACTGTATGCATATCTCTTCTTCATAACTTCATACGCATATGCTGTATTTCTTCTTTTATAAATATAAATTTCTCTCGCAAGTTCATACAAAAAAACTAACATTTGATATTGTAATCTGAAGGAGGGAGGTGATCAAAGCTAACTCAGAATATGAATATTTAATCGGATTCTTTGTATTTGTATCCCATAAAATATAAAATACAATTAATTACGAGTGTAATTATTTTATATAATTACCTAATTTCTTTGAAATACCTTGTAGATATATTATAAATATATTATAAACAAATACTTTTAAGTACGTGTAAATGTTACACATGATGACACGATTTATATATTATTTGTATCTAACAAGTATTTTGATTCATGATTTACTTTGATAAGAAATTCTAGTTTGTCTTCAGCACAAAAGGTCTTATAACAGATATATCGACATCGAATCATACTTATTATTTACAAAATCTAATTTAAAAAATATTGTAATTTCCAAATTAGTAAAACTTGTACGAAACTAAATAATATAATGCTTATGTTACTTATATTATTGCCTTATACTTCAACGTCAAGAATAAAATATTCTATTTTCTTGTGAATAACTATCTTTATATAAGTACTTCAAACAACTTTCAAAACAATTGAAAGCTAAAGTTTTAACATAAAAAATACCGTATATAGTATAATCTTTTTAAAATTCTATAGTGTGTACTTACAAGCAATGATTTTTCTTTTAATTATTTTTATTAATGAGCACATCAAGTCTTTTTTCAAACATTTTATTAAGATTCAATTCATTTTCTTTTTTTCTTTCATAACAATAAATTATAATAATAATATGTTTCAAACGAATTATGTTAAAATCGTTATTCTTGGTAATTTAGGGCATAAGAAGTATATCTGAAGTATGGAAAGAAATGCCAATTATGATGCATCCCTATGAAGATAAAGGTGTATATAAATTGAAATCAATAGATGAAATCATACAAACATTAGAAGAACATCAAGTTCAACTTTCCGCAATGAAATCCACAAAGTAAAATATAATAATATCAAGAACCTATGTCTCACTCTCTCCATCCCGTGCCCTTCTCTCTCGCTTTTTCTCGCCCTCTCTTTCTCTCCCTACCACTCTCCGTCCTTTTCTTCGTAAATTTATATTTTCTTCGCTATTCTCTGCATTGACAATCCTGTATTTACGTTTGGTTTAAATTTTAATCACTTACTTTTCTTCACTCCGAACGCTTTCTATCGAAATACTATAGCCTTCGTCGCTATCTTCAGTTGACTTCGAGCTAAAGAATTGGACACTTTTGTATCTCTCGGGATAACTGCAAATTCTACAGCCAATACCTCTTCTTTTCTATTTCAGTTGATTTTTTATTTTAAAACTTTCCTTAGTAAATTTATTCTCATAACAACACTATTTGTGCTTCTATGATAACCCCTCATCCTTTATTTCAATATATTTTACTACATTGCTCTCTGTCAGTATTGCTTCCTACTTTTTAAAACACTTTTCTTTTACAGCATTTAGCATTCTTGCAACTCACATCTCATTATGTTATGTATCTTATAATTGGTAGTTTAATATTTCATAATTTGTTTACTTATATACATATTGGTATATGAGTGTTTATTCAATTCCTCTGAATTATCTACTTAGATTTTGACATATAGTTGACCAATTACATGATTAATAAATGCATATTATTAATTAAGATTTTATTAACACTAAAAACTATACAAATATCTATAGCAAATAATTTTAATAATGCGTTTCTTAACATTTGGTAGTTTAGATTATAAGCAAATATAACACGCTACTATTTATGTGACATCTTAAACAAGTTTCTATTTACTATATTTCTACTTTTTCTTGCTTCTACAAATTTTCATTAATGTATATATTAATAAATATTAAGAAAAGTATTAAAGTTATCTTTTTACATCGATAAAGGTAACTACTATTCGTGAAGCATTAAATTTTCATTAAAATAAAATTTTAATGAAATTTATTAAAATTTCTTTCATATATTTAAATCTGATTATTATTTACTTATTCATTCATAAATGATATCTTATGTATTATCAGAAAAAATTAAATACATAAAAAAAAAATTAAATTAATGTGTGACAGTTTTGCTCCATCTCGTTTTTTTTTCTCTTCGCATTTCTTGTTGATGTTCTTGATTTATCTTCCTTACCTTTTGCTTGGACCGGGGTTCTTGGAAAGGTTTCTTTGGGATCTTCTAAATCAAGGAAACGCGGATTGTTTTTCTATTTTCTCGTTTTCGAATATGTAACCAAACAAAAAGCTCAATGATTCTACAATGCTCTATTCGCCAACCGATGATTTTCTTACTTATCTATTAACAAACGTGTCGCGGGGCACGCGAGACGGTTGCGGTACGCCAGGCAGCGTTAACGAGGTGTGGAGTGGCTCGGTACGCCAGGCAGCATCACCGAGGTGGCGGAATCCGGTGCGTCAAACAGCGACACCGGGGTGCAGCGGATTCAATACGCCAGCCAGTGTCACCGGGGGTAATGAACGGATTCAGTACACCAGACAGCGTCACAGAAAGACAGGACTCGGTTCGTCAAGCAACGATACCGGAATGGAGCGGATCCGATACGCCAACCAGTGTTACCGAGGATAGGGAGCAGACTCGGTACGCCAGGCAGCATCCCGAGGTGCCGGAGGATGAGTCGTTCCAGACAGTCGAACTCTTTATTTACCTCGGTAAAGCCCCCCTCCCTGGGCCCGGGCTCCAAGGTGGTAGATACGCGTGTTGGAAGCGCACACGTCGCAAGAGAGGAGATGGAAAGGGTAGCGCGCCGCGAGGAGATAAAAAATGAACTGGGCGCAAAAAAAACGGCTCGATGAGCTTGTTCGTCACCGCGTGTCCTTACAACTGTTACTTACGTTTTTCAGCGAGTTTCTGTATATAATTCCTGCACTCACACTTATGCACACACAGTTACGCACGCACACAAGTTCATTAATTTTTTTCTCATACTACTATACACTAACGACGGATTCCACCGTCGCAAATGTACATAATATATTTTTGTTCACATATACAGATAATTAAGATCTTAAAAATTATTATCGATAATAATTAAATATACTTTTTCATTTTATACATTTACACAAAATAAATATTTTTCAATTTATATAAAATCCAATTTTAATCAAAAATTTCAATTACCTATATAAATAATTTTAATCGTAATTTAAATTAATATTATATTGATAAATAATAATTATTACAAAAACACTTTTAAACATATTTTTAGTTTCTAAAATTAGCTCAGCCATTTATTACAACGATCAGTTTTATATATTTCAAAATTCTAAAAAACAATAGATATTTTTACAACTTATATTTTTAATAAACTAATGTAAATTGTCTATTTTTTAAATTAAAAAATTCTAATTTTTAAATATTACTGATCTATTATATTCAGTTATAGAATTGCAAAACATTAATAAGCAAAATGAAATAATGGTTTTGTTATAAAT
Organism: Wiebesia pumilae; assembly: GCA_018907045.1. Lineage (NCBI taxonomy): Eukaryota > Metazoa > Arthropoda > Insecta > Hymenoptera > Agaonidae > Wiebesia > Wiebesia pumilae. Next base: position 2,139,236 of record JACCHZ010000133.1, on the reverse strand, counting down.
GAAAAGGAAATGTACATTGTACTTTCATTATTTATTCATCATAACTTTAAATAAATTTTTCTAAATTTACACTCTTTCATTTCTGATATATACACATAGAAAATATTTTATTTATGTTACTTTTGTAGACTTAATTTCTATTGAAATCCTTTATGAAAACTTAAAATGAATGAATCATTATTTAAAAACTATGGCTTCAAGTTTTATTTACATTATGATATTACATTATGTCTATATATGCACAAGTGGATAGAATCTAATGAGTTTCTAAATATGAATTAAACACTGAAAATTGACATTTTAATAGGTTTGTTGAAGCTTTTGTCATGGAAGTCGATTACTGGGAACGCGCCTTATCGACGGTTGGTGAAATTCTAGAAATAGTATTAAATGTTCAGAAAGCTTACATGTACTTGGATAACATCTTTAATTCAGAAGACATTAGAAAACAACTTCCAGAGGAAACCGAAAAATTCGATAAATTGACCGACTCGTGGAAAGAAATAACTTCGCGCATGGCATCTTCTGGCCTAGCTTTGACTGCTACTCATCAACCACGTACACCTTTCTATTTAACATCTAAACAATGTTTTTCTTTTTTTTAAATTTCAATATTTGTTAATAAAGCAACCATGATAATATATGTTTATGCTTTAAACTTACATATAGTTATTAATTCACCGATATACATTTTCAAATACAAATGGGTTAAATCCGAATTATTACTTATTATAAGCAAATTTAACACGTTACTTTTTGTGTGAAAGCTTAAACAAGTTTTTACTAAAATTATACTTTTTCTTACTTCTACAAATTTTTATTAATGTTTATCAAACTTTAAATAAGTGTCAAACTATTTACATCAATATAAGTAACTACAATTCTTGAAACATTAAATTTTCATTAAAATAAAATTTTTATGAAATTCATAAAATTTCTTTCATATATTTAAATCTGGTAATTATACACTATTTTTTCACGTGGGATATCTTATGATATAAATTGATAGTTGATCATAATATAGAAAATAATGTATACTGCTGAAAATATTACTAAATTTTCTCTCTGAATGTTGTTCTTTGTTTTAAATATACAATTTTTTCTTCTATAAAGCTGGCTTATTTCATATCTTGACTGACCTCAACTACAAGCTGGAAGTAATCCAAAGAAAGTTAGATCAATACCTAGAAACAAAGAGGCACATTTTTCCACGATTTTACTTTATTTCAAATGACGATCTTCTTGAGATTCTTGCTAATTCGAAGAAGCCAGAATTAATTCAGCCTCACATTAAGAAACTTTTTGATGGCATAAAATCCATAAGGTTTGGAAAGGTACTACAAAAGTCTTTGTTAAATAATTTTATTACTAATAACTTAAAGAAACCTATAAATTATTTTCATGAGGCTTAATATTCTATTTTTATATCATATAAATGATTTTTGATATTCATTAATAAAATAAAGGAATTGCGTGTATGTATTTATTCGAAATACAAAATTTAGAATGTATTAGTATTATTTCTGCAACTTCAAATAGTTAAACATTAAAGAAAAATTAATTGATTAAATGAAAATTAATTTTCATGTTTAAATTTATTTTTAATTATTTATCTTAATATTTAATTACCCTCAATTATAATTTAATAAAATATTATTGTGATAAATATATTTAAATTTATTCAATTTTAAAAATAATTTAGTAATGATAAGACAAAGTATGTACAGAAAAAAGTATCTTGGAAAGCGATTGTAAATCATAGATTAAAATGCACTTAAACGTAATCATTTTTAACGAAAAATAAACCTTATTTTTGAATGAAATGAAATATAAAATCGAAACCGTAAAGGCATATTATTTTACTGATAACAAAGTAAGCAATCCAGTCAAAGACCACGCGAGAATGGTTAATTCCAATTACGTAACAAACGTCGTGTCAGTGTATCATGGACACTTCTGCGCCTAAAGTTAGGAAGCCTATTATTCACTAATGGTACTGAAGATGAGGTGATGCTTGACATCAATTTATCCAATAAGCAGATACCAAATTTTAGAATTAGGCTTTACTTTATTATCCTCCTTTTATGCAAGTGCAGCCGATTATCGCAACCAACCCAATGTCGGAACCGAAAAATTATTAATGATTTTATAATATTTTAAAATAAAGAACATTTGTATTCTGTAATACCCTGTAAGACATATAAATTCCATAAACAATAACAATAAATGATTCGCTGTTATTGACTAAAAAACTAGAAATTATAAATTTAAATTTTGCTACATGAATAACAATAGTACCGTATAGTATGAATAAATAAAGAATTTTATATTTATTATGCTCAGATAAAGTCATACATATGAAACAATAAAATAATATATAATATTATTTTTTAGTACTTTTCCGCAGTTCTATTATTAATATCCCTAGGAAGAACTCACTTAATTATACGTTGCAACAAAATCAATAAAACTTTGCATTTAAAGTCTCTATAATTGAATAATTATTTTAAAATAGTTCTTAGAATTATCGATATGATTATTATATCTAAATTAAAAAATTAAAGTAAGATTTTAACCTTTATATTGTTATTTTAAAAATTAAATTCATATTTCAGACTCTATCTGGAAAGACAATTGCAGAAGGCATGTCTTCATCTGAAGGCGAATACACACAGTTTTTAAAACCGATTCTATTAGAAGGCCAAGTAGAATGTTGGCTTGGATATATCGGTAAACTTAGTAATTTAAATATTCATTTAAATAGAAAATCGATTTAAATAAGTTAAAACATTTTATCTTAATCATCGATATTTTAGTTTCCAAAGTATTTACTTATTACTTAATAAATAAATCTGAAAAACTTATATTTTTTATAATACTCTAAATGTACTAGAAAATTTAAATATAATAATGACAAAAATGTTAGATATTTAAAAATATTTTCAATAAGCAATAACTGGTAGAGTAATCAACGATTACTCTATAAGAATCACTTGTTAAAGTTATTGGCTAAAAATTCTCAAGAAGTAATTTTTTTCAAATTTATACTTATCCTCATAAGCCTATTAGACTTATAGCAACTAAATATTTGTTGTAATATTCAATATTAAAAAATATATATTATATATTTTACGTAAGTTTCGATGCAACAATAAATGAATTAGAAGTTAATTTTTTATTTTAAAGAATGAATAGTTTTCGTCTACTATGTAAAAACTTGCTTCTTGCCCTGATATGAATTATTTCTCTTTTTAAATTAGACTTTAATTCTTTGGAATAATAAATGTTTTATTATCCTTTTGTTCTCATATTTGATGGAATTTTTTTAAATTAACAAGTCTAAAAATATATAAATATATATTTTAAAAAGCTTAAATTAGCTTTAACTGCTAAAATAATTAAAATACGTATATTAAAATAAAATATAAAAATAATTTTTTTGTAAATGATTAATTGTACAAGTCATAAGGTATATTTTAAATAAGTATCTACATTTTTTAATAATTATAGAAGCAGCAATGCGAGACAGTTTACGGGAAATTTTACGGCAGTGTCGAGCAGCTTTGCGAAAAATGTCGGCAAAACGAGACAAGTGGGTTAAAGAATGGCAAAGTCAGCCCGGAATAGCGTCCACTCAGATACAGTGGACGACCGATTGTACTCGCGTCTTACAGCAATGCAAGTAAGTATGTATATATATGAATACAAATAAAAATCCACAGTGTGTACGTGTCAAATGAACAGCAGAAAGAAATAAATAGGACAAAATTATAAAGAACAAGAAAAGACAAAACAAAAATTTAAAGACCAACGAAATATAAAAATCGAAAGATAGATGATACTAAGTATGTGATCAAAGGGTATTTGAAAGTTTTGAAATTGTAGAAAATAGTAAAGCGTAAGAAAGCACTTCCAATTTCACAATTTAACTTTGATAATTAACAAGATTATTGATACAAAACGTAATATAATTCGTAAAAAAAAGTATATTGATAAGCATTTTCAAGATATAATTTTTTTTTATTTTCAATTATTAGTTATAAGGCTGTTCTATCAAGATTCAGTTATCTCATTATTGAAAATTCTATTTGTACGTTATTTAAACATTTTTTGTTTTATTCTAAGGAATTATTTTATATAAGTATATTTCAAACATGTATTATTATAAGTTAATATAAATGCAAAAATAATAATACAAATAAAAAACTGAATAGTTTTAATACCTACTTATTTTAACTATCTACTATAATTGTTTAGTAAAAATAAAATCAACAAAATTTAGTAAAATTAGGGTAAAAGTATATAATTGAAATTACCATTTCTTATTGTATTCGAGGGTAATACTGCTTTGATTGAATAAAAATAAATTAAAACTAGTTCCTACAATAATTTTAATTTGAAAAATATATATAATACGCTTTTGTATATAAACAAAAATATAGATATGGAAAATCCTGATGATAAAATCATGTACATACTATATATATACATATTTGAAACGATATTTATACTACTAAATTAATAATAACGAGCCTCATCATCATTATGATTGAAATAATTCTCTTTATACAGTGTAAAAGTACAAAAAGTCTCTATTTCTACGTAGTACATTATCTATAAAAAATATACCATAAAACCATTATATAAAATATGTTTATACAATCACATACTCTATCGTGCATTTAAATATTTCTAAAGAAACGATATTCGCTTGAAAGTAAGAAGATTATGCGATTGAACCATTACTATGTACATCTATGCAAAGCAAGAATATTACAAGAGGTAACCATTACTTTATACACATATGCAAAATAATTGAAAAATTTGTAGTTTATTCTGTACCGCGAATATGTACATAGCAAATAGTTAAAATGTATCTAAATGTCTCGTAAGAGCAATATTTCCATAGCAAACGAGCCTAGCCATACGGATAACACACGTTCAAGATGAGAAAATTACAATGGACATTAGATTCATCGTTATTGAAAAATATTATTCTACATGGTAGATAACAGTAAACACCAATATTTAACGGTATGTTACATAAACTGGAATCAAGCAAATATTCTACAAATAATGCATATCGATAATTTTAACAACAATAATGAGAAAGGCTGGAGGAGATCGATATTTGATGCCATTCTCATTCGTGTTTCAAATTTATTGCAATCCTCGTACCACCATCTATATAACCAACATAACGAGTGCAGAATGTCGCCTAGATAAACACGATTTTTGCGTTAGTGCGTAGGGCTCATATGAGTCTACGTTCCAATAGATGGTGGTTACCTTGAAAAGGGCGAATCAGTATCTGTTGTTGTCCTTTCCGGCAGCCGACAGATGAAAAACAATATATTCGTTTTGATGTTGGTGATCCTTTGTTCCTCTTTTCCTCTATCTTGTAGCGCGACAAGAGCTCCTATTTCTGTCATCTGAAGAATTATGACGCTTTAATCACGGCGTAGTTCACCCATCTCCAATGAATGTTTTGACGATTGCTTCTCTCAGTTCTTGCTCTGTTGTCAACGTTGTCCACTTCTTATCATGTTTCATTGAGCCAGGAAACACAAGGCGAGAGAGAAAAAGAATAAGTGTCGGGATAAATATCCTGGCACACGTTAAATCCTCCCTTTTCAAACATCTTATGCTTACCACATCGTTTCCTTGTTTCTTTCCTGGTAGTAGCAGGAGATGTCAGTAGTATGAACTATGGCAGGCGATGTTACCTGGTCCTATCTACGAAAAGATCGGTAACGTCTCGACCGATCAGGGATACTGAATTTCGATCGAGCTGTAGGGCTAATCGACTTGGCGTTGGTTAGATAGAGCAATAATGCTGGATCAAATAGTGAAGCTGATACTAGCGACGGTGGCTGGTTCGAGTGGAGGCGATAGTCGGTTCGAATGATAATGGATGATTCAGACGGCTGGTCCAAACTGCAGCCTCTGATCAAGAGCCATTCAACCGATTGACTGGAACGATGTTTGCATCCCTGACTATACTACTATTTCTTGACCTGTGATAGCATCATTGCCTGAGTTCAGAGAAGAACAATGTTCAGCCACAGAGATCGTTGTTGGCTTTGGTAAAACGAATAACAATGTATAGGCTATGAAGAGTTGTCTTCGGCACTTGACAACATTAATAATAATATATAGATAATAATACTTATATAATTAATTCTAAATATTAAGATAAATGAAATTAAAGAATAATAAAATAAAATAGTAATAATTACGAAATATTATAAACAAAAAAAATAATTTTAAGGAAATACTATTAATTATAAAGATATTATTTAACAAAAGAAAATAAAGAATTAATATCATTAACTAAAACATTATCTAAAAATACTAACTTGTATAGAAGATACATAAATCTGCACAATATCAAAGAAACACCTAGCATATCTATAAATTTTCTGATGTTTTGAGTGTAAGAGTGGTCCTATAACGAATAATGTTTATGTAAAGTGAAAGGTAGTAGAACAGAAGAAAAAGTCACCAAGTTCTTTAAAACCTTTCACGAAGTATACAAGAAAGTAAAATAAAACATTTGGAACTATTTATCTTTTTTAGTGGAAGAAAGACGTTTTCATTTTTCTATCTGCATACTACGATTCTCATGCTTTTGTACAGTTTTAAATAAGTTTTTCTTGTAATCTCTAATCGTCATGTTTCAGTACTTTATACTATATTTCTATCTCTACTTCCTTACGTTCAAAATTTATAATTTATGATGAAAGGACTCAATTCCTTGTTTTATTTTTATATATTATTTTGTCTTAATAATTGATAACTTATACTGTATCTGAACCGATTAAAATACGAATTCAAGTATCTAAGAAAATAATAAGAGAAAACTGCTAGTCTATACCAAACTAGTGTACCTTACAGCTTAGATTTAAAACTTTAAAAATTTTAAGTAAATTACAATGAAAATCAGTTTCAATAATTCGGTGCAAGCTTTTCAATAATTCTAGCAAAGCTTCTCCAAAATTAACTAATTAAAGTTTTAATCTATTTGCTTTCGTAAAATTTAATTTAAACAACTAAAAGTATTTTCCAAACATTATAAGTTAATGAATAAATAATAAATTATGAAATTATTCAAAGAAATTTTTTAATTCATTTTATTTTTTAAACTAAATATTTTGTGATTTATAAATTTTTAAGATATAATTTTTATAATATTTCTAAAAAGAAAATGAATCTATATAAATTCTTTGCTTATTGTCTATTTCAAAAACTAATTTTTATAAAATATAACATTACATGTATATATGTATTTCCCATAACCATTTAACTATAATTAATTACTTCAAAATTATATTGTAAAGAAAATTTATAAGAATCTATCTATTCACTGTATTTTGAAATTTTCAAAAACTACTACTCATCTTTCGTTTCTGTAACTGAACTTCTTTTACGTTTGATTAAATATGTTATTTCGCATAATATTTGTATCTCCCGTAATATTAAATCATGTGTTAATTATCTATGTTACGATATTATTACTAAAAATTTTTCCCTTGATATCCAAACATATTATGTTCAAGAGTGGTAATTTAAAAAAAATTATAAATTACTTGAGAAATATAAACTCACAGAATTATAATTAAAAATAATTATACAACATCAAGAAAAATAACATTAATACATATGTAAATAGTAATAATATTAAAAATTAACAAAACGATTTAGATATAATTGAATGTTTCCTTATGTTACGTCCATGACGTAAATGCCTCTTTTAAGCTTATACAGTTAAGTATACTAGCCTGGGAAGGGCAAAGGTCCTATCTAATGTAGCCCTACCTATGGACATATGCGGCGATAAATTGAGAATAATTGATAAAACTCAGCTAGACATTTCAACTATTTACAACGGTATATATAGTTATATTAGCACTATATTAGCACTACTAGACATTTCATCTACCCCGCAATTATGTACATAAAAATATTATAACAGAAATTCCATAACGTAACTTAGATGTTTCGTGCAGTCTGTAAATATGGATAGAAATAGTAGTATAAATACTCCATAGCACAACTTAGACGTTTCGTCTAGTCCGTAAATATGGATAGAAATATTAGTTACATAAGGTAGGGGTCGATTCTTCTTTAAAGAATGATTACGTATTGAATTTTAAAAGAAAAGTATTTATTACTCACTTCTTAATACAAGTCAGTAGGTCAACTACCAGGTACAAGGTTTGAAGGTGAACTCTGATTTGCATGGAGAAATGCACCCTTATTATACAAAATTTAAAGCACAGGAGGTATAGGCAAAAAGCGAATTTTTATCGATTGTCCCGGAAAAGTTTATATAGCCTGTATACAATTTTCATTTTTACTAATTTATTAGCACTTATATTTAATTAATTACTTAACTGCTTATAAAAATTCGATTCGCATTTTCCTTTTTCTTAATTATACAGTTTTTGTTTTATAAATTTGTTAATATTTAGTTTTTATTGATATTAGTTAAATTAATAATAATTCGTGGTTATATTTAAATTTTCTTCGGATTTTGTAGTAGCTATTATTTTCTATGTTAGTATGATTAATATTATTATTATTACTATTTTCTTTTTTTACTATTTTATTCCTTTTAATCGAATAGAAAACGTTATTAATATTTGTTTTTTGTTAATGTTTATTTATTCAGATTTTTATTTTCTCCCACTTTTTTTCTTAACTATTTTCCTTTTTTTTGTAAATTCATGTAAATATAACAAAAATAATTAATGAGAATAATGATAATGATTGTGGGATTTAGTTTATATTAATAATGGTCTATGGCTTATGTAATTACAGTCTATATTTTAAACAGTTTTTTATCTATAAACTAATTTAATAAATTTCATCGCATTCATAAAATGAACAAATATTTATACTGCTAAATTTCAACTTTACTAATTAAAAATTATTTTTGGATATCCCTTTTAAAATGTTCATTTGATACTTTATTTAAATCTGACAATATATTTGTTATTCTTATGACAATCCTATCAAACACTAAACTGCTATATGAAAATTAGTCACTGATAACCAATTTCGTACTGAGCAATAAAAAAATTTGTTGATAGATCGAATAGATATCAATCTATATTTATTAGTATTTTCACTCAAGCAATAGTATTAATAGATACTTCTATACACGATAAATATAACATATAATTACATAAACCATAGCCTATTAAACTAAATAATTGTCATTTTCAACATTACATGTAAATATAAATAATAATTTAATCAGCAGTTTAAGATTAAAATTATAATTACTACAAAACATACGATAATTAGAATAATCTATCGTTTTTAAACAAGAATAAATGTAGATAATCTAGAATGAAATAACTAAGAAAAATTAATTTCTAAAAAGAAAATTAAGATTCCTTGCCACATACAATGTCAATTATAAAATTATATTAATTAAGTAAATGATATCCTATTGTATACGTGTATGTTATTTAAAGTACTCTAAAAGTAATAATTACTTTGTACTACATTAACAAATATTTGAATGAATAAATTATTAATTTGCTGTTAATGTTGGTGTTATATTACGGTACATTGTTGTTACAGTTTTCCTCTTTGTTATTTTATTATTTACTTTTCCTCCTGTTATTAGTTATTAGCTCGTCGTTTTCACTTACTTTGTTCTAGCATGAAAATTTCGAGGTCGAATCGGGTTCGTTTTCTGAGAGGAGGAATGAAAAAAAACTGGTAAAGTAAATTTAGTCACGCATGATTTAATAATAAAACAAGTTGATATATTCGCGAGAAATGCTTATCATATATAAGTTCTTAAGGCTTATTTCTATAATGGCACATGTCGTGCTGTAAACTATAAGCTTAAATGCAATCGCAGTTTCAACATGACTTGATGAAATTGAGGGAGATCAGTACTGTTTTAGAACCCCATTTTTATAAGTTTTCTACTTGTATGATGAAAAATAAAACCTCCGAGCTCGGCGAGAAATGCGGGCTTTTGAACGAGCAATTTTATCTGCAGGAGTAATGAGAATGACGAGTCAAAAAACTACACTAGCGAAAACTAGTGCCTAGAGGCGGATCCTAAATGGTGAGTTGAAAGGCTATATCCACAGAGGCGCATCTAGAGACTATCTGGGGATATTGAATCAAATAATTCACCGATGGAAGAAGCATCGCTATAGGAACCCGAGAACGGATACATGAAAAACTACATCGGCCAAGACGAGCATCGTTAAACTAACTTGAAGAAACATGAATCAAATAACTGCACTCAGAGAAACGAGAGCATTTAGGCAGTTCGACGATGGGTAAGCCGAAAGGCTACACCCGAGAGCACGAATACCTAGAGGCAACTAGATTTCGGGTGAGTCGAACGCCTACACGCACCACAGCAAGCACCTGGAGACAACCCAAGAGAGTAAACTGAAAGGCTATGCTTTACGTGAGGTATACTTAACGTCTGATAGTCGAAAGACTATTAAAGCTCTTCGAATGTATCCGGAGGCTGTACTATAGTAGTAAGAGATCATCGCTTGTCAAATGTCTCGAACACACTTATCCGCCCTTTTTATACACTTTAGGAAAGGCCTCCCCACTCGTGTTTTTCCACTTGCGGAGCCCGGTGGAGCGGCGATTTTCCCTTGCCTTAACCCTTACAAAGCTTGGGCAAGGCGGCGAGTACTAGAGTAAGGGAGGCAGCAACATCGATGACGCAAGCTCGCCGCCCTTATTCAAACTCGCACTGCTCTTTGAGCCTAGGTGCAGGACTTTGACCTAGTGCATAGTAAGAATCCCCTCCATGCTCCCTTAGCTCTTTCTCACTCGCACGGCACTCTCTTATTCACACACTACGCCATATATATACCTCGACGCGCTTTCTCTATCACACTTCAAACATTCTCACTCACACTTACGTATTCCGTTCCTCAGTGACCCGTCGGACCACATTCGTAATGCTTCTTTGCTTCGGATACTTCGCCAGTATCGCGAGCGACAAAAAACCGCGCGTTAAGCCACCTTGGCGTAGAGGGCAGTCTTCCTTGTCTTTTCGCCGCTAAACGATCTACGATTCTTTTAGACCTTTGCGGCGGGCGCTTCCACCGCAAATTTTAACAGTATACATATTATATATGATTTCTACACAATTTTAAATAAATAATATTTACTTCACGTGATATTCGTATATCATATTCGAATGATATATATAAATTTAAAAACTTTATGATTAATATACGTGGTCGGCAGTTATATGTTTAATTAAAAATTTGTATATTTTCAATATATTTCTTAACATTAAACGCGTTCACTTCAATTTCATTTAATAGTATTGATGATAGTAGAAAAATATTTCATTATTTATCTATATGTTTCCGATTTTATTATTATAAAAAATTTTTTTTAATTAAAGATTATTAATTATTTCACCCAATCTCAAATATTTTTTCTGACTAACCTAACTAATATAAATATCATACAAAAATTAGAAGAAATAAAAACGGAAACTGTATAATTCAAAACATAATTTAGTATATTTTATAATTCATAATATGGTACATTTATACTAATAATCCATTCTGAAAAGAGCTTACATGACAATATTAATTTTAAGCTAATCTAAAGAAGGAATAAATAACTAGAACGTAATATTTCTTGTACAATATTATTATTTAATTATAACTTAGAAAAGTAAGAGATTAAATGTTCTTAAAGAATGATATGTACAAATTTATAATTAAATAAACACTAATTGGATAACATTAAAAATGTAACATTATAAACTCAGATCAAGAAAACTATTATATTATAATATTATAGGACATGCATATTTGATAAAAAATATTTTAACTGATTTCTTTTATCTAATTAGAATGATCGAATCAAAAAAGCCACTAAAGAAGCTAAAACGTCGACAGAATCAAGCGCTCAGTAAATACTCAGAAGCCGTGAGGGGAAATCTTGATAGGCTACAGAGGCTCAAGTTCAAAGCCATTGTGGTTATTGAGATCCATGCAAGAGATGTTGTAGAAAAAATGTATAAGTCTAGTAAGATTTGATTCAAGTAAATTTAAAATTATCAGAATTAAAATAGAAAATGATTGTAAATGATTTTTTAAAATTATTTATTAAATCAGTTATAAAAGAAAATTAAGATAATAAATAAATAATGAATAATCTTTTACTATAAGGTATATAATAGTTTTGATAAAATATGCTGAATTAACAAAATAGAATGAAAAATATATAAAAACAACCTGAACAAATAATAACATACATTTTTACTATGCCTTAATATTTAAATATAAGTATATAGGAAATTTGTAATTGTCATTTTCTATAATCTGTATGCATTTATAAGTGCACAAGTGTATTTTCATTTGCTATATTTTTTACAAATATCATTTAACTGTAATATATTATATATCTTCTTTTCGGATGTATATACTTAATTTTATATTTTCCTCCGTACTTTTTCTGGAATTTTCAATATGCTTATTGTAAAAGTACATATTTTCCTTTTTAATAGGGCCTATTCTTCGACTTTATTTCAAACCACTATATTGTTATATTTTACTACTATTTTCTCTTTTCTATCGCTTCTTGTAAAAATATTTACCATCGTGTATCATTATTTTCGATCTTTAGCTTCTCATATTTACCTCAATGTATTAGTTTTATACAATGAAATGCATAAAATTGTGTAAAACAGTGGGAGCATCCATATATTCATATTTTTATCCAGAACAGTACATATTCCATTCCTGTATAATGATTCATACGTATAAATATATACAGGATATGCTTGACAAACGTTTAAAACTCTAATTTAATGTATCATTTTCTTTAAAAATGAATTCTTCTTTTAAAAACTAGTTATTTAAAGTGAAAATAAAAAAGTAATGCATACGAATAAAAGAATTATTGCATATGACCTTAGTCAATTCGAGATTGTAGGCGAGACTTATTATTTTCGTAATGGGTTATTTTCCAGATGAACTATTGAAATCTATTTATCTGATTATCTATTTCCATAATCGTTACATCATAATCAATGTGAAATTTTAAATAAAGATTCATTCTGTATATATATCCATTATCTTTATTAGCATCAATATCAACAAATTAAATTCTACATTTATTTTATTTAATCATGATTTTTATAGATTATAAATTTTCATACACATAATAATCGAATGACAAATAAACAATTATCTTCATTAAAAATATATTTATTAATATTAACAAATTAAATGAGTTAATATGAATATAGAAAATTAAATTATGATACTATAAAAATTATAATAAAAAAAGAATCTATTGATACTTAATTTAATGTAATATATTACAAAGAATTCTTTTGGTTTCTGAATTATACCTTTAAAATTCTTTTAAGAACTAATGAAATTTTATACCAAAATACTAAATCAATTTATTACAAATAAGATGTATATTAATATAATTGTATAAGGTTCTTTCAAAATATTTCTTGATGCGCCAAAACATTATATTTTAACTAATGCAATGTTCTAAAATATATAATCTAAATAATTTATATAATAAAATATAAATAATCTAAAATAAGAAGCTGTATGAAATAAGTGCAAATATAAATTCGTCGAAAATGAATGAAAGTAATATTTTACTTTATTTTTTATTGTATTATCACTTTATACATCAATTATTTAGAAGATTTCTTAATTAATCTATCTGTTAAACTATTGATGCTGAAATTTACCAGCAACTACATATGAATTATATTTTACTATAAAAAGGTAATATAAGTTTTAAGACAGTAATAATGTAAATAAATAAATATTTAAATAAAAAACAATAAATAAATGTAAAATAAAATTGATCGAATTAAGAAATTGATAATACATAGTTTATAAATTTAATAATATTAAGCTACAATAGAAATGTTTGTCAGTTGTTGGATATTTGACCAACCATTATTAATTATTTAGAAAATTATTACAGAACTTTCAAGAGATTTATTAGAAATATATTACTCTACTTGAAAATGCAAAAAATATTTAAATTTTATCCAAAGCAATCGAATACGTGAAAAAATAGAACTATTTGCTTGCTTTTATAGAACTATTAATAAAATAGATAAATATTATCTTTTTCATTTTCAATTTTTTTGGAATATTTTATATATATAATTTTAGAAATTCAATCAAGTTCTGAATTTCAATTATTGTATCCGAAATTTACATAATTTGAATACTCTTTAATTTGAAATAATAACTAATTTTTATTAAAATCAAGAAATTTACAAGTTTTATGCATTTATTATTTTAATTTATTACAGGTATAACTACTATAAATTAGTGTGGATTGATTAAGAAAAATTTTTAATTACTCGAAAATTACCAATAATACGTTATAAATTTCTTCCTCTACTCGTAATTATTTTTTTATCCACTTTCAAATTGATCTACATACTTTATTTATACAAAAATATTTTAAACAAAATCTAGGACTTCAATGAAATTATCTGTTGAACAATTTGTAAAATTTTTAATAACATATTTATAGAAACTAAGCTAGAAATTAGGAATTAGTCAAGAAACAGTAAGAATGATGCATGCAGAATAAAAAATTTAATATGTTTAAAATGTTTTAACCATCAGTTACTTTTTATAGTTTATTTAAATATAGTATCAGTTTAATTAGTTTTAATTGAGGATACAAACCCACTGCAAACTTAAAACTCTAATAATAATATTTACATAAATACTAACAAAATAGGAAATTCAAAACACTGTTTATCAATAAAGAATGTTAAAAATAATTCTTTCTTATAATTGAAAAGAAAAGTTGCTCATAAGTGTAATTTATTTTATCTTATATGAATAATATTTAAACAAGTCCAATGTCGTATTATGGTTCTAAAATAAATAAATTATTTGAAATGAAAATAAATTAAACAAGAAAATTTCAAATTATTTCAGGGCCATGTTTATAAAATATATTTTTTTTCAGCCTACTATTAATGCTTATACGAAATTGTTCTAATTTTATTTTACATGAGTAATTTTTTATCTAAATTTTATAAAACGGATTATTTTATCTCGAATTTATGTTTAAAATTTTACTTGTAGATTGTAGAGATGTATCCGCGTTTGAATGGCTATCACAATTACGTTTCTATTGGGACCGAGATGTTGATGATTGCATAGTTCGCCAAACAAATACTTCCTTCGTATATGGATATGAGTACCTTGGTAATTCTGAAAGACTGGTTATCACACCATTGACCGATAGGTGCGACTTTTTAATAAGAATATTCACATAATTTGACTTATATTAAATATTGTTATGCTATTTTATGCTCGTATTATGAATCCATATAATTTTTATGTTAATGTTACAAAACAAAATAAAAATAATAATTTACAGAATCATATATAGATGCTAATACAAAATTTTTATAAATTTTATAATGTTATATATTGATTAATGTTATTATTGAAAATAAGAAAAATGAAAACTAAACTAAGTATCAGTTTAATTTAAAATTTTTTACAATGAATGTTTTATAAACGATTAATAAAGTAAAAACAATTTTAGAAACATTTGCAAGAAATTTGTTACAGCTTTAAGAAGATTATAGTTTTCTTGGCCTTGTAGGAATGACACTCTAGTGTACTCTTGTATATAAACAATTCTAATCGATATTTATTATTGGGTATTTGTGGAGTAAAAATAAAAATAACAGCTTAGAAAATATAGAATTAAGGCAAAGAAGAAGTCCTTTTAATAAAATATGAAAATTAGAAATATCTGATATATTACTTTTTCGAGAGAGTAAACTATGAAAGCGGAAAGTTTTGAACAGCAGTAGCGGTACTTCGCGAATTTTTTTCGCTTGAATGCACAACACAACATTGCTATCGATTGTTCAATGAGTCTTTTGCTATAACTAAAGTTATTTCTCATCCCGTAGTTTTTTTCCCCCAAGTCGTTGGGAATTTACTCAAGCTTAAGAAGTATCGATTTAATCCTGATAAAAGGAACGAAATAGACGCTTTAATTTATCACAGCCCGACCTTGATGTACGTTCATCGGCAAGCGAGCTCGTAAATTCCTTCGATTTAAGAAGCAGTACTCCTTCCCCTATTGCGCTTATTCATACACGTACATAATCTCATTGCCTTTGCACTTATCCAATCATCATTTGCGCTTCTAAAGGTTTTACTTTATTTTTCTCCTGTGTCTCTTTCGCTTTTCAAATCTCGCACTAGTAGTCACGTCATATGCACGGATTGCAATGTTTGCACTGGGCTCCTGAATTGACTACTAATTTTGGATTTATCCTCTAGCATAATTTACAATATTCGTTTTTTCATATCATAAATTATCAATGCAAATATGTTTGTAGTTTTCGTGAATAATATAATTCTCATATAGTCAGTCGAACTTATACTGGCTGTTCTAATCATGCAACCTACAAAATGTATAATTTTTTATTATTTGGTATTTGCGTAAATTGTTATAATGTGAAAGCGAAAATCACACTTTTATGACAAAAAATCATCAGAAATTGTTATCACCGAAACGACCATTAATGAAACTTTAAAAGTGTTTTAGAAATGCTTCGTACTTTTATTATGAATTTCCATTATGTTTATACCACGACAATATTTTATCAGAATCCTTAATCATTATAAAAATAAGCTAATTTAATCATTGAGACTCTAGTAACACTTAGAAAATTATATTAAATCATTGAGAGAATATAGAAAATTATATTAAATCATTAAGAGAATATAGAAAATTAATATTAAATCATTGAGAGAATATAGAAAATTATATTAAAACATTTAAACATTGAGTCTGTAGTAACAAAATAGAAAATTATATTAAAGAAAACTTTACCGTGATAAGATAAATATTGATATAAGTAACAATAAAATGCTAATTATACTAAACAACTTGCTGGATTAACTTTTACAATTGGGAACTAATTTTAAATATAATCTTATGAGAATTCAGGAGATATTCCATAAGATCTTCTAAAAAAATTATCAGCTTTATTTGTGTGTGTAACCTTTTAAATAAAAAAGGAAAAATGCATTTTTTAAGTAGACCGCTAATTTTTTTGCATTTAAATTCGTCTAAATATGTTCTGATCTTTTAAAACTCTATATACTCGGAATTAATAAGATTTTGCTGTAAAATAGATGTTATATAACGTTGACAACTGCTATACACTTGCACCGGGGTGGCAGTCCAAAGGGTCCAGCTGGCACTGGCAAGACTGAGACTGTTAAGGACCTCGGAAAAGCTCTTGGCTTTAACGTAATAGTGGTAAATTGCTCAGAGGGCCTTGACTACAAGAGCATGGGACGAATGTTTGCTGGACTTGCTCAAACAGGCGCATGGGGATGTTATGATGAGTTTAATAGGTACGTATGAACTGCGACCGCTTACAAGAACTCACCTTGCCTCATATTTTCCCAATTCCATAATTATTTGACACTGTCATTGTCCTGTATTCCCTTTACCACCGTAAAATATTTTCATAGTTTTGATAATCATAATAATCGACACTTTTTGACATTTATTTCCAATTATATAAACATACTTTACAAAATTATGATAATTGTTTCACGTAGAACGTAATCCAAGACATTATTATAATATAGCGAAAATAACATGTCAAATATATAATAACATGTCAAATTTCTTATCACAAATTATTTACTTTTTAATTAAAATTTTTTATTTTCTCATGAACAATTACTTCATTAGAATATTAACCTTTCTATAAAATGTAGTAGAATATTTTTAACATATATCTCAAAAGTGATAAAAAATATAATTCCTTGTTTTTTTGTTAAAAACGCGTTCTAAAATGTTAATATACTATTCCATTAAATATTATTTTAATTCTCTAATAATGATCATAACATTTTATGTGTCTGTATATTCTTGACTAATTAATGAATATTAATTATAACAAAAATATAAGATTTATTATTAAGAATATATTTGCAATGAAACTTAATAATACACGATTGAAGATATTGAAAAAAAATACACTAGTCTTTGTAATCCATCATATTACTAAATAATACATCCAACAGTATATTTATAATTTTTTTATTAATACTTCATAAACCTTTTTTTTATTCAATTCTTGTTAATCGTAAAAAATGTTATGCTCTTAATAATCAATGTCGCATTATCTATGCTTATATATTTATTTATAATTATATTTAAAATTTTGAAAGTTATAATTTCGATTGTATTAGATATATACTACTAAAATAAACAAATTTTTATAAGTGATTTATTAAATAACTAAATAAAAATTAGATAATACATTTTGTAAGTAATTTTCAGTAAATTTAATCAAGGTAACAAAGTATTTGATTATAAAATAATGAATATCTAATTTACATATAATACAATGTATGTTAAAAATTTTAATAATGATTCAAACGCAAATTAAATTTATTACTTAAAGTCAAATATTAAACTTAGAATGTATATCAAGAATGTTACGCACTTTTACTTAATAATAATTTCTTGGAGAAAGCGATTAAAACATAAGAAACATCATTTATCGCACTTTTTCTCAAATTATATACCTCCAATAGCGTAATAATTATTAAAGTTTTGGTAATTATTCACAGATGCTGGTAGATATAGTTTTTATAGTCATGAATTACAATTTACGTCTACACGTTTTAGAAAACAAAATAATTAATATGCACTTAATTATAATTGATAATAACCAATGTATATTCTCATTTATTTAAGGAATTCTTATTTTAACAAAGAACGTATTTTGAAACCTTGTAAATTAGAATTATGAACTTTTTTCGCTGCTTTTTATTTTATTTATTTCAAAATTCTATTATTATGGTATTATTAATTATTTATTATATCTTAAGTAATATGCTATTACAATTTGCTTTTTAATAAAGTAGATAAATCATACTTTTTAAATATATAAAATTCTTATTTACTGTTATACATATGTGTCCTATTAATATTTTAATTAAATTAAATTAATTAATACTTCATCTTTAAAAAATTGTTTTCGAGAGTAAAATTTCTTTTAAATTACTTATTTTTAGAAAAAAATGTTAACAAAAAAAAATAAATTTTTTCCTTACATTAGAGATAAAAAAATTAGGCGAATATAACAATCATTCAACATGTATATTTGACCACACAAATATGTAAATAGAATGTTTATTCAGAACTGTTTTTCTAAAATGTTAAAAAATAAGATATTTATGACTGTAATTTAACTTAGTGTGTGTGATGTAATTTAACGTAACGTAATGTAATGTAATATAATGTAATTTATAATATAAGTAACTTATCAAACGTTGTACATTAAACCTTCATAATAAAATCAAATAAATAAGCTACAAATTTTAAAACATCAACTTTATCTTATAGTAATTAATTTGTAATTAAGTACGTACTTATAAAATTTAAAAAATATTGTTTATTTCAACAGAATCAATATCGAAGTGCTGTCAGTTGTCGCACAGCAAATTCTTTCTATTTTAACGGCTTTGTCCCAAAAAGCAAAAAGATTTGTTTTCGAAGGAACAGAAATTGCTTTGGTTGATACTTGTGGAGTTTTCATAACAATGAATCCAGGCTACGCTGGTCGAACTGAATTGCCCGATAACTTAAAATCAATGTTCCGACCGATTTCCATGATGGTACCAGACAGTAGCATGATAGCAGAAATCAATTTATTCGGCGAGGGTTTTCAAAATACTCGTTCACTTGCAAGAAAAGTATGACTCTTTCAAATGTGCCACAAGCTTTTATCCGAATGAAAACTAAAAAGTAGTTTAATAATATTTTTCATATTTATTATTGCATTAAATTTGGATATTCAAAAAGTAGAATATTAAAAACTTAATTTACTAATATGATTTGATTTTATTTATTATAAAATTATCATCAAAGTTAAAGTTAATTAAACTTTAAAACTTTTGTAATTACAGATGTGATATGTATGAATAGATACAATATTAAATATCAAAATTCCATATATTGATATAATCATGATTTACATCTTAGGTAGATACACTTTATGGTTTGGCTAAACAACAGCTTAGCAAACAGTGTCATTATGACTTTGGACTTCGTGGTATCGTAACTTTGACTCGATACGCTGGGAAGAAAAGACGACTTTATCCTAACATATCTGAAGAAGAAGTAATTTTTAGTTTTCTTTTTACTTTTAAATAAAATGGATAAATTTCTTTTAATGAAACTTAATATTATTATTATTATTTTGGTGATGTTTTTGTAAAGATGTTAGTTATTTATATTTAAAAGTCATTAATGTTTTTTTAACAAAATATTTAAAAGTATATGTTTCTTAATTTTTAATTGTATTGTTCTGCATAAACTGTATAATTTTATTCCTCTTTTATTGTAATGTAGTAAGACACTTGCTTAATTTTTAAGAAAGATTAATTAATTCTAATAGATTAATTAATTAGAGGAATGAATATTCCTTTCTAATTTAGGAACTAAATAAACGTATTAGTATTTAAAGAACATTTAACATAAAAGTAAGGTTCTCAAACCTATTTGTTATAAGCGCATATTTATATCATATTCGATAAAATTATTTATACTAATTAGAATATTAATAATAGTATTAATTCTAAACTTTGATAGTATAAAATTTCTATATTTCTAATTTATATAAATGTTTACTAAATATTCATGTTTTACATATCAGATAAAATGCTATATTTTAATAAAATAAAAAGAGAGTGAAATTTTTTTTGAAAAATTAGGGAAAAAGTTTTCAATAATTAATATAGCAAATTAAAATATTTTTAATTTGTCAAGAAATTAATAATATTGATTATTAAAATTGATTTCATTTTTTCTTTGATTTAAATTTATAAAATAATAATTATTAATAATTTATTATTAAATATAAGAAAATAATGTTTGAGCCCTGAAAAACTATTGTTTGAAAAATTTTTCATAAGAAATGAACGAAGAAAATTAGGAATATAAAAATTACATAATTATGAATCTGATAAATTCGGTTCTTTACCTAATATTGCGAGTAATTAAAATTTCATAGAATTAAATTCTAAACGTATTTTCTGTTTTATATTTTATGTAAACTGTTAATATCTTTTTTAAAGATATTTAAAAATTGTTATTATTTTTACTTAAATTCTGAAAAATGTTCTTATGCTTTATTCATTATATTCTAGGTAGAGAAACATGAATTTAAAGTAAGACATATTAAAAGAATTATAGTAATATAATAGTATTTTTTAAATTTTAGGTAATTATTTTGGCCATGAAAGACATGAACTTAGCAAAACTTACTACAGATGATTTACCGCTCTTCTTAGGGATAACATCCGACCTTTTCCCAGGATTCAAAGTACCTGTTGTTGACTATGATGAGCTTATTGGTTATATAACTAATGAAGCAATTAAGTTGAAGTTGCAGGTATTGTATGAAAACCTTTTTTCGGATAAAAAGGCTATTTACTGTTATATTTATATAAAGAGAAGCTTGATTTATTTTTATAAAATATCTACAATATCATTTTATTACCACCTCTTTAGTAAAACGATGGGTATTAACAATGAGTTGAATTTATAAGTTATTGTCTATAATAGCATAAAACAATAAGCAAAATCTTAAATTATTCTTATTAAATAGGAAAGCGGAAATTTTAATAGAAATCGTGAAAGTAAAAATAAGTAAATATTATTTATAATGTAAATAGCTCTAAAAAAATCACGATTGTAATTATAGAAAAACATTAACCAAAGCTTGAACCAGATAATCTTCGTTAAAAAAATAAGGCAGTTACATATAATTTCTATGAATATTAATTACATAAAATATCAATTACATTTTTTATAAGAAACGAATAATTTATAACGAGATATTGAAAAAAAATTATTATCTTTTTATATATTAAGAAATATTTTTCTGAATATTTTGAAATTATTATTTACAAAATATTTCAATACTTTAAAGAGCCAAGATATTCTTAATATTACTATGTACTTACTTAATTGATCAATAAATCGTTAAGATATTGTAATATCTTGCACGATAAATAATATTTTAACAATAATATGAATAAGATTTATTATTCATTTAATAAAATATTCAAGTTTTCTTATATCAAATTTACCTTAAATTATTTTTTTTAACTATACGTTAACTTAAATTTACAGTACCATATATAATAAATTGACAACACTAAAATTTTAATACATTTAAATTAATAATTAATTTTCGTAAGACGTTTATTTATAACATATATATTTAAAGTATCATACGTATAAAAAGTATCTTGGAAACTTTATTGTTTTTACCTCAGTAAAAAGTTTTAATTTTAATATTAGTACTGATTATCATTATCATACACAATAGACCAATTTATCAATAAAAGTATAGAATAAAGTTAAGTATACAATAAGTTTTTTCTTTATAATAGCGTGAGAATAAGATGAAATTCTGATATTGAAAATTCAAATGTTCCATATAAAATTTAGTAATACACTGTCTATAAGTGAGTATATTCTTCGATTAAAATAAAAGTAAAATAAAATCAAGATAAAATTTTTAAATATATGATGTTGAGAAAGTTTTTAATAATATTTTTCTTCAATCTAGCCTATTCCTGCACTCATTAGAAAAGTAATCGAACTTTACGAAACGAAAAACTCACGTCATTCATCAATGATAATCGGCCAATCGAACACCAGCAAATCAGCCACTTGGCGAACGCTACAGAACACAATAACGACAATGGCAAAAGCAGGAAAGCCGGGTTTTAACATCGTACATGAATTCTCCATCAATCCTAAGGCCCTAAATCTTGGCGAATTATATGGCGAATATAATTTATCAACTGGAGAATGGTCAGATGGGGTGATTTCATCAATAATGAGAAAAACTTGTGCTGGTAAGGGGCCCCTCGAACATTTTCTTATCTATATAATAAAAATGTTATCATAAGCCTATCAAGTGATTATTATTCAATTATGATTTTCAATTCAATGATCTTTATTTCTTTTATACTTTCATTTGTTACTAAGTTAGAAAAAACATGCTTCTTCCTAGTGTCATGAAAATAGTAATCATTTTAAGGATGTAAGTAACCTCCTATTGAATACACTTATTTTGCTTTTAGAATGTTGTTCTAAATTCATTTAATTAGTTTTATTACTGTAACGATTTAATCTTCTTTTCTTTGGTATCATGCGTTCTTTGCAGCGGCGGCGGCTTAGTCTCTCGTGCTTTCTAGTTGTCCGGGCCTACATGGCTCAAGGTCGGACCGAGTTCGTATCGGGAGGAGGAGGCGTGAAAAGGCAGAGCGAATAAGAACATTATGTTTTAAATAGAATAAACTAATTTATTAATAACGTCTAAACAATGTATGTCGGTGGTTTACATTGTTAAAATCATATTCTTTTACAGTAAAATATAAGGCGTTTCTTACGAGCTACAACGGTGGTCAGCGCATTACTGCGACGGACTACATGAAGTTCTTAACGACAGTTAACAACTGCGGTGGACATTTTACATTTTACATTATTTTACTTTCTTCGCTTTTCATACGCCGTCTAGCGGATAAAGCATTCTTTTACACTTATGGGGTCTAGCGAAGGGTCAGCTCCGCTTAGCCATTGCGGCGGAAAAACAGTTGCGGCGATGGCGCGAGCGTGTCGCACTTGCTCGCGTAGGGCCTAGTATTGCACCGATTAAGGCCTAACACATAGCCGAAGCTTAACGTATAGCCAAGGCTCTCCTCCAAAGCCCCATTCTCTCTCGCACACGTATTAAACAGCGACCTCCCACTGCGAGACGTACTCGTGCTTTCTCACTCCGCATTCTCTGTCACTCATGCATCGTACCTTGCGGCCGACACTATGCTGCGTACGCATCACTCACTCATACAATCACGTGCAACAAGTTCACAACGGACTTTTCCATCGCATTACAACAAGGATTAAATTTAAAATTCTGTCAAATAGCTTAAAATAGTATTCTACTATAAATAAATTCAAAAGAAATATAATTTATTTCAGACGAAAGTTCAGATGAAAAGTGGATTTTATTCGATGGTCCAGTTGATGCCGTTTGGATTGAAAATATGAACAGCGTCATGGATGATAATAAAGTAAGATAGTGGTATTTAAAAATGAGCAATATTATTTTCATCATTTCTAATTACACTTTGTATAAAGTAGTAATTAGTAATAATATGCGATTTAATCATTTTACCAGTACACAAAATAGATACTTCCTATGATTTTTGCCGACATTTTTATATGTCTACCTTCTACTTTAATTTATATAAATGTCATTCATCTTATAATTTATATTAATTAAATTATATGTAATATTATTTCATTTCAAGATTTTGACACTAATCAACAATGATAGAATCACTTTACCAGAACAAGTTTCACTTTTATTTGAGGTAGAAGACCTTGTTGTTGCATCTCCCGCAACAGTTTCACGTGCTGGTATGGTTTACAATGATTACAAAGACTTCGGTTGGAGGCCGTATGTTAATTCCTGGCTTGATAAGTTTGCGAATAAACCTGAATTTGTAGAAGAGGTAATATTTTAATTAGAATTGTAATTTATATTATTTTCTTATAATTTTAACCAAAAATATAAGTCTAAATCTAATAAATGAAAAAAATGACTTTTCTTGACAAAGAAAAATTAGAAATAAATATTACTTAGACAATAACTAGTAATATTATTTGTTTAAATTTGATAAAGATTGTTGATTTAAAATTTTATATTTCTATTATACTATTTATGTTTTTGAGATTAGTTTCTACACTATTTTATACATTTTATTCTAAGTCTAAATATACTTTATTTTTATAAAAACTTGAATTTATAAAAAATTTGCATAGGATTATAATGTCTTATACATGATTTTAAAATAGACTTTTTTCGTTGTAGCAACAATTTCTAACTATATCTTTTAACTACACTTATTATTTGAAAAAAATTCAATTATTGATGTTATTATATGTTATAATTAAAATAAAATTATTGTTCAAATCATTGATTTAATAATTATGCAAAACAAAAAAAACATCTTAAAATAATTTCTTTGGTATAAATTCATCACGCATTATAAATGCATCTTGCATACGAATTCTAGCATAAAAGTATTATGCTAGAAATATAATGTAAAAATATTAAATTACATGTAATATGAAATAATATTACATATAAAGGCACCGTGATGTAATGATTTTCCTATAAAAGATATATTATAGGATCATATATTTATATAAATTTATATATATTTATATTATGTACTATATATATTCCTATAAAAATATTTAATATTTATTGAAATTTTACATAATACATATCTTCTAAAAGATAAATATTTATTTATCAATAATTATAGCAAACTCAAAAATAATAAATGCAATAAAATTATTTTATATGTACTTTCACATAAAACCAATAACATAATTACGTAAATTATAATATAATAATTCAAATAAACAGTCATCATAAATTCAAATTAGAATATTTGGGTATTATTTAACTTTCTTTATATCAATACTCAATGATAATAGAAATTCTAAATTTTTTTTGTACTGAATTTGCATTTTTAAATCAATTTCTATAAAAACTGTATTAAACATTGTATGATAACAGAATTATATTAAATATAATTTTCAAATTCAAAATTAATTGTAGTATCTAATATTCTTTTATTAGTATATTGACAAACATTAAAAAGTAAAACTTCAATTTTTATAAAACAAAATAACCACTTAATCTTTCTGACTCTCAAATAATTCAAGATGTATTGTAAAGATTTTTTATTTTTTCATAGAAGGTTGTTCAAGAGAACTTAATTTGTATGATTTATATATCTATTTGAACATGATGTCGTTGCATACATAAATGTTTATTGTATACTTTTAACAACTTTTATTCAATTGGCCTATGTCAGAAACATTAGAGTACCGCTCAAAATGCCCTCAAATTTGAATGGCGATGATTTATAATCTTTGTTTAATATTTAAATTGCTCATAGAACTCTGTATGAGTATTTTGCGAAGAGTATATGGTTAAGAGTATCAAAAAAAAATATCGCCTATTAAACGAAGCACGACAATTTATGAAAACAGAACCGAGACGAAAAATAGGGAATTGTCACCACGCCATGCATGAATTCACTAAATCGAGACCTTAATCCATAAACATCTGATGAATATGCTTATATCTTGATACTAATATAATTAATCTGATAAGTACAGAGAACGGGAGAACTTAGATAACCACGTTAGATAATCACCTGTGGAATAAAGGAATATCTCGCCATGAATTGTAAAAATTTGCGGAATAATCACTTCTTTGAAGCGACGGACAATGGATTTTCATTATGCATTTACATAGATGTTTGCAGCAATTACGTATAAATTTGAAAATTCGATACACTTTATGTCGAGGCCATGATGTATTATAAGATCCGAGATATTTATATAAGAGTAGGATTATACCATCGTATAATCTTACAGTACCAACACATTCCAGGTCAAGATTGATCTGACAAAGAGGAATTCGAAGCCTTTAATATATCAAATTTGTATTTTAATACCGCCCAAAAGCGGGCGATGCAACCCCGACAAAACCTGTACATCATTCATGTTAAATTCAGTTTATGTTTTTACGAATGAAACACCCATTGATACAAGTACAAGAAGAGCTCTCCTTACAGTTTATAAAATATCTAAGAATAGTTCGTGTTCCAGCAGCCATCCATAACTGACTGCTGCAAGAAGATTCACAAACCTGAAGCGAATCTGCTCGTACCTCAAGCAAGCGAAACACATATACATATATTCTGTCGTCTCTCTCTCTCTCTATATATATATATATATATATATATATATATATACAGAAATTTAATTTAACAGATTGAACAGAGCAAAGTTCACCCCAAAGTTTTTATAGCCAATTAACACCTAAGCAATGAACTATTCTGGCACAAACCAATCCATGAAAATCCATAGGTTCGCATTTAATAAGTACTCGTAGATAAATCAGCCTTTGAATAAGAAGTTCCAAAGAAGCTGTTATATGAGAATGCCTTCCCAATTTGCTGATGACAAGAATTCGAGCTATGTATGAACCATGTAAATTTTTAGATTCGTATAATTCCTGTACATTATGTACAGAAGCTTGCTTACCCTCAGTACAAGTCTATGGAATAAGCCTTGATAAGCCATATTGTGACAAAGAAGCAAAAATCTTTTTATACCATTGAGCAGTTATACATATGATTGTCAGGAAAATTCCCTAGTTTTATCTTTATGTTCTTAAAATTAAGACTCCATCCAATTCGCCCTGATCACCTTTGGCAAACAGATTAAAGACAAGACTGCTCTTACAACTGACTATTTCCAGATGTTTTTGGATCTTCAGAAACTTCCCAAATGTAGTATTGAAAAAATGGAAGACTCTTCCAAAACTTAAATACTCTTTCATGTGTTCTAAAAATCAAATCCTTTGATAGGTTTGATTTCATCAAATCCTTTGATCAGGAAGCATTTGTGTAGAATCATTTCAGACGTGCTTCTAAAAAAGATTAGCTGGTTTAGGATAAACCAGTCTTTAGCAAATCTAACACTCTGTTGTCCTTAGAATTTTAGTTGCATTATGCTTTCTTTTTATCAAAATCTAACAAATCATCCATTTATACAAAAATATTCATAACTAGCGGATATTCATAACTGGCGGACCATCAATTAATTCATTATTTAATTATTATAATGAATCGTTTAAAATTTTCAAAGTTAATACATTTTCCTTTACATAACAAAAATTTGAGACTCATGCGGCCTACATCTATATGTACTATCCTCTAATACTATGCAACCAAATAATAATTTGAAGATTTCCGAAGCATAGCTGAGATAGATTCATCCATTACTTCCGCCACCATCCATCTTACAACTTAAAGATAAAGTAGAATTAGAATAGCATCATATGACACACAGGGATTTTTGACGGCTAAAGACAATGTCTCCTCAATCTCTTTACGTAACTAGCCAAAATAACCTCAAGATCGGTGTAATGGCTTTTTCTACCCAGATCACCTGCAAGGAGTAACCAGGATTACAAGAGGAGACTGCTAGTCAGAATTATATCTCTGTAAATATTATTTGTCTATGCGACGAAATATTTACAGAAGGTACACCGCATACCACAGCTTAACTTAAAAAATAGTATATTCAAAAGAACTGTATATGTAAAATTATAGTAAACAATGTTAGAAATAAAAAAAAATTTTTTTTGTAAATATCAAGAATCACCCAACATTAATTCCTGTTCCCATTAGTCCTGACTCGGATACAGGTTGTCTTTATTCGTCAAGTCAACAAACCTTGACTAATCCTTTGCATAACGGACAATTTGCAGCAAATTGTCTTAGAAATTCTTACATCTACCATTTTTTAAAGGAAACTATTTTATTATCATTAACATTTATATAATACCATTATATATTTTTAATTACTATATATACACAATTTCTTACTCGAATTAGGTTATTTGAAATTACTTTGTATGTAATAATCTATTCATAGTAAGTCAATTAAAAAAATGTTAAAGTAAATTTTAAAATAATTAAAAACAAAACTCTTTCCAGTGATAATGTTATTTTTATAAGTTTTTAAGGTTGACTGTAAAGGAACTAATATTTTTTATACTTACAAATCATCTAAATACATAAAAGCTACCAATTTTGTAATGAAAATGCAAATGGATACAATTAGAAAATAATTATTCTGAAGAGCTTAAAATTTTACTATATATTTATCCCACATAGACAAGAAAAAATTTGCATTATTCATTATTAAAAAATGCTGGAATTTCCAGATGAACAAATACTTTGATTTTTATATCAAAAAAACCATGGAGTTTAAAAAGATCCAATGCAATGAACTCATTCCGGTACCGGAACCGCATGCCGTACAATCGCTTTGCAAATTACTTGAGGTTTTGGCGACACCAGAAAATGGAATTGAACTATTAGACGACCGAGATACTTTTAACAATATGTGCAAATTGTGGTTTTTGTTTTGGTAAGTAAATACTATATTCTATTTGAATATTGTATAATTGTATAGAATTTTATGTCACGAAAATTATTTTAAGAAATAGAGTTCCATGATTTATTTATATAAATATATATATGTTTAAATAAAAGGTATATACAATTTTCAAAAATAAAAAATTTTTGAAAAAAATTGAATGTATTAGAAACAAAAAAGGAATAATGATGAAAAATAATTTTTTAATTATTCAAAATTAAGTAGCATGTTTTTAATGGGTTATGTATATTTAAAATATTAAGTAAATTTTTGAATAAAATTAACAAGTTATGAATATTCATAATAAACGACGAATAATAATATAAAAGTTAAATATGCAAGAATAAAAGAACATAAATAGTATAAAGATTTAACGAAAATAGATTTATAAAAGAATAGAGATATTTTCAAAGATCTTTGTATATTTATGTATTGAATTAAAATTTACAAAAATATAATAAAAAATAAAAAAACTATTAATATGTTCAAATTGGATAAACTAAAATCTATATATAAATTTTGTATTTACTTTTAAAAGATTGATAAAATCGTAATATTTCTAACATAAGATAGAGTAAAATTACCTTCATGAAATATTTAAAATATGATAGGCTAATGGTATATTCTTTATTTTATCTGAATACTTCTTTTGTAGTTGATTTGTAGTTGATTTGTAGTTGATTTGAGTATTGAACTTTGAGTGAATTATTCAAGTACTGAATAAGTTCAAAGACTACTGAATTTTACTTAATTTATATAATTGAATTTACAATTACAATTTATACATTATGTTTTCACTTTGAACTGAATTGCCACTAATTTTAAATATTAAACTCTAAATAATATTGGTTTCAATTGTAGTTAATATAAATTTTATCCTTTATATACATTTAATTTTTTAAATTTGCAAATTTTCAAATTTTAATTAATAAAATAATGTTTATATTCCTACAGTATTCCATAAATCTCTATGTTGAACAAATTTTTTAATTTTGCATTAATAAATGCAAATTAATATTTTACAGATATTTCTATGACTTAAAACCTAATCTATTCTTTTTTAAATCTACTTAGAGAAACTATTTATAATATGATTGCACATAAATGAAATATTCGTTTTTACAAATTCAATAACATGACTTTTTTATAAATCTAATACTTCTTTTATAACTTGCTCCATTATCATCTCTAGTTAATTTGCTTTATGTAGCATAAAGATTGCAAAAGAATTTGTTCAGTATACAGGAAAATCTAACTGCCAATCTGTAAGGTTGAAATAAGAAAATATGAAATTTGTAGGAAATTTGAATAAAACATATATTTGGAAATATAAAGATGATTTGATGACATTTTTCTTCTTTTCTTTCATCTCCCAATGGTATAAAATTGGGCGAATCTCGTAAATCACTTGCACCTGAAAATTGACTTAAAATGCCAACGGACCATACGTATCTATATCTGCGTGCTAGAGCAGCATGATATGGTCATTGTGCGCTTCTGTGGATGAAGATAGCCGACAAAAAATGGATAGTTTTGTAAGAGAAATGGAGGGCTCTTACTTTCCCCTTCGTGACACGGTCTACGAATATTATGTTGATGTCCAACAAGGCGTCTTTCTCTCCTGGGAGGAAAAATTATCCTCATCCTGGAAGTTTTCTACGGGGTTGGTACTCATTCGTCTAATGCAATTTTTTGAAAATTGTTTACTACTTAAGATAGAAATAAATTTGATGAACTGCTAGGCAGATGTTCAGGTCGAAAAAAGAATTTTTTTATGTAATACACATTACTAAATTAAATATCATACTAATATTAAAAATTTCAATATTTTATATTGCTTTATCTCTAATATCAAATAATATAAAGTGATTTTATGAATGATAGTGTATTTTATAAATTTGTAATTACAGATTCAAACTATAAATAAAAGTTTAAAGAAATTATAAAGTTAAGTATAAAAAAACAATGATTTTTTTTGTTTAAAAGAATATTTAATGATGTCGTTCTAAAAATTCATAACTTATCAATTTTTTATAGATGAACAAAAAATGTTTACAGTTTATATTGAAGGTTTAAATATAACAACGTGTATGAAACAATTTTTATTCATTTTTAAAATCCACACGTCAATTTATTTTTCTATCAATTAAGAGATTTAGTTTCTTTATCGTTATTGCTTTCTCAATAATTATCAGACTTGATAAAATCTGAACAACATTATACTTTAGAAAAGATCTACTTTCGAAAAGTGCAATATAGAAGAATTGATTTTTTTACTGCTTAGTCTTCTTAAGGTTCTAAGCTTTCTTCTTTTCGGTTCTTTTTACGCTGATACTTAAATCTTTGTAATATAATTTTTCAGAACGCCCTTTTATAAAATCATAGTTCCAACCGTAGATACAGTCCGATACGATTATTTAATAAGTAGTCTATTGAACCATGGTTATCCAATGCTACTAGTTGGCCCCGTAGGAACAGGAAAAACATCAACGTCTCAATCAGTTATCACTTCATTAGACCAACATAAATATAGTTTACTTCTGTTAAATATGTCAGCACAAACGTCGTCAAAGAACGTACAGGTAATATTTATTACTATCATTACTATAAATTTAAATAGTTCTCATTTCACTTTATTGAGTTAAAATTTTGGATATCAAGTTATGAAATATAATTGTGCGATTAAAATAAGAAATTAACTTCGAGTACAAATCTATCTACTTTATTTACATACAAATTTTTTTAAAAGCTTCGTTTCTTTTTGTCAATTTTTTATATTTGTGTAGTTTTTTTGCATTTTCGTGAAATGAATGTGTGTACAGGCTTAAGTGGAAAAGTACTTGAGCCTCTGAAACATGCATAGGTGAATAAAAAAACAGGATCACATCCCGGCGATCAATAGTAAGTGAAAAGATACTTGTAATGAAAACTTAGTTTTTACTAAGGGGGAACTACTTTTATTTCCGTAGAATTACTTCGTTGCACGTGATCACCTTATGTGTGCTTATTTGTTAGTAGACAATTTAAAAGCCACAATCTAGATTGCATATTTGGTGAGTGAGATTTTAGCTCTTGCAGAAAAAATTCCATTATTGTCTTTCAGGTGCATATCAGGAACCGAAACAGTGTTCTCGAATTGTTACGCGTTGCTATCCAAGATGTCAGGATAACGAGTCAGTTAAAATGAGTATGTGTACTTTTCACATTTGTACGAATTACTCTGAAAATCTAAAATCTAAATGACACTCGCTATTTAGAATCAGTCTATTATATATAATCAGGCTAGTATTAATAACAGCGCTTTAGATATATATACATACATATATGTAATTATCGTAGAATTAATTAATTAATTTAGACTATTGTTAGGCTTCTTTCCTCCATTCGCAAGGAAAGGAGATTGTTTACGCATAATAAAATATATATTTATATTTCTCTGTTTTGTATCTGACTTTTCGTCAACAATAAAAATTTCTAATATGTACTGATAATTTAATTAATATTTGCAAATATTAAATTATTTTATTTTGTACAAATATTTACTTGTTTTACTCAAACAATTTTTATATATTTATTGGTAAAATTCATTCCTTTTAACTAAATATATTGTGACAGTTCATATTATTTTTTATTACTTTTTTTATTAATATTTTTTTAATATTTTATTACAAAACGTGTAAAAATAAAAAAGATTCTATTTAATAAATAACAGGAAATTTTATTTTTATGTATGATTTATCACTATTTATTTAATTATGTTAAGCTTACTTTATACAAACATATTTATTTAAAATATTATTACACTAGTAGAATTTATTTTTTTATTTTCCTATAATTACGTTTATAATATTTTATTTATTCACCTGTGTTTTATAAATACATATCTTTGAAACAATAGTTTACCAACTCTATTAAGTCTGAAATATTTTTCAATCAAATTTGTGTTTAATGAAATTAATCCCTGAGTTTTAGTAAATTTTAAAAATAAATATTAAAAAAAAGAATACTTGTAAATAACATGTATTTTTTATAATTATCCAATGCAAACGTTACACATGCTAATATTTCATGCGATTCAGTACTATCAAATAAAGTATTATACAACAAAATTTTGTTAAATATGTATACTTAATAAATTTATAATATTGCAACGAAAATGCATGGATTTTGTGGTGGTTTTACTTATTATAATTTTAACTCTAAAAAAATTATTGCGCGAACCGAAAAACCTTTGGCATGAACACCGAGGACGGTTCAGAGTTCTTGAATTATATTTATGTGAGCAGTAAATAAAATGAATAAAAACTATTTGTGAGTAAAGAATCTAAAATTTTTATACTTTCTAGAAATTAATTATGGTGCAATTGAGCAAGTAGATAAAGAAAATTACGCGAGTATTTTAAATATTATTAATGCAGAATGCTAAGATATAATTATAACAAAAAAATAAAGTAGCTTATAAAATAAGTTTAAAAAATAAAGTAGCTTATAAAATAAGTTTAAAAAATAAAGTAGCTTATAAAATAAGTTTAAAAAATAAAGTAACTTATAAAATAAGTTTAAAAAATAAAGTAGCTTATAAAATAAGTTTAAAAAATAAAGTAGTTTATAAAATAAGTTTAAAAAATAAAGTAACTTATAAAATAAGTTTAAAAAATAAAGTAGCAGTGAAATTGAAGCCCGTGAATTAACAAAAGTAGTAATTAGCTTAGGTACAGATTTTAAATGGAAGTGTCGGATAGGAAAGTACCATAGAAGAAAGAAATATTAAAACCTTGCCAAGTATATGGTAGCGGTGGCGATTTCGGAGAAAACGGAACTCGGTGTACCAATCACCAACACCAATGGAAAGGTACCCGGTACGTTAAGTAACGTCACCGGGAAGGAGTAGGACTCGGTGCGTCGAACGACACCGAGAGGCGATAGACTAATCTTTCCAACCGATCTTACTCGCCTGGGAGATCGAGGAAGACAATCCTCTTTCCCAGCGTGCGGGCCCTTTTCTTATCCTTCACAGTACTTTCTCTACTTGTGTCGGGGTAGCAAGGAGAAAGCTGTGTGAGTTGGAGGTATATACGAAGCGCGAGAGAGCAAAGAGGGAAACGTACCAAGCAAATAGAGAGCGTGAGCCGCGCTGGCCCACCACTGCTGTACTCATACTGTTTAGGTACTTACGTGCTTCTTCCTGAACACACACCCAAACATACCTTTGCGTATACACATAATATACACACGTACACGTACAATTATTTTTTTAGTTCAATCTTGTTTAGCGACGGTTTATTCATTTTTATAGTCTATTCATCTTTAGCGATGAATATCTCCGTCGCAATATAAACGTTCATTAATATTTGAATCATTATTATCATATGTTTATACTGGTTCATCATTTGCGTCTTATAATTTTTTATAAAAATATTTAATAGATTTAGAGATAATGATAATAATTTAAATACTTCATCTATTAAATATACAGTGGATCTATAATATGATATCTATTTTAATAATTTTCCATTTAATATAATAATAATTCCATTCAATAATAATAAATTTTAATTATCAAATAAAATATATACAACATTTTTGTGCAATTTTTATTTAATAATTAAGTTTTATTTCTAATAAATAGCTAAATCGATTTTTTTATAAATTATTTTATAAATAATATATAAATATTATAACATAATATTAAAAAAGTAAGTATTATTTGATCTTTCATATAAAAAATATTGCATGATAATTATATATATATATCATAACTTATTGAGAGCAAAAATAGTAATTATACATTGGTAGAAATAAAATTGTATTTGTACTCGTTTTCCAAACTAAAAATTTCTCATTTCTGGATATTTTTAGGATTGAATATTAGAAATATATCATATTTAATACATAATATTAACTAAATTACAATAAATTTAAATATAAGAGAAATGATTAGTGATTTTTTAAATATCAAGTCCAATCGACAATTATCTTTTAATAGGTAATTATTAACTGTATCTAAATAATCTACTGCAGCAGTTTTATCAAAACGTTTGATTAAATGAATATATACTCTTTTTTTAAAATGCAAAAAGTATATTTTCCATAAAATTAACATTAAAACAATATGTTTAACACTATATAGTTTAAACTTATCTTGCTGCTAATAAGCAATATATAATTTTTTCTAAAAATTTGATTTGATTACTTATTAATATATGTAAACGATAATTTGTTAATAATGGACAAAATAAAACTCCTTTAAGTTTTTTCAGTAATTTAAATAATTTATGTTGTCATTTTAATTCCTAATCAAACCATTAATAATTTCAAAGGTATGATATATATTAAAATACAATACGAAGCTTTTTATAACATACACTTAAAATGAAGCATACTTTAATTATCTATATATTTCTTATTCTCAAAAATAGTAAATAATTTTGACATTTATTATTTTTATAAAAAATTAATTTAAGATTTGTTAAATGAATTCAATTGAAATACATCGCAAAATTAAATTTTAAAGTATACAACTATATCTTTTAAGATTCAATTAAATTCCTATTATAATATTTTATACTAAATATTAGATTATACTAACTTTTAATTTAATTTAATTTTTGTTATTTAATTTAGTTTCATTTTAACACATCTTCGGTAGAGCATTTTTATACAAAAGCATAATTAACATTATATTAAAATATCATTACTTTTAAAATTACATATCTGACTTTTCAACCAGGATGCTATCGAAAGCAGAGTTGAAAAACGTACCAAAGGAATTTTCATTCCGATTGGTGGTAAAATAATGATCACGTACATGGATGACTTTAATATGCCTATGAAAGAAGTTTACGGATCCCAACCCCCTCTTGAGCTTATTCGTCAATGGTTAGATTATGGATTTTGGTAAATGGCTTTTTTGAAATATTTTCAATTTGCACTTCAATAAATTTATATTTCTTAATTAAACTTTTAGTAAAATGTACATTATTAAAATAATTATTATAATTAATATAATTAATATAATAATTCAATCATCATTCAATTCTAATTTATTAAATGAATAAAAAAAACCTTAAAATTTAGATACTGATATATATTAAGGAAATATAAAGTAGAATACAAAAGAAAGATATTTAAAAGCTAACGTTTAATAGTAAAATAGTTCTTTCACATCTATACTTTATATAATAGTGTCATAAACTAAAATATAATCCATAATATGTAAAACTATTGAAATCATCATCAGGTACGATCGGCAGAATCAATGTCAAAAGTATATACAGAAAATGCAATTAATGGCATCAATGGGTCCCCCAGGTGGAGGCCGAAATACGATAACAAACAGGCTATTATCCAAATTTAACGTCATCAACATGACATTCCCTGCCGAGAAACAAATTGTGCGAATATATGGCACGATGCTGAATCAACATTTATTAGATTTTCACCAAGAAGTCAAGAACCTCGGTAAGCACCATCACATTCGTGGAACAAATTCCTCGAATGAATTTTTCGATAATTTATCTCAGACTATAAAATAATTAATTTTATACTTTCAAAATTTACTTTTTCTTTATCTGATTACACTTTTTGTCCCCTTTTTGTATAGCAACTGACATTACAATGGCTACAATAGGCATGTACAATAGTGTAATTCTCAACATGCTACCAACTCCGATGAAAATGCATTACTTATTCAATTTACGAGATATTTCAAAAGTTAGTGAATCATAATATTATAACCAAGATATATTTCTATTATTAATATAAAATTTGTGACTAATATATCGAATTGAAAAAATATACAACATCTCACAAGATGCTATAATAAAATCTTTCATTATTAGTTAAAACTATTTATAGATAATTAATTCATGAATATTACTTCACTGTAATTTGTTATCAATTTTTCATAAATCAAAATTCTTATAAGATTTTTTCAATCAAAAAATTTTTTACCTTGCATACCTTGATATTTTTTAAATTTTATCAACAATGTTTGCATTTAAGTTTCATTTATATCATCTAAATTTAAATAAAAGTATTATATAATAAATATTAGTAGAGTTTAATTCTATCATAAGCAAATAATTTCTTTCGTATAATATTTTGTACATTATAAAAATTTTTCTATAATATACTGATTATGTTTTAATAAATATTAAGCTTTTACAAATATGTTTATTTGTAAATAAACAATTTAAGTCTTATTTTTTTGTGATAACACACATATAAATAACAGAAAAATATTTATTTTACTGCTGATGTACTTGTTACAAAATGAAACTAGAAAAATACCAATTAATAAATATATTTGAATTTATTGAAAAAACAAAAACTTGATATCTAAAGTGAATCTTGTTCTAAAAATACTTTAAAAAGGAATTTTTTAAGATCTCACATAACTTTCTGTAGTCCAAGGATAATTAAAACAGAATATTATTTTATAATATTAATATATAATAATCTTCTTTTAGACTAATCTCATCAACTAAATTATAGCTTTGTAAATATAACTTTGCGAACAAGTATGATGTAAATAGATTAAAGTATATAATAATTTTCTAATAAAATAAGAATTAATTCTTTTTATTTATGCCTAGTAACTATTAGATTTTCATATGTTTTAATTATACGTATGAAGTAATATGATAAATGAATATAAAAAAAATACATTAAACAGTTTGTTTTTAATATTTTCGTTATATGAATAAAAATACTCTTAAAAATACTAAAAAAATTTATTATAATTTTTGCTTAGTACGAAACAATTATGTTCATAAGTATATTTAAAATTATCTCAGAAATAAAAAGCCAATCATTTTTTATTATGATAGAGAAAATTGCTATTTTATTTTATTTTAATATTAAAACATACTGTCTTAAATTTTATTTATTATCCTATATTATATAGAAAAAGTAAAAGTTTTATATTAATGAAGTAAACATATATTTCTCTTATAGCAAACTTGAAAGAAAAAGATAAATCTTTGATTATAAAAAGGAGCTTTGGTGAAAAGAATATATATTTAGTCTTGTATTATTTGCAATTTCAACTTATTGAAATTATTATTATCTTATACAGTATTAAATAAACGTTATTAGAAGTAAAAAAATTTCTATACATTGATAAATTAGCTTAAATATTCCAAAGTATCAAGAGAAAGCTAATGATGCGTTGCATCACGATGGTAAATAGATCGGAGCAAGTATATATAGATTCAATCAAACACTATTGTAATTAATACAAAAAACGTAATTGAATTAGTCTCTCATAGTATCCGTTTTTATTTTTCCAGATCTTTCAGGGTCTATTGCAAAGCCACAAAGACTATCAATACTCAAAGCAGACCTTTATCCGCCTCTGGATTCACGAGACTTTCCGTGTCTTTAGTGATCGACTTGTCGACGAGCAGTAAGTTCTCTTGTAGAGACATATTTACCTCTAGCAACAAATACAGGATAAATTGGAAAAATATTTCTTTCAAAGAATCTGTTGTTTTTATTAAATTTCTGGTTGAATACTTTAGAAGTATAATTTTATATTTTAAGTATAATTATACTTTAGTATAATTTTATAAGTGTGCTTGTCGAAGTAAATCTTATATCTCTTTTTTCCGAAACTTCGTTTGAAGTATAATGAAACTACATTACACAGATGTCAATAGAAATTTGGCTTAATATTTTAAAAACTACTTATCATTTTTTTGAAAGTATAAGAAATGTGACATATACATTATATTTGACATATATTATTAAATAAAGTTTATAATATGAATTATTTTTAAATGATTTATTTAAATTTTATTTAAATAATTTAATTGCAGTAAATACTTTACATAAATAACGTTCTTTATAAAATAATCAGATAAACTTTTTCTTTAAAGAGACAGAGAATGGTTCATTTCTGAATTGAATAAGCAAATCAGCCAGTACTTTGAAACAACATTTAATAACATTTGTCCAGAAAAAAGATGCCCAATTTTTGGTAACTAATCTTTGAGTACATTTTTAACTATATACATATATATATGCGCGTGTAAAAAAATATTCTTAAAAAGTACCTTTTCAAATGTAAAATTAATAAAGGTGAATAATGTACTAAACTTTAAAAAAAATTTCTACTATAAAATAGTATGATTCATTATTAATTTCTATAAAGTTTTGAAAAAAATTAACCTATGATAATAGGTAATATAAATAATAAAAGTATCTATGGTTTTTCAAAAAAATTATTTGATATTTTTGGAACGTAAAACCAAAATTAATTTGTTTCTATTTTTTTTTAAATCTAGTTTTTACGATATTAATATATTTATAAATATGTACTAATAATCAAACCACGTTTACTTACATAATTCTTAAAATATTAAATTATTTTTTATAGAATAATAATATATAGTACTCTATTAATAAATTAAGAGAGACAGACAGACAGACAGAAAAATATAAAATTCTATAGGCTAGAAGTAATATTTATACACTAGAGTGAAATATTTATGAGTGTTATTAATGCAGTTAGATAATTATAAGTATTATAATAAAAGAGAGTAATGAATTTTTAACTTTAAAAAGTTATAAATTATATATGAATGTTAGCTCAAAATAATCGTATCAATATAATAAAATTACATAACAAATAATTATAATTTATTATTTTTTAATTAACTAAATAGTACTGAGTGTTTAAATACTAAATATTTAATATTTTTATTGATTTTAAAATTAATATTTAGTAATCATATTTCAAATAAATATATAAAACATACTTATAAAAACTAAACATGTATTATTGTTATAAATAAAATTTTTCATTTATAGTTATACATTGATGGTTACGCTTTACAGTTTATATTCTAAAATAAAAACACTTGCAATGATATTATAAGTAACTCTTTTTAGAACGATACACATTTTATTTATTTATTTATTTATAACAAGAAAATAATTAATTATGCTAAAAGAAAAAATTTGAATTTATAGCATAGCAGAAAAGCCAATAATTGAAAGTGAAAATACTCTAAACTCTAAAAAAATTTTACAATAAATTATTTTAAATATATTAAAAAGATAACTTAAAATAAGAAAAAGGTAGTTACGAGCAAATTTTTTAACGTAAAATAATTTTTCAGTATAAATATTCATATAAAAAGTGTTAATAATTAATAATGAGAATTCGGCAAGTTTTCGCCATTTTGAATTTTATAAGAATAAATAATATATAATAATTATAAATAATATATATATATCATTTACAGTGAATATAAAGAGTACTCGCACATAGAAATCAAGATGCGAATTAAAAGCGCGAGAAACATACTTAGGGATCAAGAAAAACTCTTAAATTTCTTAAAATAAAAAAACTTAAATTTTACTAAACATTTTGTTATTCCTCAGGCAGTTTCATGAACGTATGGAATATCTATGAAGACTTAAAGGACATCAACGCAGTGCGAGCCTATGTTGAGAGCCAGATGGACGACCACAATGCAACTGTTGGCGTGGTACGCCTTGACCTCATACTTTTTCGAGACGCGATAGAACACATATGTCGCATCGTACGTGTAATATCAGAGGTATGTTGTTTTTAGAAAATGTAACAAAGGAAAAATATAGAGGTAAAGAGAGAGAAACAACATGACTCATCTCTCTCATTATCCACATCTAAAAAAAACGCTTTTTTTATTGATACCGGTTCAGTCGTACACAATATTAACTGCTTTCATCTTCTCTTTTATGTCTTTAGTTACTGCCTTTACTTTTTCTCTTTCCTAATTTTGGTATCATTAATATCAATGAGCAAGAAAAAAGAAAGGAACGCAGTGAAAGATTCTTTGATTTAATTTTTCTAAAGCACTTTACATTATTAAATTTAATGGTTTAAACTTTTCATTTATCTGTAATATTTTTATATGATTATAACAAAACTATTAGTTATTTTAAGTATTGTTTAATTCAAAAATATGTTCGAAATATATTTTTTGATTTCTTACTACGTAGCAATATTCCTATTATACACAATTATTAATTTCCATCAAAATTAAAAAACATGTTGAAGAATAAAGATGAATTTTCAGTTAAAATTTAAAATAAAATTATACCTTAAAATTTTTAATTATTTACCTTTAAATTCTTTTATATAAAATATTTAAAACTCTTCCATATATTATTGAAATTAATCTTATCATAATCTATATAATATCTATGTTTCAATATATTTATTTTATCTTATTATAAAAAATCTCTAATATATAAATTTATGTTTCTATATATGTAAAAAAAATTAATTTTTTTTACAATTTAATTAGTAATTTACTATTTTATACTTATAATTACTTATTTATATAATATAATATAATATAAATACTTACTTATAATTACTTATTTATATAATATAATATAATATAAATACTTACTTATAATTACAATTTAATTTACAAGTAAATTACAATTTAATCATTTTAAAATCAAATATTAATTCAAAGATTTAAATATATTTTTAAAAATTTTTATATTATAATACATAAAAATATTCCTGCATTATTTATATACTATTAATATAATTACAAGCATATATAAATAACTGAATAACATTTTTAGAGTTTCTAAGACAATTTTGTTTCACGTTCCTCTTGCACGAGTACCTTTACACTTACAAACTTTGGTCACTTACATGCATTTCATTTTCCTGATTAATTACAAACTTTTTTGCTAAAATAAATTAATATGCTTTTCCATTTATAAAATATCTTCTATTTATTTAATTTAATTCTTTTGTATAAAAGTCTTAATTGAATAGTTCTTTCAAAATATGACAAAAATTTAATACATTTTTAAAACATACTTTTTTTTAAATAAATTACTTAAGAACTTTTTTTTTAATAAATTACTTAAGAATATTTTTATTACTTAAAATTAATCATATAAATTTCTAAATAATTTTAATTAAATATATCATATTATTAATTAAATAATAAATTTAAAAATAATTCATTTTTTATGTATAATTTGCACACACATATTTATTAAATGATTCTCATATTTAAGAAAAACTACTTAATTAAAACGTTTATTCAAAAGAATTAAATTAAACAAATAGAAGATTTACTTTTATAAATGAAAAAGCTTATTCATTTATTCTAGCAAAAAATCTTGGAATTAATCACGAATATATGTACATAATTATATCGTTATATATATACTTCTAGGTAATGTATATGATGTTTAAAAAATATACCACTGTGGATGAATTAATACATTTTTTCTGCTCTTATTTAAAAACAATGTTAAAAATAAAAAATAGAATTTAATGTCACTATTCAGTCTATGGTATAAAATGATAACAAATTTTTTTAAAGTTTACATAATGTATGAAAAAAGTAACAGATTTTCGATGTCACATATAATTGATATCCTTGCAGAAAATTTATTAAAGAACCATACATAGTTGATCATTTTACTCAATATTTTAATCTGCATTTTTAGATTAAAATTTTAATCTAAAATTTCATATTTTAGATTAAAAATTGTAAACATTAAATTTTGAAATATATATATATTTTTTTATATAATGTGTATATAAATTTATTAAATTGAAATACATAATTAATCCATTGACAGTTTTCAAATTAAACATTTAAATTAACTGTTTAATCTATTTTAATCAAATCATAATTAAATATCGTCGAAAATGATTAAAATCTGTTAAAGAAAGACTAAGTATGTAAGTAGCAAAATGTATATTTGTTCAGCCAAGGGGCAACATGCTGCTAGTCGGAATCGGCGGGAGTGGACGACAGTCCCTTTCTCGTCTGGCAGCTTATATGTGTGAACTGATAACTTTCCAAATCACAGTCTCGAAGCAATACCACGTGCTGGAATTTCGCGAAGATCTAAAAAGCCTTTACAACTTAGCCGGCGTTGATAACAAGCCTTCGAACTTTCTCTTCAATGACACTCAAATTGTCGAAGAACAGTTCCTCGAAATCGTAAATAATATGCTGAGTACTGGTGAAATCGCTAACTTATACAAGAATGAAGAACTTGAGGATGTAAGTTTGATTAGATTTTTTATGATTCACTCGGTGAATTATACTGTCTCGGTGCTATCAAATGTATTAATCTCCATTTAAATCCGTCAGTTATTTTATTTTTCACGTATATCTTGCAACCAAGTACAATATTACTTATCAATTATTAACATTTGATGAACCAATTTTTACTTCTAACAATAAATTTATTGCAAAAACTATTATTATTATATTTATATTAATATGAGTATAATATTTAACTACTTTACATTTTATCACAAAGCAATCATTTCATATACTAAGCCTTAATAGATTAAAAAAACGTTAATATTTTTAAATTGGTACGCAACATTTAGATATTATAAATGCTAATAACTTAAAAAAAATTTATAAGTATTATCTAAGCATGCATAGATAATTTTAAATAATTATTTATTATATTGAATTATTCATAATTATTAACTTAATTATAAGTAAGTTGAGGATAAAATAAATTAGTGAAAAATCAAGTATGAAAAGAAGCATAACTAGAAAATTTCGTGAAAATATGGTATCTATTGCAGATTAAAAATAAACTATCAAAAGATGCAGTAAAGGCGGGAATAAGTCCGACAATGGAGGCAATCTATTTCTTTCTAATCCAACGTGTACGAGCAAACCTGCACGTAATTCTGTGTATGAGTCCAATCGGCGATGATTTTCGAAACAGATTACGCCAATATCCAGCACTGATCAACTGCACAACCATTGATTGGTTTCACGAATGGCCAAGGGAAGCGCTTCTTGAAGTCGGTAACAAGTTCCTCATGAATCTTGATTTTACTCTGACCATAACTGGAGACAAGAGTACCGTGGTAAGAAATTCTGTTTCATCTATCCCATCCGTCTATTATCTATTATTATCTATCCCATCTATTATTAATTAATAAATATATAATTACTAAAATATATTAATTACTAAAATATATAATTCTATTTTTGTATTAATATTCTCATGATAATAATCAATTTCAAGTGTATAATAATCAATCAATTTCATGCATAAATGATACATTACTCATACAATACAAACATAGCTCCGTATAAAAATTAAAAAAATTCTATCTCTACTTCTCACTTTTTCTCTTTCTATATACTTCCTTCCACCCTCTACGCAATCCACTCTTAACTTTCCTTGCTTACTCTTGTACTACAATTTACATATACTTTTTCTGACAATAAAAACATGACTACGGATTTCTGTTAGTTAGATTTTATTTATTGTTAATTTTTTATTTTGAGTGAGTTTTGTTATACTGTACATGTCAAATTTCCAAAGAAATGTTTTATGAAATAAACATAATAATATGAATTCAAATATACAATCCACATGTGATCATTTTGCTAGTTCTCGCGGTGATTCTTTGTCTCCTTGACCTGACTGATGTTGGGGGGGAGGGGGATTTGAAACTTGGTTGATGACCTCCGCCGTACCCGATACTCTCTCTCCGTACCACTATTAT
This sequence comes from Wiebesia pumilae, assembly GCA_018907045.1. Taxonomy (NCBI): domain Eukaryota; kingdom Metazoa; phylum Arthropoda; class Insecta; order Hymenoptera; family Agaonidae; genus Wiebesia; species Wiebesia pumilae. The sequence continues at coordinate 2,094,571 of JACCHZ010000133.1, read as the reverse complement.
TACCGAGACGACTCGCCAAACTAATTTCATTAGGGAGGTAACGGAATGACTTAAACAATAGTGTAGTTCAGTGGCTAATTGACAAACTAAAAAAACATGAAAACACTATAATGGTAAATAATAATTATTAAAATAGATTTTCTTTATTAATCTTTTGGAACTTAACTGCGCGGAACTACAATTAATAACAGAAATATTATATAATTAAAAAATATTAAATGAAGCCGCTAATTTAAAACTAACTTTATAATGCAAAATAAAATGTTAAATGCTACTTTCAACATGACTGCAACACCTTACTCGCATCTATTTAACCTAACTGCATTAAATCACACTAAACATATACTATTTATATAGAAACACACCCAAATACATTCCGAAAACCGTTCCAATCTCTCACCGTCTTTCATGTCCATTCAAGGCAGTTTCCAAGGGGAGAGTATGTAAATTACGACTGTTCACGGACAATGAACAGTTCACTTTGAAAATTGAAAAAAATCGCATTGAAAAAACAAACAATTCACATGTGCGCGAATCGTGTCACTCTACTGTGCTCAGAATAGGTACTGCGAATCCCTGTCACCTCAAGATGAAAGAGCGCCAATCACATTATTCCCCGGTCATGTTCAGATAGCGAAGTTTGACGCCCTAGGAAGAAAATGTGCGAACCGCGTTTATTATATTTATTATTTATTATATTTATTATTTATTATATTTATTGGTTCTGAGAGGCAACGAACCGTGAATTTGGTGTGCACGTCATTTCATAAAAATTATTTTTATGATTACGCTACGACCATTTTTTACACGAGGATTTACGTAAGCGAATTGATTCTATCTTTGCGCCTAATTGTTGCGGAGTCCGATGGCGTATCCGTAGTACGCAGCAAAGCCGTCGATGGCGCAACGTGCACTCCAACTTGGATAATTGATCGTCGTTAATTCATTGCGCGCGCTTAGGTATCTCGCTCGTATTCACATACCATGCTTACTCACTCGTGTTCACACGCTCGGCATTCGGACACTCGGAAGTCCTTTACTCCTCTCGCTAGCCTCATGCGTTGAGGCTCACCTCTTATCGTTTCCTGGCACGGCGACGGCCATAGTTTCTTCCCTTACCAAATTTTTGCTACACTTTTCATTTAATGAGAAAAGGGATTTTCGTCGCACATATATATATATATATATATATATATATATATATATAAAAACATTTATGTCATCAAATCTGATATTTTTATAAGTTTGAAGTAACATATTTTTAATTTATGTACATTGTTAATTTTTTTAAAATAAAAAGTATAAAAAAAATTCAAAAGATATACATTTTCAATAATTCGCAGTAGTTTTCCATTCTATTATTGAAATAATTATAAGATATAATGTATATTTTTTAAAATATCTAGTCAATAAATATCAATTAATTCTAAATAAATCAAAAATATCGTTTTTTTTCAAATTAAAAATTTTATAAAGCTCTTGATCTTATAATGCAATGCTCTATTAATGTGCTTGTGATCAAACCAAAAAGTTCAGAATTACAATCATTTGAAAAATTAAATTAAATCATTCTGTATCTCTGGTACTTTATAAAATAAAGTGAAAGTTGATCTTTACTTTTAAATAATTTTAAGATAACTTTATGAAGTTTGAGTACAGAAAAATTCAAATAATTTTACATTTTATTACATTTAAGTTAAAATAATAAAATTTAAAAGTAAAAAATTCAATAAATTAGAAACAAAATTTATTAATATCTGAACCTGATCATTAGATGAATTAAGCTTATTATTTAAACGTACATATTATTTAATTTAAAAAATTATAAAAACATTTTTTTCAATTGAAATAAATATACGATAATAAAATAATTATATAATAAAAAATACAATTAGTATCAATTTATTTTTATGCTCTGTCCTGTTGAAATCTAATGAGTTGAAAAAACAAACTATCTTTAATCAAAACAGCTCATTTTTATACTGATTGTTAATCACAAATAAAATCTTAGAATAAAATCCTTATGTTATCATTAAAATGTCAATATCTGCAAATTAATTTTATAGACTTCAAGCGAGTACTCACATTTATAACTTCAATTTATTTATAACTTTTTTATAACTTCAACAAATGACTAGAAAAATTATCTTCATCTTAATTTCTTAAGCATTATTAATATAATGAAAAAACATTTATAGTACGCTTTTTGATACAATAAATAATTAAAAATATTTCTAAATGTAATTTTTAATATTTTTGCAAAGTTTGAATATTACATTTAAAACAATTTACATTTAATTTCGTTTTCAACTTTTCATATAAAAACTTACAAATTTAGTACGTATTTATTTTATATATGTATTATTCAATTTCTTAAATATGATATGGTTTGCTTCGTATTACCAAAATAATTTTCTATTCGTTTGTTCACATTTATTAATAAAAACATTAAATTATTAATGCAATCTTAAGATAAACTTCCATTACGAACTCTCAATTATTATAAATAATTATATATAAACTAATATTTATATATTTGGCCATCAAACAAATATCTTTTTATTCATTTATAAATACTTATTAATATTATTTAATTATTACAGAATAGAAATGATTTTAATTAGTAGAAAGCTAAAGTACAAAAAAACATAAAACTACAAAAATTAGCAGTGGAATATAGTTTGTTTTTCACAAATAGACGAAATCAAGTGTCGGACTAGAATACGACGAATTTCAAAGTTGCATGTTTCCTCTGCCGTTTTTTTCCAAGGTTTCCCTTTTTGAAATGAGAAAGTAGCAGGTTTTTCAAGAATCAATAATAAATATTACTTTTTACCGTTGCAGAAAAATGCACCCGCTCGAACTGGGCAATAAATTAAAGACAGTTCAATTTTTCAATTTCAAGGTTTAAAAAACATGATTTAATATTTGAATATTATTTATAATTCTATTATTTATTGCAAAACTAAAATTTTTTACATATACATCAATAATTTAACTAAATAATTACTTAATTTAAATTACAATTAATGTTACTATCAAGAATATCCAAATTCTTTTTGGTGCATAATTATTAATTTTGGCTACATGATTTACTAGTTCAATGTATGTTCTTGTTCAATTCAATGTGCACTCTACGCTACACATTCCATGCTGCGCAAATGAGTTTGCAACTTCTAAGATATATCTACTTGTAATATATACGTTAAAAACATAATAAACTTGTTAAATATTTTATAGCCAAGTTTATGTATCATAAAATACAACTTATAAATATTTCAATAAAAACATTACACATTCTATAGCTGTGCATTTATATATTTCCAATTTTTAAGAGCTTCCGATTTCTAAAGTCTAAAATGTACGCAACAATTCAAGCATACATTTATAAAAAATTTTATAAATTTAAAAAAATAAAAATTTATCATCTCTCTATAGTCTTTAATAAATTGATTTACTAAATTTTTTTGGTGATGTAATAAAAATTATTAATATATATTTTTTATTATTTCTTAAACCTGAAATATTTATTATTTTTTCATAAACGAAAGGCTAAATATTATAAGTTAAAAATTTAAACAATATAGTAATATTTTATGACTATTGTAAGTGTATTAATTTTTAATTAACAATTTTGTTGCAAGTAACATGTCCACTTGTGCACAAAAAGTAAGAAAACGATCTGAAAACGTAATCGATGTCACATTGCCCTACGATCATTATAAATTACATGCTTTGAAAAAAAAGAAAGAGATGGCGGCTACGTGTTACAAGGCGATTTCCTAGTGCACGGAAATGAACGTGAACGACTACGTTGGTATTGTATGCACTATGCTACCATCGGTCACGACAAATATCACGAACATGTGACGAGAACTCGTGAGGAATTACAGAATTAGCAGAAGCGCGGGATGACTTGCGTACGTGAATTCACACGAGTTACACGTCGCACATCAACTAACACAGAGGGAAAAATTATTAGGCTTGTGTTGTAATTCACAAGCTCCTATACAAAGCACTAACGGTTCTATTTTTGTCATAATGTACAACAGTAATGTTACAACTGGCACTTTATGTTAATTCTGGAATAGTTCTAGTTCGTATAGTCTTGTTCACAGGTATTAAAGAGTTCGTAATACTCCATCACTCCGTTACTGTTTCTGTCCGCGAAAAAGTCGCAATTTAGGAAATCTCCCAGTCCCCCTCCCTAGGCGCTGAGATTTGCGCACTTACTATCCACATCCGAAACAATGAACGAAGACAACCAGGAATATGAATAACCTGGCGCAGATATCAGTGTGTTTGAATCAATTTTGAATCGCCGCGTTAAGATATTAGCTGTGCGCTACGAGAATTGTGTTTAATCTTAGATGTAGGTATAAATGTGAGCATTTATATCCATCGTTACATGTGTATGTGTTGCATTTCTGTGTAATTCAACGTAGCATGTATTATTGTGTGTGAATCGAATAAACTTCAATATACGATAATAAATATTATAAATATTTTTTCTAGTTTCAATCAACGTTCTTGGCTTCGTTGGTTGATAAATGTACATTTTATAATCTCGTTAATTAAATACATTGCTATGTTTTCCAACCCGCTTATAATCCCAAACACCTCAACTCGACAAAAAGAACCAGGTCGACAATAGCTGACCAAACTAAAACAACAGGTTGCACAATCAATAACCTCACATTGTTAGTTTAAAAAATAATAAATATAAATTAATTATTGGTGTAGATAAAGATAATTTTACTATTTTAAATTAATTTTATAATACAAATGACACTCATACATTATTTGGTATTTATAAGAAATGAATGAATTTCGATATTTTTTATTGAAATAATTTGTATTAAATAAAAAATATTTTTGAAATAAAAGGAAGAAGAAAGCGAAATACCACTACATCTACTTCAAGATCAAATACGCAATGCTATCGCTTCAACTTTTTCTTTGATTCATGACACAGTCTCCCAATTTTCCCGGCGCATGTCCATCGAAATGAAACGTTACAACTACGTAACACCTACGAATTATCTAGAGTTGGTCACTGGATATAAACAGTAATACTTAACAACAAAATTTTTCTTTTATCACAAAATTTTAGTCTTAATTTTCTTAAATATAATATTATTAATTTTTTTAATTTTTAATTTTTTTACACAAATTTAAATTAAATAATAATGGATCTATAAATACAACATTCAAAATTGTAGTTATTAAACATTTTAAATTAAAATTTCTCTTTCTTAATAGTACAATAAAATTGAAAAGATTCCTTATTTAATACATAAATTATTATGTAATAACAAAATATTTAACTTGTAATTTAATTTCAAATTTGTGATTTATAGATTAAAATCATTAATTAATTTTAGTCTGTATATATTCTATTTTAAAAATGAGTAAATTTAAAGTAAATTTAAATATTAAGTAAATTTTTACTTAATCTATATATTTAGATATTTAATTGTGCTTAAGGATAAAATATAAATTGAAAATCTCTTCTATTTTTAGAAAAAAAAACGATCTAATATTTCGTCAACTAATATCAAAACATTGTTCTTTTGTACTGAAGATTTAGTGCTTAAGAACAAATACTAATATATGAATATATTAGATTATACATTGAATAAAATATAGAAGAAGAATAATTATTTAAAAAATTTATAATTTAATACTTATGTACATTTATATATATATATATATATATATATATATTATAATAAATTACATTCATCTTCATTATTTATTATAAGATTTGCATTGATATTCGGTTGTGTCGAATGTCCACTACTGAGGAATATAATACGAAATGCAGTGTATTTAGAAACCAACGACTATTTGTGACCTCAGTAACAATTGAAACGCGAATTAGCCCGTACAACCTAATAACAGTCTTATTTTTCTGATTTATACACGCAGCATCAAAGCAAATTTTACAATTTGTTGACTCCGTGATTTAAATCTTTTGAATTGTGCAAACAATAATGAATGAATTACTTTTTTATATTCTTTTTATGTCATTTATTTTTAAATTTCTTCTTGACTAATTTCATGATCATTTTCTGAGCATTTTTTCATTTAATTCCAGTATTTATTCAGTCTTAGAATACAGCTATAAATTTATTTTTTCATATGATCCATTTAACTTTGAAATTTTCATTTGTTATTGAATCAAGTGTTTTGCAACTTAAATTATTATTTAAATTTTAATTTAAATTTTAAATTTAAACGTAAAAGTTCTCTGTTTGTTATTATACCTTACATTTATTACAATTTTTTGGAGAACTTTATGAAAATTAGTGATATATATTTATTTAGAATAAATTGTATATCTAAAATTACTTTAATTGTGTAAGATATATCATTATTGTATAGTAATATTGGTGAAAGAGATCTACATTTTGATTATAGTTTAATCGTATGACTTGATTGTTTTATATATTTATTAGTAAAAATTATTAATACAATTTCATTTCGATAAGATAATCGATAGAAAAGAAGAGAAGAGAACAAACAACTACTAATTGTTTTTTTTATTCTAATAAGAGCAGAGTTCTACTAGATGACAATGTAAAATAGCAGTAAATATGTATGAGTGATACGACAAGATTTCACAGTGCAAATGATGTTAGTTATTTTTTGAAATGTTACGAACACGAATGCCAGTTTTTTAAACGAATTCAATTACACATTTACTTAGGGCTATTTCAAATATAGTAAAGAGATGTAAGATTAAACCAAACAATGTAAATCTTTTACAAATATCTCAGAATTTTATGAATTACTAGTAAAAATTTTAAGTAATCCAATACTTGCAAATACTTCAAAAATATTAGAGGTTAACATGTCATAATATTTGAGATGCAGATACTTTTCAATTTACATACACATATGTATTATTTTAATTATTTATATTAAAAACATTAAGAGATAGAATAAATAAAAGCAAGTTTTGATTAATATGAATATACATGAAAGTGTCGAATCATTAATTATTATATTATTTTTATTTTTTTTCAATTATTTTAAAAATTAATTTATAGGGTATATTTTTGATGTAGTCAAAATATATTTTAGGCAAAGATATCTATTTCTATTTTACATGACTTGAACGTTAATGAAGATCTTTGATTACATAAGAATGGCATTTTATTTTGATTTATATAATTAATACCTAACAGAATCTAGAATTCTGTTGTACACAATTGTGATAAACACAAATTTTTTGCCAAACTTTCATTTTCATTAAAAGCAATAAATAAGCAATTTTATTGTAATATTTCTGTTTTTTTTTCAAATGCTTTTAAATTTATACTCTACTTCTTCATTGCCTATTTTTAAGCTATTCAATTTTATACAGTGCATCTAAATTCAATTTTATTTTTAACCTTTAAAGCAACTTTTTAGACTTATCAAAAAATGTATTGAAGAATTATTAATTGTTATTATAATTTATATATTATTTAGGCAAATATTGCATTTACAATTTTTTAAATTGTATTAAATTAGTATAAAAATGTATGTAATGATATGAAATATCAGAATTATCAAGATGATTTAAAATTCGACTTATTACAATTATAGCGAAACATCGGCTAATCTAAATTATCACCATATGACTATATTGAAATACAATCACAAATATGTATCATATTAAGTTAGAAAATTATAAAAAAATATTAATATTGAAGCGAATTTATAAGTCATAACTGAAAGCAGTGTAATGCTCAATAATTCATAAATAGAGCATTTCTAATGTACTTACAGGATGCTTGGAGAAAAGCGTGATGAGCTGTCAGAGCAAGCGAATAAGCTGCACAACGGGCTATTCAAACTTGAGGATACTAAGGATAAAGTAAAGGACATGGCGGTGGAACTCGTAACTACACAGCAACAGGTCCAGCGTTCGACACTCGAGTGCGAAGACTTTCTTGTAAGCATCATAAGTCAGAAGCATGATGCCGACGAGACGCAGAAAGTCGTTACTGCGCGATCAGTAAGAATAACCGAAGAATCCAGGGAATGCAAGAAACTCGAAGAGATTGCTCGAGCTGACTTAGCCAGTGTTGAGCCTGCCTTGGAAGAAGCAATGATGGTATATTATTTACCTTTTATTTTTTTATTTAGCATCAATTTTTATCATTTTTAAGATTCACTATAGTCATTCAACACAATCTATCAATTAAATTTAGTAATTATTAATTTTTTATTTCAGTTACATGAATTGAATGTTTATACTTATTTATTAATTTAGAAATGAAAACAACTTTGTTTTAATTATGATATATACTAATAAACTTGTGTTAATGATATATACATACAGGTATACATATTAAACTATATAAAGTCTTTTTTAAACTTTTCAAAAAAATAATTATAAACATGAAACTATATTTATAACAATAATTATATTTGTTAATATTTTTCTGCTACAAATTTATGAACAATTTTATATAAATATTAAATAGTTGTTATTAGCCACTTATGAGTTCCAATTATAATTTCATATTGTCTTAATAATGCAGTTCCACTAGATACAACATATTTTTACAATAATATTTTATATTCTTTTAATTTTATTTAAGCAAATCACGTATCTATGTTTAACTTAACATAGTAAGTTTTTATAATAACATTTCGTTATGAAAATAACTTCCTTCACAATAATGTATCTAATAAATATCACATTTTCTATGATATAATTGTTAAGATAATTGAATCAGCATATTTTTACGTATTACTAATAATACTAAAAGTTTTAAAGAATGAATTATAATAGGTATTCATTTGCTTAATTTTATACCGAAAGTATATAATAATATACTTAAATATTAGTACTAAAATATGCTACTAAATGAAACTTTCATTAAAATAAAATTAGTAGTAATTTCTATTTTATATCTATTTTATCTAAGTAATATTTAGTTTTTAAATATTTTTAATTATGCTATATATTTTATTATTTAAATTAAGGGTTTTAAAACATAAGTAATATTTCAGAACATTGCTTATTTATCTTGTGAAAATACTTCTAAAATTATATTTGTAACAAATTAGGTGATATTATAGAAAATATCTATTTTACTTAAGAAAGAAGTACAATGTATCATGACATATAAAATTTAACTTTTAGATGTCCATAATATAAAATTTAAAAGTACATCAGTTATCAGTTATCTCTAATTTTGTTATCATTAGCGAATATTTAAATTAATAATATTTAAAAAATGTAAATTTTTTAAAACCAAGTACTAAATAACTAATAACTGTAAATAAATAAGGGTAATTCACCCAACCTCTTGCTAACGATTCTTGTTCAAATAATTATAACATAGAATTATATTACGAATTATTTTACGAATAACATATATAAAAATATTATATTGTAGGCTCTAGATGCTTTAAATAAAAAGGACTTAACTGAAATTAAATCCTTTACACGACCTCCAGCTAAAGTTGAAATGGTAATGGAAGCTGTGATGATCTTAAAGACCTCCGAACCTACATGGGCTGAATCTAAACGGCAATTAGGAGATGTTAACTTCATAAATACAGTAATTCTCATTTTTACTTAAAATAATGCAGGTTATCTTTAAACTGTAAAAAACATTTTATCACGATGAATAGCTTCTATCTTTACGTAAAGACTAAAATTTATAATTGACACCTGTAAGAGCATCAAATACTGTAGTGTATTCTATTCCGTTAATTTTAATAATTTCATAATTATTTAATATAACTATTATAAAACAGTTTGATATAAATATTAAAATATTTTTAAAATGACAATAGTAAATTATAGTAATTAGAATTATAGTAATTATATATATTATATTATAATTATAGTAATTAGAATTATAGTAATTATATATGTTATATTATAATTATAGTAATTAAAACTAAGAAACTGATCTATCTTAAATAAATTTGTAATAAATAAATTTATGTTATTGTATATACAAAAAAGTATGTAATTAAGATTTATAAATCTTTGAAATTACTTCAAATTTAATTCAATAATTTCAAATTACTTGAAATTTAATTCAATAATTTCAAATTACTTGAAATTTAATTCAATAATTTCAAATTACTTCAAATTTAATTCACTAATTTCAAATTACTTCAAATTTAATTCAATAATTTCAAATTACTTCAAATTTAATTCACTAATTTCAAATTACTTCAAATTCAATAATAATACTTCAATCATTCGTACAAAAAATTACTTTTAATGAAAAATATTATTTCTTGAAACAGTTTTATTATATATCTTAAAGTATAATATTATTTATATCAGAAAACATAACAAATATTCAAATTTATTCTTTAATAAATATTTATTTAACTTAAGTCACTTAATTTTCAGTTTTTTATTATGATTAATTAATTATTAACTATAAATGTACCGAAACTTTAAATACGAAAATCAATAGATATTACTACCAGTTTTATATTATGTACAAAATTATTCAAATAATTGACAAATAATTGACATTTTTATTTAATGTATAATATCCATAATCTTCGATTTTGTGATTAGAATAGAAAATTTAATATTGATATTAAAAATTAAAAACATTCTAGTATAAAATGTATAATTCTTAGAATATTTTGTGATAAAAGTTCACACCCGATAATCTTTACTTTTATTTTTAATTTTTAATTTTTATTTGTAATTTTAAATTCATAATTATAAGAAATATTACTTTCTGAAAACATAAAATTAGATAAGTTATTACATATCAGTATGATAAAATTGTAAAATTCATATATTAATAAAATTTATATAGAAACGTCTATTTCAAAAACAATAATTTTGAATAATTAATTTGAAATCATTTTATTTATTATATTATATTTAAAATTAATAATTATGAAAGGTTTAATATTTCCAATTTCTAAAATTACTAAAATAAAAAAAATTAAGTTGATATTTTAAAATATATAGAAACAAATATTGAATTGAAAAAAATAAACAACAAACTATTTTCATTTATAAAAATGTTTAAATATTATATAAAAGTATTTTTAAAAAATATTTTAAATGTTTAAATAATTAATAAAATATAAACTCATAGTAGTTCAGTTTTTCACCTTGACTTCTAGTGAATTAGAATATATTAAAATAATTTAAATATAATAGTGACAATTCAAAAAACTTATAAAAGATTTGTTGTTAATTCTTAGTCTTTTATTCATATTTATAAAAATACACATAATTAGATTTGTAATGTATTTCCTTAAATAAAAATAAGAAATACTAAATTTTTCTCCAAACAATAAAACTTTTTTAGTTTTGAATACATTCATAATTTGAATCTTAATTTTTAGTAAAAAAGATGATCTAACTACAATAAATCATGTGTATTAAAAATGATAATGAAATAATATTTATTTTATATATATATACATATATTATCTTACCTATCAGCTAAGAAATTTCGACAAGGATCATATATCAGATAAGACTTTACGTACAATTAGAAAATATACGTCTAATCCTGAATTTGAACCACAAAAAGTCGGAATTGTATCTAATGCAGCTAAATCTCTTTGTATGTGGGTAATAGCAATGGAGCAGTATGGAAAGCTTTACAGGTTTACGTTTTTCACCTTCTATTGTATTATTTTTAGAAGCACTTATAATTTGGATTAAATTTTTAAAGTTTTGTCTATCCATAAAGTGATTTATCTAATGAAATTAAAAAATAAGTCTATTAGTTCTTGCAATTATTGCATTATAATATAATAAATCGTTTAAAAGCAATACACTTTTTTACCTGCAATTTCTTATATTTTAAATTTAATAAATTATAATTGCTATTTATATTTATAATAATTTTTGCAATAAGTAATCATTTCACTTATTTGCATTAAACATCCATTTTTTATTCACATTCCTCAAACGAGTACTCATACGATTATTTTACCTTAATAAGCTTATAATAAACTTAATAATAGTACACTTTTAAGAATTTATTAATTATGTTTCACAATAAAACATGCTCATTCTTACATCAGAACTCATAAAAAAAAGAAGAGCAAAATTTCGGACATCTATAATTTGTATACATACGTATGAATATTATTTTACTATTTCTTTATTTATATTTAGAGTTTTCCAATATTCTAATTATTCAATTTTAATTTTTATATCTATAAAACAATAAACACACAACAAAAATAAATATATTTTTTTACAAAATCGACCTTTTAGATTCTTCACAATGATATTAATACAGTATATATACTGAATAATATCTTTTATTAACTGCAAAATTGCAAATGAATTAATAACATAGAATTAATAACATAGAAAAAATTAAAAGCATGCTAAATAATATTAATTAAATTAACTAAACGAAAAATAAGTAAATAAAAGTATGAAAGTTGTGATTGAAAAGAATCTATTTTTAGAATTGTAGCTCCAAAACGAGAAAAGCTTGAAGCTGCGTTAGCATCTTTAAGCGAAAAAGAAGCTGCTTTAGTCGAAGCAAATGCACAATTTCAAAAATTACGTGAAGAGTTGGAACAGCTGCAGCAAATGTATGACGCAAAGATGAAAGAAAAGAAAGATTTAATTAAGCTGGTTGGTGTTTATTCCCTTTACTTTCTTTATCACCCTTTCCTTTTCCTTTTCTCTTGTGCTCTTATTTTCTTTATGCATTTCTTATCTATTTTCACTTATTCGTGCTTTTTTCTTATTAACATTTCTTCGTTGCATTTTCATTCAATTATTACTTATTTAGTAATAATATAATATAATTACTTTAATTATATATAAAAAAATATAAAAAATTTTTTTGCAAACGTAGTCAGTTATCAAAAATATCACACTTATACTTTATAATTTTTTTTACTAAAATAGGTTATGAGATATATAATATGCATTTTTAATTAAATGATTAAATATCGAAGGAAAAATTAGAAGTTAATTAACTTTCTATTGTGATCTTTTTACTCTATATGCGTGTGTATGTGAAGTTAATTTTAATTATTCAAATACTGAAATATAATTTTTGACCAATATGTAACTATATTTCACGTTAAGTCTTAAAACCACTATTTTAATTAAAAAAAATTCAATGTTTACATAAATAAATCAAAATAAATAATAGCGTATTTAATATTCGTAAAATATAAAATAATAAACTGAATTAATATTTATTTAATTCAGCTATACTTTGTGTAACGATTAGTACAGTACAACATTGATAACTAATTTTAGTAAATTATCACGACTGAAAAATATTTCACATATTATTAAAAATAGTGTCTTAAAATAAAAGTACATGTTTTAAATACTAAGATTTTATTAACTATTAAAATTATTTTAAATTTATGTAAATTATAAAAATAAGTTGCAAAAAATTACTAAATGTTATTTAATTTCTTTCACTACATTTTCTCACTAAACATAGAAATTGTTTTTTTATAAATTGATTTATATAAAAAATTATAATAAATTTTAATACATTTTTTACTAATTAATGGATTATTACAAAATATCAATGAACAAAATTACAATACTTTCACGCTCATTTCCATACAAAAATTTAAAATTTTTTACAAGTAATCGTTTAAAAAGTATAATTACTCATTCAGTTTTATTTTTTATTTCTTTATTTTATTTATTTCTGTGATATATATTTCTGATATAAGAAAATAAAATTTGAATACTTTCATCGAAAATAGGAAGAATTATTGAAGTTAAAATTAGAACGAGCAGCGATGTTGGTAGATGGACTCTCCGGTGAGAGGGTTAGATGGGAGAACAGTGTTCAGGATCTAGACGGCATGTTCAATTCGTTGACAGGCGATTGCTTGATTGCTACTGCTTTCGTCTCTTACCTGGGACCCTTTGTTTCTAATTACAGAGGCGAACTCATGCGCATCTGGACAAACGAGGTAATAATTTAAAAAGAGCTCACAAAATGAAATTATTCTGTGGTAACATTTTATTTAAATACTTTCTTCCAATTTCGTTATCTTCTACTTTATTTTACGTTCACTACATTTCTTGATGAATAGAAACGATATTTATTTTATCTATTTCCTATCATTTCTAACAAAATACTTGCTAATAATATAATGTCATTTTCTTCACTAGTCTATTTATCACATTGTACTATTTTTAAATTTTTTATTATTTTTTACACTTTTCAATTATTTTATATAGTATTTTAATCTTACTGAATTAAGCTATATTTCTAAAAAATGATCTTTTAAATTGAGAATGATTCAATGATTAATATTTGATAAGATTAAAATTATAAATAATTACTTTTTTACATATTTTAATAAGTACTCGTTGCTGCGTTTAAAAGTTACGATATTAATAGCTCTTCTATTAAAAATAAATATATAGAAAGGCAATTTTCATTTACGAAGTAATTAATTTTTTATTATTATGACCAAACTCAAATGTTTTTAAACATTCTTTGTTAGCATATAAAAAGATATTATATTTTACAATATTTTTTCGTACGGCTGTTATTTAGTTTCAAATAAGTTTTCTTTTTTAATTTAATCGGCATAATTTAGTCAATATAAAATATTAAAAGTAAAATGCGCATTATATTATAAATATTTAAAAATAAAAAAAGATATTAATATTTATTTTTATGCGTAAAAGTGTAAGCATTCTATTTAAATAGATTGAAAGTATTAAAAATAAGTATAAGTATGTCAGATAACAGCAATAGAATTTGCTAAAAAAATGTATATCTCTTTTCACTCTCAAACATCGTGACAGTGACATTTTTTAATTTCCATGTTAATTTTTTGAGAGCATCATCTCTATTATAAACAATATTTGCTTAAGAAAATCGATGTGGATGATAACTACTTTACAGAAAATTTAAGAATAATAGTAATTTTTTCGTTGCTAGAGCTAAAGACCTGAGGTTCCATTCCGCTTACTTATATATCGCTTCCTTATTCTATCAAAGCAGTAAACTTTTCTCTTTGGTTCTTTTTCTCGCATTTAAAAAAGCTTCTTTCAAATTTCTTCTTTCCATGTTTTTGTAAAAAGGTTCTCAAAAAAGAAATTCCAACTTCGCGGAATCTTGATGTGAAAGTATTTTTGAGTGATCCAACATCGATTCGAGAATGGAACATTCAGGGCCTGCCATCGGACGACTTTAGCACTGAAAACGGAATAATTATTACGAGAGGCACACGATGGCCACTAGTAATTGACCCCCAAGGTCAAGCTGTTAAATGGATCAAAAATATGGAAATGAAAAACGTTAGTTCGATAATTTTCAAATTATATTTTAAAAAATATGAAATAAACATCTATAATCTCTGAAAATATTATAAATTAAAAAATATACTGACCATGATTTAATACAAACCATTATTATTGTTATATATTATGTCTTGGTAAACCTATAATGATTTTTTATTAAACTTTGTTTATGTATATTCTATGTTTATTTTAATAAAAAACAGTTCAAATAAACAAGGTTAAATTGTAAATAACTGCATAATTATTAACAATTATTCTTAAATGGCTATTATATTTATGAAGTATAATATATCTATGAATATGTTCAAATATTTAGTTTCAATAATTGTTTACATAATTTTTTGAATAACCATTAATGTTCTTATAATTAAATATTTAAAAGCGCACGGTTTTTAATTATAATTTATTTTAACGTTAAACTTGCAGTCACTAAAGATTATTGACTTTGGTCAACCAGACTTCACGAAAATTCTCGAACATGCTATTCAATTTGGAAAACCCGTATTGCTTCAAAATATTGGTGAAACTCTGGAGCCAGTAATGAATACTATACTTCAGAAGTCATTTGTCAAAACAGGTTAATTATCATTTATTAAATATGTACATAAAAATTCATCAATATTTTTGAACATTGTTATATACAGAAATATTGATATAAATTATCACTAATAATAATTAAGTTATCAAACGTACAGTTTTCTAAAATAACTAAATATGCATTTAAGCAAATATCGAGTTCCATTAAAAGTAAAAGTTATAAAGATATTATTTATAAACATATCAGAAAATCATAAATGCAATATATAACTCATGGTAGACATGTATTTCAAAAATTTGCATTGTATGATTAATAATAAAGAAAATATTTATGCTTTATTATTATATTTTATGAAAATTTCATTAAATTCTAAAATCCATTTAATTTTTAATATATTTATACAAATTATTCTTTTAATAATAAAAAGTAGTTATTAAAGTTTGTTAAACTGTAGAAATATTTAATTGTCCAGATGAAGTATTATGGTATTATATCACATTGTACTATTAAAATATTAAGATTTTAAGATTTAAAAAATAAGTCAAAATATTTCTTCGAATTTTATTTGTAAAAATCACTATTTATATGCAGCATATTCAAAAGTATCTAAAAATGTTATTATATTTTATAATAGTTTATAGTATAAATACTAAAGTAAATTTATAATTATTCGTAGCTTAAAAAAATTATTCAAATTCTAAGTTATGTTTTCTACGTGTTTTTTCAAGAGTATAAATCTAATAATTAAACATTAAATAAATCCACTAATAAAACAAAAATTAAATATTCTACGTGTATGTGCAAATATGTATTTGATAAAAATTTATATTTTTATACATTTCAAAAAATATTTTCATTTAAAATAGAACAACAAAATTAGCAAAACATTAAATCATCACAAATATAAAATGATAATACTCATTACTTATAAAGTTTTATAAATATTTTTCACTAACACCATAAAGAAAATATCTAAAAATATATTGTATTAAGAGCTAAGTATGTTATTGATTTAAGAATAACTAATATTGTTGGTAACAACACGTCTTAACCTGAAAATAACTATGAAAAAATCCTCTTGACTAAGGATTTTTTAATTACAGGCAATCAAATTATGATTAAATTCAATGACAAAATGATTACTTACAACGACAAATTTCATTTGTTCATCACGACAAAACTTTCAAACCCACATTATTCTCCAGAAATATCGACAAAAACCATTATGTGCAACTTCGCCCTTAAGGAGCAAGGTGGAAAAAATAACCAATCATGAGTTATCCTCACATATATAATTTATATTAATATTATAATTATATTAATACTTCAATCTTAAAGTATTATCGGAAACAAATTTTTAAAGCTTCTCTATCTTTAGAAATCACTTTTACGTTCTTTGTCGGTAGGTCTCGAGGCTCAACTACTTGGTATTGTTGTCAGAAAAGAAAAACCTCAGCTCGAGGAACAAAAGGACAATCTGGTTCTCACTATTGCCACTGGAAAACGCAAGTTGAAAGAACTCGAAAATAAAATCCTTTAGTACGTTCATTTATCTCTTTTTACCTACCCTTTCTACTTTTAATTCAATAATTTGAAACATTCCTTTTCCTTCTATCCTTCTTTATTTTTTGCTTAATAAACTTACTATTGCTGTTACATACAAAAAAGAAAGATAATTTTTATTTACATCCATCCTTTAGATTTATCTTATGCTTTTATCAACTAGCCAAAATCGTACTTTCTAATCTATTGCTTTATATTTCTTGTTTTCTTTTATACTATTTTTGTTCTTACTTGTAAATGCGTCAAAATTTATATATTTAAAAAAATACACACCTCTATTTCAGTCTATTGAGTGTTACATCTGGCTCTATTCTCGATGATTTGGACTTGCTCACAACTTTGCAGATTTCAAAAACCACGTCTATAACAATTCAAGAATCACTAATTGTATCCGAGGAAACAGAAAAAGAAATTGACAGCGCAAGAGAGGGATATCGATCCTGTTCTAAACGCGCTGCACTACTTTTCTTTGTTTTAAATGACATGAGCTTAATAGATCCGATGTATCAATTTTCTCTGGATGCATATATCTCTTTATTTAATATATCAATTGACAAGAGTCCAAAAAATTCAGATCTTAATGAAAGAATCGCTGCATTAAATAATTATCATACTTATGCTTTATACAGGTATAATATTTGTAGACAATTTTCAATCACATCATCACGCAAATTTAACTCAACGTTGATTCATATTATTTTCCTAAACTTATAAAAATTAAAACAAATTATTGTCTGCTCAATTCTATTTATAATCTAGCGTCGATTGTAAACCATATTAATTAACTTATTATGGATATAGAAACACTTGCAGAGGCTTGTTTGAAAAACACAAGCTTCTATTCTCTTTCCACATGTGTATTAAAATTCTGGAGGCTCAAAATAATATCGACCCACTTGAATACACATTTTTGTTGTCGGGTGGAATAGTACTTGATCGTGATAACCAAGCAAACAAACCAATTACATGGTTACCTGATGAATTTTGGGATAATATCACTGAACTTGATAAGCTTTCAAACTTCCGCGGACTTATTGCTTCTTTTGAACAATCGCCTCGTGATTGGCAGGCTTGGTAATATTCTTAAATTGTACTACAAAGAAAAAACAGTTATCTGTTTATGTGTGACTTATAAATTTAAATTACTAACTTTAAATATACAAGCATATATAATTATAATTACACTGTATATAAAATAATAAGCAGCTATTAATATTTAATTAAAACAAATTATGTATACGCATGTGAATATAAGTTATTTAATCTACTTATAGGTATTTGACAAATGAGCCTGAAAATGAGACATTACCAAATGAGTGGGAAGAAAATTGCAATGAATTTCAAAAGATACTAATAATTCGTAGTTGTCGAACAGATCGCATGATGAACTGTTTGCGAAACTTTATCATTCATAAACTTGGACAAGTCTTCGTTGAGCCACCAGTACTTAACGTAAAAGCCGTATTTGAGGACTCAACCGAACGGATGCCTTTAATATTCGTTTTGTCTCCTGGTGTTGATCCAACCAATGCACTCATACAGCTCGCTGAGAATCAACAAATGGCTCATAGATTCTTGACCCTGTCGCTCGGTCAGGGGCAAGCTCCGATTGCCACAAAGTTAGCTTACAATTACGCAACTGAGTATATTATTATTGAGAATATAAGTCATTTAAATCTATAAGAATTTATTAATTAAAATATTTTCTGCAATTGTTTATTCGATTTATCTACAAATCTAAAATACTACTTATCCTAATTATGGAAAATAATTGTAAAATTTAGCTTATATAAAGCTTAATTTAATGCGAATGTTTTCACATGCCAATTTAGTATAGCTTTAATTATATTGATACTTTATATTTAAAATATTATAATTACTAGTTATAAATAAATAATAATAACAATAAGAATTTATACTTAGTAATTAATTTTTCAAAACAAAATTTTAATCCAATTTTAGTAATATTTATAATAAAATTTGTTTATAAGTGAGATTTAAAGTAAGCTTAATAACTAAACTCATTTGAAATTAATTTTCTGATTATAATACATTATCTTCATCGTTTCTAGTTTTCAAATATTTAATGATAAATCTAATTTGGTTTGAATATTTTAGAACATTACGAATTATTCTAAAACAGTCTAATATATTTAAAAACTAATTTTTTTTTAAATGATTTTAATTAAAATGAAGAAACGTGATATCAACCTTAAGAGCAAAGGAATTTTTATAAATGTTCATGTAAGGTATTATATATTTATTAAATTGATATATAATACCAATTGAAGATTCCGTACTTCAATAACCTAAAATATATTACTGATTTCATATATTAAATGTTGTATGTAATTAATATTGGTAGTGATGTCAACTTATATCTAATCAAATTCAATATTAATATTAATTATTTTTATACTTATATCTATACTTTATCAAAACTATATTTAAAACTTTGTAGATATTAAAGGTGATAAAAATCATCACCATGAATAATAGAAATAATTTCAGAAAAATAACTAAACTAATTAATATTAATTGATATGTATATTAATTATTATTAATTAATTAAAATCACAATAAATATTATATTTAGAACATTTCTATTCTATAAGATAAATTTCGTATTTTTTAATTTTTTCAAATTAAGATACTTCTTCAAATAAATACTAATCACACATCTTTTGTAGTTGTTGAGTGAAATTAATATTAATGTATCGAAAAAATATTTAAGATTACTTGATACACATGATTACAGATATATACATCTATAATCTTATATATTACTTTATCAAAATGTGAGATCTTATATACCCACACAATTCAAACTTGTCTCTGTAATTAATATTTTTAAAGAAGTATATAAAATTAAACCCCTTACTCGTGTAATTTATATATAAATTCGGTTTAAAATTAATTTATAATGAGAAATATAAAAATTCTATTATTTATGATATAACTGAATTTAAATAGGAATTAAATCTATTAATACATTAATACATTACTTTGGAATTAATTTTAGAAAATATTCAGCATGTTAACTACACTATTCTCAAAATACTTACTTGCTACTTATTTCATATCAAAAACATTAGAAATGACATACTTGTAGTTCATAAATTTAATTAAATTACTTTATTAAAATTGTAATTAAAGAATCATAAACTAAAAATATTATATACATTACAGCAGATCTGTAAGAAAAATCTTCTTTTTAAATAAAAATAATTCAAGAAAATCACAAAGCTGTGCTAATAATAAAACAAACTTTTTAATAAGTTTCAATAAATCATTAAATTAATGTACATTTAAATATATTCTATATATTCGTACATATTTTCGTGTTTGTAAGATTATAAAATTGTATTTATATATATTGCTCATGAGAGTCATAAAATATTTAATTAAAATCGTCATAACATAATATTATATTTGTAGAACAAAGAATTATTAATAATTATTTAATTCTCATTCTTTCATTAAATATTTACAGAATGATTGAACTTGGATCTAAAGAAGGTTCTTGGATATTTTTAGCTAACTGCCATTTGTCATTAAGTTGGATGCCACAGTTAGATAAGATTGTACAAAATTTAGGAAATAGTAAGGACATTCATTCGGATTTCAGGTAATTTATTAACTGTAAATATCATAACTAATAAATAAATTTAAAAATAAATATATATAGAAGCCAAATGCAAAAAGCATGGAAAAGAAGATGAATATTCACATGAAATTTATTTATTAAATAATATTCAGAGTTTATTCTTTTATAGGTACATAATAATGAATAAAAATATATATGTATATATACATTAATTATTATATAATACTTTTTATAAAAAAGAGACTCTATTAGTCCATAATTGATTTATACGACCAAATTTATTTCAACTAATAATTATTCAAAAACTTTATCCTAATTAGATACATTATCTGTATAATAAAATTTTAATTGTAGTTTACATAATAAAACATATATATGTGCACCAATCTATAATATTATAGCGTGAAAATAAGCTAGTCCATTTCTCCTCTTTTAATTTAAAGATAATTTCTTTCGATTCAAAAATAAAAAAATTTAGTCACTTAATACTAAATTTCTAATTAATTAAATATATAATTTTCTTAAACTGAAAAAATATATATTTTTTTATTTTATTCTAAAATATTTATATAAAATAATAATAAAAAAATCGTAATTCATTTGCCAGGATATTTTTATTAAAGATATAATTAATTTTTTTTGGCTTTTTTAAAAATTTAGAGTTAACACCAACATTATATATAAAATATTCATGTATAAATGGAAAAATTTTTTTTATATCTATGTACAGTTATTAAAATTAAAATAGTTTTAAATAATATAAATTATTTAAAATAAGGAAAGAATCTGTGAAACTTAAATGTTATTTATAATATAAGCTTTATAAAGAGTTCGTGCACATCAAAGTAAGTTGAGATTTGTGATATAAGTGACATGTACCGAGACATTCACTGTACATGACATTTAAAAATGTGACATGCTATACCCGAAAAGTCTAAAGTTATGCTTGCCGTTGATGCAGCTCTTAGAAGTTAGTTCGATCTTTTTAAACGATCCTAATTACCCGTTATACTGGTTTCTCAACATATTATAAAGAAAAACCATTCAATACCTGGGAATTCAGACAAATGTCGAATTGATATAAAACTATAAAATATAAATGTAATTTAAAATATTATAAATTATAAATTAATAAAAAATTGTAATACAGTATCTATTTTAATGTGTGTACATTAAAATTGTTTGTGATATTTCTTTATTTATTTTAATATTTGGAAAAATAAGAAACACAATTTCTAAAATTAAAAAATTCAAAATGAAGTTGAAATGAACTAGTCTGCACAACTTCTAAAATAAAACAAAATATAATAAACAATAGTTAATAATGTGCATCTACATAATTAAAAACTTTATTTTTCGAAATTTTTCACATTCATAAATAAATCCATATAATAGTACTATAAAATTTATTAATATATAAGTACACGCAGCTATTAATAAATAAGGAAAGAAACAAATTTTTAATAATATCGATACATTATTTTTACTGCAAATATCAATAAAAATATAAAATCTTATTTCTACTATTTGTAAAATACTTTTACTTTTCTAAATTTTTTTAAATAGTCACTCCTTTAAAATATTATCTTATGAAATATTTTTTAAATTTTATCTAAAGTAAAGTTACATAATTCTAAAAACAAAATTGCAAACAAATATTTATTTCTTTTTATAAAGTGTTACTGTAAAAAACTTAGCTTAAAGATTTTACTTCGTCAGTTCTGAATTCTAATTCTTCAATAATTATATAATCTCGTATGTTATCATATATACCTATTATTTTTATAATATCTAAATCAATTTGAAAATGACATAAACTATATATAATTCTATTATTAAATAATTTTAAGTTTATAAATAATATTAACTCATAAATTTTAATAATTTTATACTTTGAATTCGTACAAAAATCTATAAAAATTAAGTATAAAATCAACATTCATTAAGCATTAAATTCATAAATTTATTTTAATGATTATGATAAAATATTATTTACTTTCTTTAATTTTTATAATCATTTATTTCAAATACATTTCTTTCTTAAAGATTGTGGCTGAGTTCTAGTCCAACTCCCCAATTTCCAATATCGATTCTTCAAGCTGGAATAAAGATGACAACAGAACCTCCAAAAGGATTAAAAGCCAACATGAAGCGTCTTTATGGAATAATAACAGAAACTCAATTCAATATTTGCAATGCTAAATCAAAATATAAAAAGCTATTGTTTGCTCTTGTTTTTTTTCATGGTATACTCCTTGAACGAAAAAAATTTCAACAACTTGGATGGAACGTTGTATATAGTTTCAATGATTCAGATTTTGAGGTGATTAATTTTTATTCATAGTTATTTCGGAAATAAACAGTTATTACTAAAAATGTTTTTAAAAATGGCTAAAATGTAAAAATAATTTCACTTTGAAATAATTTCTTTTATTAATAAAATAGAAATTACAACTATATTAACAATAATAATAAAATATTTTTTATATAAAAGTATGCTTTATATAATTCTATAATATAATCATTCTGATAAATTAGAATATACACAACCATTTCTTGAATTTTGTGAGTGAAAACATAAATCTGTCTTTAAAAATTATATGTTGTACTTTGTACTTTTTACAATTCATAATAAAAAGGTGTCAGAGAATTTGCTTCGAGTTTACCTCGACGAATATCCTGATACCCCCTGGGAGGCCCTCAAATACCTAATTGCTGGCATCTGCTACGGCGGTCACGTAACCGATGATTGGGATCGTCGACTACTGTTAACTTACGTAGAAGATTATATGAACGAAACATTGTTAAATATACCACAATATCGTCTCTCATCCTTACCAACATATTACGTACCCCGCGATGGTTCCCTGGAAACCTACCGAGACTTTATCAACGTCTTCCCAATGACCGAAAAACCCGAGGTTTTTGGTCAACATCCAAATGCAGACATAACATCTCTAATAATGGAGACCCGAGTTACTTTCGAAACCCTCATGAATATGCAGATACAGGCTGTTAATACTGAGGAAGGTCTTAGCACCGAGGATAAGGTCATATATCCTTCAAACTTTCTCACATTTTCATAGATCAAAAAATAAAACAAAACTTGAAATTAATACAAATATTCAATGATATAAATGAAATTTCTCAATGTCAAATAAACTTTAATTTTGATCATTATTCCATCATTAACCTTTAATTGTGTATTATTTTTCTTTATTTTTTAAATTTATAAATGCACAAAATTTGTATTCTATAATTATGTCTTTTGTCAAAATAGTTAAAAAGCGTATTAGTATTACTCAAAACGTATTTTTTAATTAAAATAAATAACAAACAATAATAAATTTTTTCAAAGCTATTGAAATTTAAGATTCTAGCATTATTTACAATTTTATGTATAGAAGTATCTGTACATGCAATATATATTAAATTAAGGTCTTTAAGGTTCCAAAAATAGAATATTTTATGAGTAATACATACTATCAATGTTTATATATATATTTATCTAATTTTGATAATTCACTATTTAGACTTTTTATGTTTTTCTCAATTAAAAAATAATTTTTGTTCGAATAAAAATATTCATTTAAAAACTTAGGAATAATTTATTTGGATATGATCAAAGAAATTGATTATTTTTAACCGAAATTTTAAAAAGAATTTATGGTCACGGATACTCTAAAACTTATACATATAAATATTTAAGGATTATGATATATCTGAAATTGTAATATGTTTTATTATATTCATGAAATAATTAAACGAACTTCTTTAAACACAAAGTATTTTTAGCAAAATATCTTTAAATCGATAGTAATAAGAAAAATTATAACGTAAAAATATTCTCGGTCGCTTTCACTCGTACATATACATTGTAAGATATATAATTACAAACTAAAAACAATAGTAACTATGAACACCTGACAGGTAATCCAGCTAGCCCAAGATGTACTTTTAAAGTTACCGTCGCCAATTGACTACGAGAGCACGGAAAAATTAATAGGAAAACAAAAGAAACCTCTTGATGTAGTCCTACTCCAAGAAATAATACGCTACAATAATTTGCTAAAACTAACGCGCAACAGCCTCGAGGACCTTTGCCGTGCAATTCAAGGTCTCGTCGTAATGTCTGCAGAACTGGAGGATATATTCACCTGCATCCTCGAAGGTCGAGTACCTACCACCTGGTCACGGACTTATCCTTCGCTCAAGACCCTGGGCGCCTGGACACGTGACCTAGTGTTGCGCATCGAACACTTAACCAATTGGGCCGTAAATGCACGTCCACCAACGCTGTTCTGGCTGGCGGCCTTTACTTTCCCAACGGGATTTCTAACAGCGGTACTGCAGACCGCGGCGAGACGTTCCGCTATGTCTATTGACGCGCTTTCTTGGGAATTCAACATCTTTAAAGCAAGCGCTGAGAACAAGATACTAGAGCCACCAGAGGTAATATATGTCTATAATTATTAGTACTTTCAACAATTCAACAAATATTTATATATCGTATATAAGACTTTCATTTGTGAAACAGAAACTTTGTAATAAATCATAAGTTATAAAAAAACTTTTAAAAAGCTCTCTATAAATTTATGTTTATTTTGTTAAATAAACATAAATTTTTGTCATTAAAATATTTTATTAATGCCATCAAAAAAAGTATTAATTCAAATCCAATTAAACATCTGAATAAATAATCTTAGAATATTTCTAAGCCTTAATTGAACGTAAGATTAAGTTAAAAGATTATTGATAGATAAAAAATAGTAGACCTTTTTCAGAAATAATGTTTACTTACTCCATATGAGTGTTATGACAATTCATCATAACTAAATTGACTCACACCAAGTCAAGAATAAATTATGAAATTAATAATATTATTTTTATCATTTCTATGATAATTAAAAAACCAAATGAACTTTAAAATTTAGAATTTATTTGTACTTTTATCTGTTAAGATCATATTAATTCATAAATAAAGATTTTTACTAAACATTATTAATATTATAATTTTTGTATTTCATGTATTCAAATTATCCTTACATGTATTTTCCGTCAAATAAAAATATAATATCTTACTATTGTGATCGCGATTAGAATAGATTTAGTTATAGTACTGATTAAAATATAAAATATGTTTTAAATTCAAATTTTCCTTTAGTTAAAAAAATATAATTATATTACATTACACTTGACGTAGATTGTACCTAAAAATTTAATTCATGATACATAATAAAAATTAAAATAAATTCATTTAATTAAAAGTAAAACGCAAAACTATGATTAAAATATTGTAATTATATTCAAATGAGTCTTAAAATCTAATCTATCTTAAATGAAAACAAAATTTCATATCAGGTACAATCTTATAATAAAACATCGTATTTTTTCTATAAATAATAATTTTTTAAATTAATTTTTTCAACCAACATGCAATGTAAATATATAATAATAGATCGTATCAAGTTCAAAAACTCAAAATTTTTAATTTAATTCAAAAAGTTAAAAATATACATATGTATCGGGTAGCTTTTATTAGGTAAGTTAAAAAAATTCTATTTTTAAAATCTTACATACAAATTAATTTATTTTTAAGATTAGTTTATTTCATTAAAAGTATCTACTTAAATGTCATTAAATATATATATATATATATATAATATCTAGCGAAAAATTGAAAAATCAGACTATAACGAATAAAGTATAAAATACTTTTTATATAAGTAATACTGTAATTCATCTATTACATGTATACCGTTAATACCTTATTTTACAGTTCGATTCATATTCTTCATTTTACAGTCAAAACATTTACTCAAAGAAATACAGCAACTTCTTTATCTTCATAATTCTGTATAATCGATAATATACCACAATGTTATATATAAAAAGTAGATAGGATAAAAGTAAAAAATACAGAAATAATATTTATCTTTTTTTCAAATATTAGATAAAATTAATTTAGAACAAAAAATCTTCAATAAAATTTACTGACTTTTTAATTTATATTCTTTTTTATAAAAGAATATATTTATATAAATTTCATACCAGGTAAAATCTTTGTTTGTATAAATTTTCGGTATAAATTTGAATAAATCCTATATAATTCATTAGAAGAATGATTAACTACTATATTTGTTACAAATTCTTCAAAAGAAAAAAGCTGCATACAATAAGGTAGATTAAATGATAAATAAATTTAAATGATTTATAATTTAAAAGTCTCTTGATAAATAAACGTTATCAACAAGTTGTATTCTGTACAAATCTACCAAATACAATGTAAAGTTATTATTCCTAGAAAGTATTTCATTTGTGGATTTCATATTTAATAATACAAATAATTACATTATCAGATATTTTATGCGTATTCTCACGGATATTTTTCTTAAATTTTCAGAATATAACATTGAATTTGTTAATACCCTTCTTTCCCCTAAGATCTTCTATCTGATTTTATACTTTTTATGAAATAATTAGTTGTATCAATTATTATAAATTATTGTATTGTTGTATTGATTGTTGCATAAATTATTTATATTTTTCAGAATGGTGTTTATATAAGATCCATGTTTCTGGAAGGCGCAGGATGGGATAGAGAACGCGGAGTTCTCATTGATCCAGCTCCAATGCAGTTAATTTATAATATGCCAATTATTCATTTTAAACCGACTGAACAGGGAAAAAAAAAAATGAAAGGTAAATTAGTTCTCTCTGCATGAAAATAACGACTATACAGAATATTTCATGTAGATATTGCAAAACTCAGATGTACTAAATGTCTAAAACATATATATATATATATTTAATTATAATGTATAAAATAAGAATTTCCATTAAAATAAACTGATAACTTAAAAAATTGATATTACTATACAGGTCTTTACAACTGCCCTTGTTACTATTATCCTCAACGATGTGGAGATGAAGGCAGACCCAGCTACGTAGTTACGGTTGATTTAAATGCTGGCACAGAAAAATCTACTTTCTGGACTAAGCGTGGTACAGCTTTACTTTTAAGTCTTGCTACATAATTTACAATGCTCTTAGAGTATTGTTATTTTTTAAATATTTCATGTTTGAATTATTTTTTTGTGATTAGTTTTGTATTATTGTATTACAAAAATTTGTAATAAAATCCAATATAAATAAAAAACCTGCGTAACATTTATTTCACGCACAAAGATAAAAAATATTTTTCAAATAATACACTGATTTTTATCAATAAAAACAAATCTTATCAGATAGCCGCAGGGACGTTCAATCAAATATCCAGAACGCATATCCAGCAAAACTTACTTACATAAGTAAGGTCTTTCGTTTCCAGACCTAGAATACATATTTGGTAGAAAGCACTGGTGAGTCAAAAACGTAAAAGCTATAAAATAACAAATGTACCAGATATCAAAGGTTTTCCCGTCTGGGACTTGTCTGGCTCTCAAGGCCTACTATTCAATTAGTCATTCACGGGATCAGCCACCAGGTTTGATTACACGCAGCCTTATGATTATTATATGACTGTCGTAGTAATAATGGATTCTGTCTTTAAGCAGTGTTATACTTATCCTTACATTTACTCTTCCAGTGATTCTGCTATCCGAAATCTTTACAGGTACAAGTAATGAACTCATACATAACACTAAATTGCAGGAACTAAATATTCTTCATATATACCAAACTTAACATTTCTCTTGAACAAATAACAAATTTATTTACACTCTTTGTTTGAAAGAACTTTGGAAAAGCAATTTAAATTATTGTTAATTTTTTTTATTATTTATATTATTTCATGTGTTTTATACAATATTAACGTATAGAAGCATAATAATTCATGTTTACTTTGAACGAGAATATGAGTGACTAAAGATAATATGATTCGACTAAAAAATATGTTTTATTTATTTTATATTATTTTTAATTTCTTTCTTTCTTGAGTCGACATAATTTTTATTCTTAATATTCTTAATAACTCTACATAATACAATTCCCCGAAAGCTATAGCATGTAATATATGTATTGATATAATATAATGTAATTTTAAATATAAATTTTAAATATAAACAAAAATTCGCTTTTTTTATCATGTAGTGAAATATAGTTTATTATTTATAATATTATAAATTTATTATTTCAAAATTATTTAAAATAATTTTCTCTTTCGATATTTAATTTTATGTAGAATATAGTACAAACAACCTACAATAACGTAGAATATTAGAATCGTATTATCTACATAAATATTTATTATATAAAAATTATAAAAATTTCTTTAATTAATTTTGTTATGCTACTGAACCTAATTTAAAGCTTTTTAATAAATCAACAAAAGTATTTTATCATAAATTATAATGCTGCACTTTTATAAGTTGTTTAGGGGTTATTTATAAAATGATATTTGGCAAGTATAAGTATATAGTTTTATTTAAATTTGCATGTACTTAAATATCTGTATACTTACATATACATTTACATATACGTATTTATATCTATGCAGTAATTTTAAACGTAGTATAATATTTTATTATATTATTCTCTTATTAGGTAAATATAATTGTAGATTTATAAAATTAAATATTCAAATTATAATGTTTTTTAAAAACGTCGTAAAACCTTCTTTATTATGGTATTAAGAATACAAAGTGCAACAAATATTAATATTTTAAAATACTTTATACAAAATTAATTTATTACAAAATTACGTTTTAAAAATTCATATAAAAACTTATAATATATTTTTATTAATATCAGTTAAACACCTGTTCAAATTGATAAAAGTTATATAAATAATTTCATTCTATTAAACTGACTTTGCATTTTTAATAAAATCTGTTTATATGTCACTGAAAAATTAATTAATGAAATAATTGTAAAGTATCACATTTATAGCTCTAGCAAATAAACAAATCTAAACGTTATAAATGTAACAGCAATTGACATACATAAATTAGTACCAAGTATTTCATCTTTCAAACAGAATGCAGAATTATTAGTAGGAAGCTGTGAATCAGTGACTATCATCATTTCTGTAGCACTTTTTAACTTTTTTAACCAGTCTGCTTTCATAGATTTAAAATTTTCATGTATTTGAGCAAATTTATTCTTATTATAAACATTATAATTTTCTTTAGAGAAATCCTTACGAACTAATTTATTGATGATAGTATCATTATGAATTTGTTCTATTATAATATATATTTGATTCTTGAAATTTAACAAATCTTCATTCATTATTTTCATCAAATTAGTCTGTTCTGAGTTTTTTTGCAGCCTTAATACATTATTCTTAATATCAAGAAAAGATTGAATCAAATAATCTCGAAAACTCATCCACTTTGGGTCAACAGGTAAAATAGATTTTATATAGTCAAATACTTCATCAGTTGTTTTATTGATTTGACTTTTCCAGCCAGTCCAATCAAACGACGGATCACTTTTCAAAAAGCATTCTACATAATCAGATTCTAACAATTCCTTCGTTTTAAACCTATCAATTTGATTTTTTATTTTATTAATTGTAACTTTCACATCATTTTTATAAATAACCCAATCAACTATACTGCTATTAAACTGGTTCGATTTTATTAAAGATACCAAATCGATAAATAATTTATTTATATATTTTGTGAAACATGCTATATCAAAAGTCGAATCTTTCATAATTTCACTTAACTGGACAATAGTGGTATTTATATTTTTATTATAATGATTAGCATATTTATTTTTTATATTTGCAAATACACCACTCATTTGTATGTCTAATAATGAATCATTATTAATATTTCTAAAAGTCAACCGTTCTTTTAGTACAGTTTTTGGAAGAAACTTACTGTCAACAATAGAATCCATAATATCCAAAATAGTATCATTTATTTCATTATTAATAATAAACCTGTAAAATTCATCTAATTTATTAGTTATATTTCTCGCTAAACTTACGTCTATAATAATTTTTGGATGAAGTGATGTAAGCTTTTTTTTTAAATCAGTAAATGTCATATTAATATTTTTCTCAAAATTTAACCAATCGTTTTCCATACTTTTAGAGGGTGGCTTTTTTTCCATAATTTTTCTAATAATATCACCTAACGTTTTATTTACTTCAGTTTTAAAATTAAGCCAATATTTATTTGGTACCTCTGTTTCTAATTCTGTAAGAAGCGGTATTTCCATTTTCCATGCACCAAGAGAAAGGTGTGGTATATCTTCACATGATATAATTGGATTATCTGGCCCTTCTGATCGCATAACTTGAGCCTGTATTTCAGTAATATTATCAGATGTATCGCAAATTATACGAGCTAACGTTGTTTTTCTTAATTCATTCAGTTGATCTAAATAAAAAATACAATTAATATTTTAATCAATATTTTAAAATATAAGGATTATTTAGCATAATATATCCAATAAAAACTACTTCGTACAAAGATAATTATTATAAAATAATAATAATAATTAGTAAATAAGTTACTAAAATATGATAAACTGCACTTGCATACATATGCACATAGCCATGCACAACCACTTTCACACCTATTCAAGCAAATGAATATAAAAAGATATTAATTATCATTCATTTATTTTAAACATATCTTTCAAAAATGTACTCTAAAATGTATGTATTCACTTTTGCAATATAAAGAATTTGGAAACATGACATTTTGCATTTTAAATATGAAGAAAAAAAAACTAAATTAACCAATTATTGAACATTATATTTTTTTCTTGAGTTTGATAATTTTATAACTGCTGTCTTAGAATTGATGGAAAAAATTTTAATTCAAAATATTGAAATTTTTTAAATTTCTCTGAGATTAAAAATATAGTTTTTAATTTTTAGATTTAATTCTTTTGGAATCCAACCATTTTTTAAATTCAAAAAATTTACAGTTAATAACATTTTAAATCATAATAAAATATCTAAATCTAATGTATGGAAGTGTGGAAAAATTATTAGGCTAAAACTATTTTAAATCGACAATTCCTTTTTAAATCCCTTAAGTAAGAGACGTACATGTAATCAGAAGATATTAATTCCTGTCATACTTAATACCTAATATATTAATGTAACTAATCAGTAGTATATTAACTTATGGAGGTGTGTTAATATCCTATTTTTTCTGATTTTATTTTTATTTAATATTTACAATTCCTGTTGATAAAAATGAAATTATTAACTTATTAATATTTACTATTTTCATATTTAACATACAAAGTAGCAAACTTCCATTCCTCTTAAAATATAAATATGGATAAATACATTTTTAAAAACTTTCTTTTACGATTGTATACTTGGGCTGAAATGACCCATAAGTATATATACTTATAAATTAGAAAATTTAATTAGTGTATAAAACATAGGTAAATTGAATACTGAATTTAAATTTTCATTGAATTATGATTGGAATATAATTTACCTTCATTAAATGATCCAGGTCCTTTATCTATTTCATACCAGTATCTGTCACCTAACTGCAGCTTCTCAAACTGATCGGCGATCAGACATTTAAAAGTTGGACCAACTAATCCATCTTCTTTAGTCAATTCTGCTAAAGCACCTGTATATAAATCCACGTCATCTACATTGTCATAAAGTTTAGAAATGGCATCCAGTGCCTTTACGTCCATATGGCCTTTTAAATCTTCAAACTCTGATATTCTTCCGAGGCCACAGTATTCTCTCCATTTTGTATAGCCAGGTAAACCATGATCTCTACCTCGTTGGATATTCAATGAAACGAGATCAAGACCACATGGAAGCTTTTGATTGGCCATCGGATCTTCAAAAAGATGTTTGGTTAATTGTGAAGTGACATGGGTTGAGGTTTTTTGAATGACATTTGACATTGCGGTTGTTACAGAATTTTCTACACCACCTACGATGAAAAATTCATCATTACTTTTATTTTTTTAGTCTGAAACAAACTAAATTTCATTATCAATTATATTATGTATTATTTTTATGTATACAAAAATCCGGTTTTTAAGAATGAAATTCAAAGTTTCATATCATTATGAATCTAGAAAAAATTGAAAATAAAATTATTTTCTAAGTACTTTTATACGCAACAATGACATGGATCATAAAAAATATTTATTTATCACAATTTTATATTTGAATTAAAATTTTCGAAACAAGTGATAAAAATATATTATCAATAAAAACAAACCTTGGCTATACAAACTGTATGGATTGAAGAGAATTTTGTGTAGTTGAATATAAGAGAATGTTCCCCTTTGCTTGTCAGTGACTTTCATCAACCCGGGTAAAAGAGTATGGGCAAATCTGAAGGCTGCTGCAGAGAAATGATTAGAAATTGTAGGATCGGCATCACTGTTATTTATCGTCTTGAATCCTTTTCTAAGTGGTTTCAAACTGCGCCTACTCGTCTCACTCTCACCTAGCACAATGGATATAAACTCGTTGTAAGTGATATGCTGCAATTGGGCACCTACGATACGTCTACTCTCCTGATAAATCTTCTCATCATCCCATTGAGGATTGATTTTCTTTAGTTGATTGGCTAAAAGGTTGTGCTGACGTGCCCAAAGCAAATGCATCGTTGTCAAGTGTAGATTCTCATTAGCCCTAGCATCTCCCGTAGCAAAGCAGTAACGACCACGTGCTAATTCAATGTCTCTATTACATCCATCATTTTTATTTATACTAGCTGGAAGTAACAGTCTCTTATCTGGAGTAATCTGCATTCGCAAACGACCACTGGAAAATTCACGTAGCGATTTCGCCGTGTCCAGATCTGAACCGTAAACTGTAGATCCATCAATAAACGCCGTCACCTTTAAATGATAAATAATGCTGTTATCAGTATACACTGATGAATTTCTTTGAACATGTTTATTTGCTATATTTAACATTTTGATGTAACTAAATTATTGCTTTTACTTTTTATACACAAATTTAACAATTCTTAAACGTGTGAATTTTCATAAAATTTTTAACATTCTTTCCTAATAACTCGAAACAAAATCATAATGAATCAATTAATTTATATAATCCTTATGATCAAATACTTATTTAAAAAATATTCAAGTCATACTTTATCTTAAGCTGTTTTAATAAATTCTATTTATAAATGGTTAGCCGTAATTAATTAGTAGGCAATTTATTTTATTTGCAAGGCATTTGCTGTTATATTCTTGATTCCTTCTATTATACCATTCTATCACAAAAAATACCTTCTAAAATTATTATGAATAAATTATTTATACAAACTTATTTATAATAATATTTTGTAAAATATATAATTGGATATATTGTTTACATATTTTATTAAATATTCATAAAAAGTGCTTTACTATAAAAAAAGTTTATTAAGTTCCTAAAAATATTTATGCATTTAAAATATTTAACATTCATTTATTTCCAATACATGTATAATATGATTATTGCAGTTTATCAGAAGAGAAACTAAGAGACAAATTTGAACGAGAAACAATGAGCTCAGATACGATTATATATACTCGACAAAAAATCTTTAAATTGTAAATTAATTTCTATCTAGCGGCTAAAAAATATATATAATTTGTAATTTATACAACATTTGAAATTTATGAGGATATTATGGATATTCAGTGATACTGTAGTACAAATATTTATTATTAGATAGTAATTTAAAGATGCGTGTCAGCGAATTGTACCTATAACTGCATTAATTCACTTGGAGCTGCTAATACTCAATATTTCAAAGAAACTCAATAATTTTTCCTGGGTGTTGCTATCTCTCTGCTTAATCCAACTCAACGGTAGATTTTCTATATCCTTTTATTCTAATTTATTGTTAACATTCAAGTATATTTAATGTTATTGTAGAGTCAAAGTTTATATGTCATTATACAGAGGGTACATATAACAAATGAGGAGTAATGTGAACATTCTCGACTAGATGATTACAATTCTATATAGAACAGTTGTTACTTTTTCTTAGTACATAAAGCAAGATCCATCTTTATAACCTTACGAAACTAAAAATTGATCTGAATTACTTCTTACTCTTGTTTCCTATTTAATAATTAAATACTAATCCAAGAAAGTTCTGTAGCAAACACTTTCAAATTTTTCTTAATCATAGTAATTTCTTATAGTATTCTTTATTATGTCTGACATATATATCATCTTATATTTATAATGTATTTTTACAATAATACACTACAATAATAATTATTGTATTTTTTAAAATACTGTATTTTAGACCTTAGTTCGGGAATTTTGCGAAGGCCTCGTTTTTCATCGGTCAAAGCGCGCTGGTCGAGCATGGAGAAAACCGAATTCTATCGGCTGACTCCCTACAAAGTCGAACATCGCCAATCGGCTTACCCGCACCACCGAACGACCCGCATATACGCATTTGCATGCTATTGCGAAGCTCTCTTCCTGTCTTCGATTGGTCTTACGAGCAATAGCATGTACGAAACGCAACTCAAGAACGATACGCTAAACAACGTGGGGAAGACGATAAAATGATTGCACCAGGATATGAATCTAATATATAACGTCGACAACTCTTACCCCGGATAAGCTGTTCCATTATCGCCGCAGTTCAACTCACTTTATCCTAGAGCATCGCTGAAAAGAGTTTTATATTTTTTTGTTATTTGTATAATGTCGCATGATCGCATAAACGCTTATTAAACGTCACCATTTTTGCACCTGTGTTCTCCAGTATCACATCATCGTGATAACTTCGCATTACAATCTTTCATTTCTATGTCAATAATTAATAAAATCGTTAGTTTACATTACTGCCCAAACGGATCACGCATCGTTATAAAATTATTCGTTTCGTTATCATTGCTATCGAGATTACCGCCGTAATACAGTTGTCTTTTCTCATTATTATATAATTTAATGACGAATTACTTATAAGTTAATATTAAGAGTAATTATAAAATTAAAATAAATAATATATTGTAAGTGCATTAATACCGCACACAATCATAAAACATTCATTATAAAACAAATAATCTGAAAAAGCAAAATTATTTTTGAAAATTAAAGATTTTTAATCACTTTTTAAAATTTTCTTGTATTTAAATTTATTTTCTTAAACTTCATAGAACTTATATGATGAAAAATTAAAATTTTGATTTAAAATTTCTGAAATATATTTTATTAATATTTTTATGAATTACTAGTGTGATGATCTCTTATGTTTAAAATTTAAAATAAAAGAAAATAAAATAATTTTTATACAGTTAGAAAGAAAATCAAAGTTTTCTTTCAGATATTAAGTGACTTTGAATCAATACGATGTACAGTAATTTGATAAATACAATTTTGATCTTTAACACAAATGTTACTAAATAAATATAAAATAAATAACAGATTTGAAAATTATATAATACAGTAGAATGATAAATATATTCATTTTATTATAACAAAATAGTTCCGTTTGATACATTGGAATTTTAATCTAAACTTAGTGGAAACTTTTAATATAAAAATAATAAAGTATTTTCTTTTTCATCATACTTAACAAAATATATTAAAATCTAATTTCAATAATAACCACTATTAACTTATTTATATAATTATGTTCTTAAAATGGCTTTTAATTAGATGCAAGATTATAACACGTAAACAAACATTATAAAATATATTTATGCAAACCCAAAAAATTAATTCTTTTTTTATTCAAATGCAATGTATTTTTAAAAAAATTCAAATACATTTATCCAAGTTGAATACTATTTGATTCTTTGTATTATTTTCAAACGCTCACATCATCAAATCTTACTATAAATATTGGTTTATTTATTTATATATAAAAAAATCATAAGGTTTTATGATGTACATTAATTCTTTGATAAACAATTATAGAGATCAATTCCATCATTTCTGATAATCGAAGGTTAGTATTGTGTCATTTTAATCAGAAAGACATTTAAAAAAGTTCTAAAATATTGAAGATATATATTTTTAAAATAATTCATGAAATTAATAGTAATATATTTAAAGCAAATTCAAATACTGTAACTGAAAAATAAGTACAGTTTCTTATATCAATTTTTTTTCCTTTAATTAATGAACTGTTCAATTCATTGCTCATACTATTAAATTAAATTAAAAATTTTTAGCTGTTGTGACACTTCCCAATAATTTAATATATTTAATAAACCTCTATAGTAACAAATATTTTTTACTTTACAAAATAGGTTTTTAAATAATAAAAAATAAAAATATACAATAAAATGAAATTTTGAGAAAACATATAAAAGTTAGCTAGTTAAAATAAATAGTATACTCATAAATAATAATTTTACTATTTGAAATTATTTAAAACTAATATACATCATATTTTATTAATTTTAGTAAAATCCTTGTCAATTTCTTTGGAAAATTAGTCACAAAATTCATTTTTTTATTTTTTTATTTTATTTTGTAAATATTATCATAATTATTATCTAGAGAATGCACTATTCATTAGTAACTCTACATAATGAATTTTATCCTGTTTATAATTTAAAACCGTTTCAATCCTTTTTATTAAAGGAAAAAAAATATAAATTTATGAAATTAAATAATTATTGTTTCTAAATTTTAAAAAAAAAAAAATTTGTCTCATAAAAGGATCAAATGAACATTTAGAAATACGATACTTGTACCTATAAGTTTCTAAATCAAAAGGAAAAATAAAACAAAAAGCAAGTTGACAGCAATCAAGCCTATCTAAAAAAATTACGCATAAAAAGCGACAAAACTTGAATCACCACTGCATTTCTAAGTGTAAAAATACTTGAGTAATTTCATGTTTGAAATTGTCTCTTTTAAGGTTTCATCGATTTCGATAGCTCTAGCAATGCCTATTATATAAGAAAAAAAATGAAGCATTCAACAGACACAAATAGCACAGCGATGCATCTCACCTGATTCAGCTGCTGTCTTGGGCCAATTTTACACTGTGCCGCAGGCGCAGACCTAACGAATTCCATACATGAGTTCCCCGCCACGTCGT
This sequence comes from Wiebesia pumilae, assembly GCA_018907045.1. Classification (NCBI taxonomy): domain Eukaryota; kingdom Metazoa; phylum Arthropoda; class Insecta; order Hymenoptera; family Agaonidae; genus Wiebesia; species Wiebesia pumilae. Next base: position 2,056,625 of record JACCHZ010000133.1, on the reverse strand, counting down.
ATACCGAATCGCCCAAACCCACTTTAACGGGGAAGCACTCCGGATGATTACCACTCGGTGAGCAACAAGATAACGAGTTTCCATTCGTACCTTGACTGATCGCCGTAGCCGTTATATCGTGGTCTAAAAATTGTCCAAATACCGCGAGCATTACAGTGAATGAAGGATTTGTGCTCGGCGATGGCGGATGTACCTGAAATATTTTAATTGCAGATTTATTCTCAACATCGCTAAGTATTCATATAAAAAAATATTTTACGCACCCCTAATTATCTAAAAATGCAGACTTTATCTACTCGTAACGTACAATCATAAATTTATCATAAATAGAATTTTTTAATATGTACATCTACATTTGTTGCAAATTATGAGTTACACGCGCAAACATTCCTTTGAAATGAAAATTAATGAAGATTCTATCGTCAATATAAATAATTTAAAGTTAACTGTCTAACTGTAAATCAATTTAAAATAAATACGTAAAGATAATATATATTTGATACAGACTGTAAACTTATTAAATGCTCATTCTAAAAATAAATAACGCCGGAAATCATCGATGAGTACTTGAATTCAATTCATTCTTAAAAAAAAATCTGAATGGAAAAAATTCTTTTTCAAAGATTTTTTAAATTTATTTAAATACATGATACTTATAGAAAACTGACCTCAAGACTGACCACCCTAGCAGAAGGTAGCGCATTGCCAAATTTGCCGATCCTGGGAGCCTCGATCCCGTCCGCGTAATCTGCGGGTAATGATCTACCGTAGGACGTGAATGCTTTTCCTAGGTGCAAGGGGTGGTTACAGGAACCATCAAACGTCCTATATTTGGCAGCGTATAATGGACACTCAATGTTCAACTCATCCTTGCACACTTTCTCAGACATCCAACCAATGTTCAGAACACTTCCGAAGCTCGTCGGTTTACCCATAAACGACCTGCTGCTCTCAATCTTCTTCGTAGCCGCGATCTCCGCTACTCCAACGAGCGCCAGCTGGTTGGCTCGGTAATTTGTACTCATGGCATATTGATGTCGTGAACTCGGAGAGAGCAAAGGTAAAGGCGTCGCCAAAGAATCAGCCAGACGTCGAGCAGCTATGGCTTCGTCTCCGGCTTCCACGGCTGCCTCAAGCTCCTTTTTATTCAGAGCTATTGTAATATTCTTTTTTGGGAACTCAGACAAAGATAAGTGTACCCGACCCAATAAATTGAGCTGATTCATAGATATTTCCTGTGCTTCATCTATATGCGATATGTTAGTTTCCAAGGGCAAACTATCCAAGTGGCTTGCCGAGTAACTAATTGTCACTACCAACGCCATTATAAAAGTAGCTCTAAAATGAAATTTTCATTGTTACGCTTATTGTATTCCGTGCGTATTCTTTTTCATATACATAAAAATCTGCACAAACTAATCTATTACTACGAAAGTGAAAATTTATGCATTTTTGTTAAGAATTTTTTTTAGATAGACAATAATAACGTTTTTCAGATATTATATTAAAATCTGGATTAATTATTTGTTGTACGACATTTAAATTATTTAATATACTTTCTAAAACATAATTGTTTTTATTTTTATAAATTAAGACAAACAGTGTCTAGATCTTATAACTGTATCAAACTTTATATTTATAAAACCAAATGTCATGAGCGATAACTTAATTGAGTAAAGTGAAAAGCATAATAATAAACATATTCGTGAAAATTTGTCCTCTCAATGTGATTCGTTTAAATTATGCTAGTAATTATTAATTTATTTATTTTCTTTATTAGTTTATTTTCTTAACTTAATAAATATATTGATTAAACTAAGAGCATCTCTTCTCACTTATTGAAATTTTTTTCATATTTTAACTCTCATGTGTAAAAAACGGTACATAAATAATTTTAAATACATTATTTTTTAAATAATATAATAATTGTGTAAGATTAAACTATATATTTAATACGAAATCAATTAAGATAACATAATTCATTTATTAACATTTAAATATTTTCTTTAATATAATTTTTAAGTACAATTTAAAAAAACTATCATCTCCTTTTATAATGAGCTTGAAGTTTTAAAATTTTATATCTAAAAACTTTATGTTAATTAGTTTTATGTCTTGTAATTATTATTGAAGAGAAATATAAATATAAAATAACATAAAAACTTTTTTAATTTAATTTAATAATTATAACTAAAAATAAGTTAAACTTAAAGTATTTTAAAATAGAACTATACAAAAAATTAGTATTTTCTATTATTATATTAATCAATTCGAGTTGATATGTTTAGAAACTTAGAAATGTATTTCAATATTTCATTTTCAAAAACCTTTCTCTACAATTTTTTTTATATATATTTTAAAATAATTAAAAGGTTTTTAATAAATAATATCTACTATTCAATTGAAAAAATAAAAATTCTGTACTATAGATAAAAAATCTTGTAATATACTTAACAAAAACTGAGCAACTACTAAAATTTAAAATAAAAAATAAAAATATATGTATTGCTTTTGGTTAAAAATCAAAATTATTGCTTTTAGAATCAAATATATTTGTTAATTAATACATCGTTGTCTATGATTTCTTTGCATGTAATTAAAATAGTTTAAGCGTACTTACATTGAAAGAAATTAAAGATAATCTTGTATAATAAAATATAAACATTTTTCAGAAATTTATATACACATATAAGCTGGCATTTAGGCAGTTGCAATGAAATTCGTAAGGTAAATCTTAAAAATATGAACACTGTACTCATTTGTGAGGCTAGGTAGATTGATCATGCTTTATTCGGCGAATCGCTTATAAACTAATTCGATATTATTTCTATTGTTTGCATATGCTATCGTAAATATACAACCCCTGGTAGATGATTTCTACCTTAGTGTTCTGTGTACTATGTTCTACCTCTCTCTCTCTCTCTCACTCTGTGTATATGTGTGTGTACAAAGGTGTTATAATAAATCTTATTTTATATAACTAAAAATTAAAACAAATTTTTATGAAGCAAAAGCAAAATGAAATTCGATAGACTTTGTAGTAATCTTTTATTTAAAATATTTAGTGCAATTATGAAAATACAATGACTTAAACTAATACATGTATTATAAAATAAACTTAAAGCATACAATCTAAAATAAAAAAATATATAGATTAAATTTTCAAATATTTTGGTTAATACATCTTTGTACATAATATACTGATTGATATAAAAAAATCAGGCTATTTTTAAATAATATTGAATAAATAAGTTGTACTGATATTTTAGTAAAATATTTATTTAATGCTAAATGCATTTCTAGTATATGTGAATGGTGTAATTTTTAATTATGGTTAACACAATTGGTAACGAATTAAGTATATATTTAAAATAAATTTACTACATTTCTTGCAATGAAGTATTTAAAATTAAATTAAATGTAAAATAAAATGGAATGTTATAAAGATTTAATCTCTTTTTGGCCCATAAAACTCCAGGTAAAGTAAAATAATTGAATAAAAAAAATATTATTCATAAAAATAATTTTTTAATTAAATCTTATTTTTGCAGATTAGGAAGTGACTACGTTATCTATCTTTAGTCTCGCTTTTTGATGTGACAAAAATAAAATAAAATAAATAATTAATTAATACCTTTGTACACGTAAATAATAACAATAAACGTAAATAAATACACGCCGAAATTAAGGATGGAAGATCAAAATTTAAGAATTTTTCCAAGGCTGTGGGAGAAGGAAAAGCTAAGTCCTCAATCGAACACGATTTAAAACATACAACCCTTATTTATACTTCCGAGGGAGTGTTGCACGCAAGCTCAGTGTGTGTACATCGTGACTTAAGGCTTCGCTTCACTATTGCGCGACGGTCGCCTAGCAACGGCCATTAGCCAGTTCACTGGGTCTTCACACTAGTGCCACTCAATGCTTTTTGCGACATGATGATCGTAATTCTTACACGGGCACGCTAAACATGAGCGTTTAATTGACATGCCTTTCAATTAGCAAACGTGACGCCGACTTCATCTATCAACATGAGCCGAAATATTGTGTGTCGATACAAAGCTTTATAAATAATGATATATAAAATGATTAAATTAAACATTATTAATTAAAATGTATAATACGAATATACTAATCTTATTTAGTTTACATATATAATGTTTATATGAATAAAACTACTATAAAAATACAATTAAAAACAACAATAAGTAAAAGTTATAATTATAATAGACAATCATTTCTAAAGAAAACAACTAATCATAACGAACAGTATTTTTTACAAATACAAAATCACATGAAATATTTTCATATAAAACGAAATGAAGGAAAAGTGATGAAATTAAATCAGATTGTTAAAGATAAAATATCAGGAATTTATTTGGTAAGGTTATTCAATTTTTTTTAAATTGATTTTAAAAATTTTTAAAAAGTTATCAAAATTTACAGAGTATATAAATAATTAAAAGTATTTATCAAATTATGAAAACTGTTGAATACTGCATCCAAATTGCTATTCCATCAAAATTTTTAGTTCCAAATACCAATACATTAAATGTACACCAGAACTATATTAAAAATTTATCTACTAAAATCCAGAAACATTGAATTATATAATATTAGACATTTGTATTTAAAATTTTATTTATAAAACAAAGAAGTTTAGATTATCGAAAAACATTTCAAAATGTTTAATACATTATAGGAAAGCACATGCGATCTATTTATTGAAAATACATTTCAAAAAATCATAAAACTCACATAATAGTAACGAATGTAATACATTGTAGCTTGCGCTCTCTCTTACGACGCGCATAAAATCGATGATGGTCGTAGACATAAAAAGGTATCGTGGGTACCGAACCCAATTTGGGATTTTGGTTGTTCAATGGTGTCTTCTCCGTCAGCATTTTTTCGTACCTTCTCCTTTCCTTCTATAGAAAAAATGAACGATATCGACTAGATCTCAATGAAATGCTCACTTATATTTCTCGACTAGCTAGCTATATAATGAAAGTTTCAAAATGTTTTTAAATAAAAATGTTTAAAGAATAAAGTTTTTATTTACTTTTTAAGAATTGATCACTTCTTTAAGTTAAAATTTTAATATGTGCTGATTTTAATTGGAAATACTTAAGAAAAGTATATAGTATGTAGCTAATATGATAAACTGCATCTTCAATGTATGATTAATATAAATTTAATTTATATTTCTTACAAAAACGTTTCAAGATAAAAATTATTTATAAACCTGAATAATTTATTGAAATTCAATCTATGAAACCGTACATCACCTTCAAATTGACTTCTTTATTTACATAAATTATCTACAATATCATTATATTATTAATCATTTTTAAAGAATTACACTAAAAAATATTATAAAATTTTTAATTAATTATTATAATAATTTTAAAATGATATTCTAATTATTTTTAAGGTCAAGTTTAATTTTTATCTTTTTACATTTGTAATATTTTAATAAACTTTGTTACTCACATCACGTAATATGTCTTGATAATATACGAAATGTCCATTAAATACAGAGTATATAATTATAATTATGTATATATATATATATATATATATTAACCACATGAAATAAAAATATTTGTATTAGTTTCAAAAAACATAGTTTGAATTCACAAAATATACAAAATTGTATAATAGCATTACTTTAAAATAATAGTTTCGAATAAAAACAATAACCACTAGAAAAGGAACTAAACAACTACCAAAATTCTATCATCTACATATCCATAAAAAATTGATAAAATTAGTCTACTAAATCATTAAATTAATTAACCTTTAGCTTTTAAATTCCTATATTTCATCTATTTTCTCCACTAACATGAAAGCGATTTCAATTTTAATTGAAAAGAAAAAATATAAAATAATTGGTTATTATCGGTAAAGAAACAATGAAACCTATTAAACAATGTTACTAAAAAATAAAATTATTTGAGGTCCTCGCCGATTGCTACTTTAACACTTGAACACGATGCATCAACTAGCCTCGGAAGGAAAAGAAATACTAAATGCGTAATGGCGCCGAGAATATGTGGCTTATGCAACGTCATAAGAGAGCGCAATGTTGTCGCCGGATAGTAACTATAACCATATTCACGTCACGTAAATTTCCATGTGAAACAACTCCTTCCTTGCAAAAGATCGTCTATAAATTGTTAACGACGCAGTTTACTGCGATTTCTTTCCTTTCATTACCATCATTCTTTTAGTGAACGACAGACAGAAATAAAGTTGCATCCATACCACTGTATACTTACGGCGAAATTAAATCTTGACTAAGCCAAAAGTATAGGAGGACATTTTCTTCCTTATTTATTACCTTTTGAACAGAAAAAACGAGTTAAATTTTCCATAGAGCAGATACAACTCTAGCTCTGCCAAGAATATAAGATGATACTTTTGCAAATATGCAACAAATATTTGATGCCAAGAAGATTATTTAATTATTGCCTTCATATTTTATTAAAAATATGTCCACTTCATATATCCTATATCCACTTCAGAATCATCTTAACTTTTATTACTATCTTAACCTTCTTTATATTAAAATATAAATCAAAATTAAAACACCAATATTCTTTCAAAATTACTTCAAATTAGAATTAAGTTTGTATACTTTTTCAAAATGAGCTTTCTAATGAGATCAATACACACAGTGTTATTAATGACTAACTTACCTTATATTATTATTAATATTAAAGACCTTATTAAATAATAGTAATAAACTTATCTGTAATATTGTTAAAATTGATCGTAATAAAACATTTTGTAATAATACATAGTATTTAAATTTCATTAATAGTAAATATAAAATCTTCAAGATATTCTATAAAAAAATTAATTATTTCATATAAAGAAGAATTAAATAAAGAAATTTATTATAATTCTGTAAATATTAAAAATTATCTATGTATCGAATATTATTGTAATTAAATGTCCATGTATCATACAAGGAAGTATACATAAAAAGTCGTTAATAAAGGCACTATCTAAATTCTTTGTTTTACAATTTAATTATTTAAATAACGGTATCAAATCCATATACAGACTATATTCATTATATATACATAAATATGCATTAATGTATCGAATATAAGAAGTAAAAATAAATAATTAAAAATTAATTTTATTGACATAAGTTTTCAATTTTCAAGTACATATTTTGAAAAATGCAAATAATGAAACTCATAACTTATACAAATAAATTTTTTTAAGTAAACTTATGAGTAGAACAAGTATAACTAAGTTTAACGTTTACAACTTTATTTTTTATTTAATGCATGAAGTACTTATAAAAAAATGAAAAATACGTATAGTAGTAGAAGTTATCATACATTCTAATATACTGCACGTTCAAAAATGTACCATTTTCTTGGTTTGAATGACATAATCTTCTTCCATTTTAAATTTGTTAATAAATTTTTGCATTTTAAAATAAAAATTAACGGGATCTTTAGTAATTACTATCCGTACTAATTCAATACAAAATACAACTGAAAAATTTATCTATAACAAAACACGTAATATACTTATTATCTTAATGAAGCAATCCTAAAACAAATGTAAAACTTGAAAGTGCATCTTGCAATTAAATAAAAGTACTATCAAAAGTAATATTTGTAAAAAAATAACGATATTAAAATGTAAGAATTTATATAATATTTGTAAATACTTACATAAAAGTAGCACAGACACAACACTGAAACTGTTTCATCTTGTTCTTGCGAGTCCTTAAAACTCTGGCAAACCCAACATAACCATTTTGTTCCCTCGCTCTTGTTAGCAATGTCCTCTCCGTTGGCTGATACATTTCTAAGCAACTAAATACTTCATAAAGTAATACTAGAATTAAATACTGTTATTATTGTACCCTCACTTATATTTTACAATCAATACCATACAAATTTTTGCTTTTTTAATATTCATCTTTAATTTATTATTAGTTTCGCAACAATCTATCTTCCTACTTAGTTACATTATATTTTCAAGGATGACTTATAAAGAACTCTAGAAACACTTATATAAAGCTTCTTCAATAATTTAATGTATCATATATAATTACGCTATAATAAATTAATAAAAATTGTATTTAAAAATATCCGTGAGAAAAATCTTTTGAGTAATAGTTTAAAATTCATCGTTTATTTAAAAGTTTTAATGAAAAGCCACTGTTGTTTAACTACTTTATTATAATTAATACAACTACTTTACCATTATTGCTAACACTACTTTAATTGTGATAAAATTTAACATATAAGCTTTTCGGTTTATAAATTTAACATTCATTTTTGCATGATAAATATGCAGATCGTTTATTTTCATACAAAATAAAATAATAAAATTTTTAAAAACTCATGAAAGTGTAAAAACCTTATTATTTATAAATATAAATAATATTAATTAGTAAAACTGAAAAACAGTCAAGTTAACGTTAATAGTATAAGAAATTTAATGACGTCTTCTTTATTTAATCGAACTAGATAGAAGTATCGAATTACTTTTTATCTGTAATATATTTTAAAGATACTATTTTTTTTACAAAGTTACAATATCAAAGTTTCGAATACCAAATTAATAATAAAAAAGTCTTTTAATTATTTGAAACTTGTTAAAACCATAGTTTGTTGATACTAAGTTATATGGTAACTTTTACGATAAATATTAAAAATGTAAATTATTAATTTAAAGTGAATTCGCTTCATATTCATGCTATAAGAATTTTACTGAAGTATGATATAGATAAAACAAAATCAATTCAATATACTTAGAATTTTATTCAACTTTTTAACTAAATAATATGAAAATAATTGTAGTATTTTTTATTTAATACAATGAAATTTTGCTGAAGTATTAAAATTTATAACTTAAACTTTTTGAGGATTAAAAATAAGTAGAATGATGACAAAAATTCATGTATATTAATAAAGTATAAAATAAAATATAATACGTTTAATATATTAAAATATTACATTCTAATTTTCAGTGCACTCTTCAGTGCAATTTTTTCTTATATTCAATCACAAATTTATATTTCTTCTTTAAACACTTTAATTTTCTATGATACTGTGCATAACATTTATCCCAAAATAGATATTTGCAATATGTTATCAATATCGTATTTTTCAATATTTTTCACAATCTATAAAGTCCGCTAAACTTTTAAAATACTCGATAAAATCTATCAATTCACAGTTACTTTGATGCAATATGCATGCCTTTAGACACGAGACTGTTATGTAAGTACGCTGCAGTTGAAGTGCTAGTGTAATATGAGTATACTATACTTTTATATTTGAACTTCACAATATATATTACAGTATTTTGTTTACAAAATTGACACAATATATATCGTCAATCTTTACTTAATTGAAGTATGTTTAGATAATTAATTATAAAATTCAATAATGCAAACAGGTTTCTTTAATATCATTTATAAATAAATATTTTAAAAACTTATAAATACTTTCATAATAAAAAACAGAATAAATCAAATACAACTATTTATATCTTATGAATTTTAAATATTATAATATAAATAATAAAATTATAAATTTATGACCTGATCGGCCAAATGTGGTCAATAACCTTTTCTTATAAGTAAATGAATGGTAGTCAAGACAGGGCTTCAGCAGTAGGCTTCGCAAGATAAATTATACGTTAATTCGACAAACTAAAAATAATAAAAGCTAGTTATTGACTACAAGTTGAAATTATTATCCAATCGACTTTATTTACTGCTATGTATTTAAATAATATTTAAATTACATTTCCTTGTTTCTAAAACAGCTTTTAATATGCTTTATTAAACTGCTTCAAACAAATAAAATTCAATGTTATTTCTTAGTGCATACTTTTTTTTATAATATTCATTATTTATTTAGTACTATAATAAAACACATGGTGACTAATTAAATTATTTTTTATTGAGTATTTATAAAATTCTGGTTGAAAATATAAAGTTAATTCTCTGATTTACAACTAACATGAAAATTTTTCATGATATTCTATTCCAATAATACGTATTTTCAAACCTTAACAGAAAAAATTTATTTTAAATTTATTAAGTACATAAAGTTTGGAATATTAATAAAAATGTTTTAAAACAAATTATAGTTTTAAATTAACAGATTCAGAATATTTAGAAATGTTCAACTCTATTAAAATTATTCATAATCGAATTTCATGATTACCATTTCTTATTTAATCATTACTCTATTTAAAATACGTTATAAATTAAGATTATCAATGAAATAATAATTATGTAAAATATATTATTATTACTATTATTATTACAAACAATATATTTGAGTATGAAATTTTTTTCATTATAAACTATTTTAAAATACTACATAACATCTAGAAAAGTATCATATATCTATGCCTAATATCGCTTTCACATTCTTAACTATTGTATATAATATTGGATTTTTACATGTATACACGCAAATTTCTTATAAGAATTAAATTTTATGAATAAAATTTCTTTTCACCTGCATTATTGTACACATGTTTATTTTTATGAACAATCGTAATTAACTTTCCAACAACTATTAAAAAGAAAGTAATAAATTTTAGATTGATAGAAAATTATAATAATATTTATTTCAAGAAAAATATTTGTTAAATATATAGATAAGAGTTCTAACGAAATGTATCAGTAGTTTTCAAGATATTAGTACTCCTATTTAGAAGCTTTTTTTTAAGAGTTATTTTAAATTTCTTCTTACCGATATCTCATGAGACAACTAAGCCGGTGTAATTGCTTAAAACCTACTAAAACTTTTAATAGACTTAAATATTTTTGATTCATAAACATAAAATTTCATTGAATTCTTAAACAATTTTTAAATTTTGTTTAATTAACTTTAACAATTATGTCTTAGTAAAAAATTAAATTGTTATAAATGATTGAGTCCTTTCATTTATATCTATCCATATTACTAAATCAAATAATAAAACATTCGTACATGATTATCCTATAATTTTTTTAATGAATACATTATAAATTTCGGTCAATATTTTTATCATCATTTTACATTAATTATACGATTTTAATAAATATATAAAAATTTTAAGATGTTTGCTAAATATTATATGTTATTAAAATTTATTAGATACATAACAAAATAAACCATTTTATATGTTATTAAAATTATACTCATTATATTTAAAAATATAATGAATAATTAGAAATTTCTTCAAAGTTTAATAATTGAATATTTCAAATTTATTAAAAATTTTATATATATATATATAACAATAGACAATGTACTTAATTTTATAGTACAATCTGGACTTCACATTGAAAATAAAGTTTATAATGAAAATAACCATGATATCGCGTTTAAAAAGTATTGCATGGAATAGAAATGTGATTAATGTTAGTTAACAGTTTCGGTTACTTGATTAGTAATTATAAATGTAAAATTATTATAAATAATTTTAAATAATAATTTAATTTAATTTATTTTAATTTTAATTTTTCATTATAAATTCATTATGTTCATGAACTATATTCTCAATACAAAATATAGATATTGATAAAATAAAGAAAGAAACGATATAATTATTTAATAACTAATGAATATTATAACGATGTAATATTCATTATAATTCTACTAATTCTACTGATAATTACAATGCTAATTTACTATTATCATAAACTTATATTAGAGTATTTTAAAATTCATAAAAATGACGATAACAAAAAATTATTAGAAAAAGAAATTGACTACTACGTTATATAAGAATATTCGTGTTAACGAGAGATTTTGAAATGCACTATAGTTTCGAATTTTTTAAATTAAAAAATAAAAATGTAATAAAATAGGTGTTTTTATATTTTTAGATCAATATACCTTATAGTTAGAAATATGTATACATTCAAATGTAAAAGAGTCATTCGTAATAACATTCAGTTATACTATGACTATCAAAAAATTAAAAATCAAATATGTACAAACATTGATATTGATTTTGAACGTACGTTTTTGTTTATGTGTCTTTATAAAGTATTATTAAAATTTGATATATGTAATTGTCATAGCCTTGATATTATTATATCAATTACGTAAAGATGTACCACTAAACAAAATTTATAATATTTCGTTTGAAATCTAAATTCTTTCTACTTACATTGTTTAATATATACGCTCAATTCATATATCGAACAAAAATAATTGATTTTTTTGGTATATTAATCTCTTTTTATATATTTAATTACGTATGATATGAAGGTAGAGAAAGAAATAAAGTACTTAGTTTTAATATATAATTAGTTTAGTTTTTCCTTTAGTTTGTTTTTAGATCAAAAACAAATGCTAGTACGAAAGAGAACAAACGAACATACAAATTAAAAAGCCAAGTTATCGGCGATTCCGTTTTGTGTGAATATTCGTAGGGCTTGCCCGTATTTTGCATGCCTAAAACCATAGCAGATAGAAAAACATACGGCCCTTGCTGAGACCTTGGGCAGCCACAAGTATGCGCAATCCCTGCTTCAAATCACGTAATACCTACGAGCATGTGCGAACCCTTCCGTCACGAAAATAAAAGTCCGTGCCAACAACGAATCGACGTCGTTCAACTCCCAACAATATATGGCTCTCTCACATCCCTCAAAAACAGTTTACGCTGCACCGAATCTGCCCCAAGAACGTTATCTCCTGAGAAGTTCGATGAAAACGCACGGGTACAAAAACTGTTCTAAGTACCACTTTTTTCGAAGAATCGCATAAGAAATACTGTGAAGTTCAGTCTTACAAAAGCTTTGCGTTATTTTAAGTTCTTGTTTAAAGTTCTATGTTGTTTAAGTTGGCGTTTCTCTTTGATTTGTAAAGCTGTTGCGTTGGTACGTGCGAGTTTAACTAATGCATTTGTACACTGCTTACGGTGGTAGGGGTCAATCCTCCTTTAAAGAATAACTACATATTGAAATTAAAAAAAAAGGAAAGTACTTATTATTCACTTCTTATACAAGTAGTAGGCCAATTTCTAGGCATAAAAACTGAAGACGAACTTTTTTTTCATGGAGAAATGCATCCTTTTATACAAAATTTAAAATACAAACACGTGATTTTTATGTTTTTTTCCAGAAAAGTTGTATACAGCCTGTATGCAATTTTCAATTTTACTAAATAATTAGAGTTTGTATTTAATTAATTAATTAACCGTTTATAAAATTCGATTCATAATTTTATTTTTCGTAGATGTACAGTTTTTTTTTATTAATTTGTTAATACTTACCTTTTTTTATTAATATTAATTAAATTATGTATTCCTTTACTAGTATTCATTTATTTACTTAGTTTTTCCTTTTTCATTTTTTTACTTATTTATTTTTCTTTTGTTACAAACAATCAGTTAACATAATTATAATTATTGCGGCATTCCATTTAGACATATAATATTGCTTATATTCGTTTAATAATTATTAGAGAAATTCAATTTTGTCTTAGTGAATCGATGTTATTACTTAATATTAGACTCGTTTTAGTTTAGTTTTAATATTAGACTTAATTATATTTTAGTAGTTTATTACGTATATAATTGTATATATTTTTTATTATTTATTTTTATTTAATTAGTTATATAATAAAACTAAAAATAATATATAAAAAAATATAATTTTCTTTGTTAAACACAATTGCACAGTTGAAGATGTAGCTGTATGTATATATGTATGTGGGGTCGTGCATATATGTATGTGTATGGTGTTTGGCCACTTACGAGTACAGGCGCGGTATATATATATAGGCCTTTGGCTGCTCAAAAATATAGGCACAGTCATAAAAATGTCAGGGTTACGACCTCTTACACTGACATTCCAGACTTAAGTGTCGATTTTAGATCCTTAAAAATTTTTCTTATTGAATAAAGAGAGAAAGAAGAAAAATTTTCTCTAGAGAAAATCTTTCTCCCTTATTTTCGATAGTTTCAGTGAGACAGTCGTAACATAGAATAATTTCAATCCGACATACTCAATCAATCTCAAGCTTTCATATCGCTGAAATTATAGATAATGCAATAACAATTGTAAAAACTCTCTGAAATTAACTTTTAACTTTTATAACGATTTTTGGAAAGTACTAGAAATTGAATCTTGTAGTTTTTATCTAATATATTCTATACATAAATATATTTTTTATTTTAAATATATACCAATAAATATTTTTCAACTTTTTAACCATGGTAAAAAAATATAAAAGTTGTAATATTTGATTGTGAACTCTTATTAAAAATCTTAAGTTTTAGAATTAAATGTAATAAATGGCTTATTGTCAAAATTTATATAAATATAAATGGTTAAAACACTATTTATGTTTGTGTTGCTCAATAAAACTGAATGTCATTCATATAACGAAAATACCAATCACATAAATTAAAAAAATCACATTTTCAATAGTTAGCAATAAGATTTACATAAAATAAAATGGTATTAACGCAAGATAGTAAACGAGGTATATGAAAAGATGCAATCATAATTAAACGTGCAAGGTACAGAATACCAATACTCTCTTCCCTTTGCTGTATTTCGGTGACTCCTATTTATCAAACATACTATGATTTGGACGTGAAAGCCAAATCACAAAGGTTAAAGTAAACAGTTCTACTATGACTGAGTTCATCAACAGCGTGTCAGTGGCAGCACTGTGTTTCTCTTAAATGTTATTTAAGATTAAAATTTAAATGTTAATCAAAAAGGCGCGGATACGTTAATAGCTCAAAGAGACAATCAATAACGATAAGTTGACGCTCTGTTGAAATGACTTCGTGACTCAATCTTTCGAATCATACTAGAGTCGGGACAAAATAAAGCGTTAACGATACGGGATTTATCACATGAATGCAATCGTACAGTGTCTCTAACATCTGATTATCTCCTCTTTGATACAGCGTCTTCTGTGAATATCTAGAATCTTCGTCTGAATTTTCCATATACAGTACTAAAACAAAACAAATAACTTTGCCTCCCCCTGACCACTACACCAATAAAATATTACATTAAAGAACAATGCTTCTTTGATGCTACAAATATAGTTTTATTAAACTAATTTTCCATTTCTAAATCATTCTAGTACTCTGATAATCCATTAGTTTTTTTTTCGATACAAATTCCTCTGTTAAATTGAAAAATGTACGAGCGGATAGATAGTAAAATGTTTAGTCATTCGATTTTCCAATACAAAAATATTCTTTTGAGTTAATATGCAATATTAAATTAAGTAGATACTATCTATGAGATTATCTGCTGTCAAATGAAATTACTAAGTTTAGCTTCTAGAAATTGGCTAATCGTGTATTTAAAATCTTTATTTGTCTGAAAATTTTAGCAAAACTTTTATTTCTGTTTCTTGTATATTTATTACTATATAAGAAATTACATTTCTTCAACTTTAAATATGTAGAAAACTATATATAATTTACGAAACAAATTTAACATTTTAATTTTGTAATTTCTTCAAAAGTTTGAATTTGATAAACTTGTAATGAGTAAAAATAATGTACAATTTTATTTGTGCTTATATTACTTTAATTCTTTATTCTAACAGCACATATATTATGCAAAATTTTACTTACTTTTAATTAATTTAAGCTTTAATAATTATTTTATTTTAATTTAATTAGTATCTAATATTATTTATTATAAACAGCAAAAATTGTATTGTCGTTTAGCTCGAAGTTCTAACCATTGTTCTTGATTTGGGACATACATTTCAGCAGGCATTCGCTCAAGACCTAAAGATTCAAGTGATCCATTTTTGATAGTTCTTTTAGCTAAAATAATTTTAAAGTATTTTTTATTTTTATCGTTTTTTATATTTAACTATCAATTTTCGATTTATAATATAATTCATAAATTTTATCTAAATAAACTGAACTCACGAAGTTTTTTCATCATTGAAATTGCTTCCCCTGGATGACGAAGAAGCAAACGTCCGACTCCCTCACACCTTCGTAGGACTTCATTTTTTAAAAGCTGTTGTTGAACTTTGTTAGAAATAATAGAACAATCAGAAATCCATGTTAATACATGAGCAAAATCAGCCAATAATTGCAATGCACCCCATTCACTAAATTATATGTTATTGTTACCCATAACTAGTTGTACAATTTAATAATAAATTCGGTACTACTTACCTGAATTTTATCTTATGTAAATATATGTAGTCTAGCCATGCTTCGCACATTATTTGTAGAACCATATTGAAGGTTTCAGAATCTTCAATTACTTTCAAAACTGGAAGCAATACTCGTTCTAAAAAATATAAATTAGAGTAACACCTTCACGTATAAAATTAATTTAATTTACAATACCAAATATCTCAAGATATGATTTGAAATAACGCATAAGCTATTTGTATATTAAATTCAAAAAATACCAAAATAAATTTCAACATAGGAACTAGGTGCTGAAGGAGCTATAGTTGAATTTTTTCTCCAATAATTAGATTTTGGAAAACAAATATGAAGATTAACCAAACTGATGTGTCGGCAAATTTTTGCCAAAATGTTAATACATAATGCTGGAGTATCCTACAAGTTATAAATATCGCTGTAAATTATTGTAACTTTTATAATTAAATTTTATTACTAAAATGTATATACTTTTAACAGTTGAATATTTGCTGTAATTTCCGAAACAATTTTTGCTCGCATTTTCGTGCAAACATGAACTTGAACACTTATTGGTTCTTTTAATTCATTTGTGTGATCTGGAAGCTAATATACTTCTTTTAAAACTAATATTTTTGAGTAGCATTTGAAATATAAAAAATTTAATAGTATTTAATCGTAGTGAGTTTCTGCTTTCTTAATTTTAAAATTATAATCTATTAATAATGTCAATATAGACGTTAAAAGTTTATTATTTTAATTTTCTGTAAAAATGATAAATTCTGTAATTGATCAATAGAGTAGAACATAAAAAAAACACTTAATCTTATATTGTTCTTTATTTTTATCTACTAATTAGCGACGAATGGATTCATCGCAAAGTGTCAGCCAGATCAAGAGTCGGCAAGAAAACGAAAAGGAGACCAGGCCCCTACATCTGCCACAGGGAGTGAGAGAAAATTAAGTGCCAGTTGTGTAGTGTGTGAACGTTGTATGATAGTATAGACGCTTGCGCGACAAAATGTATGTCACAGTGTGAATGTAAGAACAGACGCCAATGTGATAGAGTGAGCAAGAGTGCGAGTATAACTGAGAGAGTGTGCGCGGCGTAATATCGATCGCAAAAGTACAAGTGCAAGTAAGAGAGAGTTTAAGTATGTTAAGTGGGCGAGTGAGGATGAGTGTGTGCAGCAGAATGACGACCACAAAAATGTGCGAAAAGTGTGCGCGGCGTAGCCGTAAAACTGCGTATACGAGTGAGTATACGCCGAATGAGAATATGCCCGCGTAGTAGGAGTACGCAGCCCGAAAATGCGAGAGAGAGTGCAGAGTGAGTTAGTGAGAGAAAGCACGGGCTGTAGAGGGGAGCCTTGGCTATGCGTTCAGCCTAGCTAGCGCAATGCTAGGCTATGCGCAAGCAAGCGCAACGCACTTGCACCACCGCCGCCGCTGTTTTCCCGCCGTCGGACTTGCCAACAGTCCGTTAGGGCAATGAATAGGTGAAGTAACCCATCCTCGAAACTCGCGAGTACGAAAACGTAAAAATCACCCGCGAAACAAATAAAAAGGGCGCGCTCATACAGAACAAAGAGTTAGAGATGGAGTTCGGGAAGCGTAGGTCTCCCGATCATGCTGACATTTGGCGCAATGACTTCTAGTGCTGACATTCAGCGCACTAGGAACCCATTAAGGTGCTGACATTTAGCAGACCTCGAGGAAGTGCTGATGTTTAGCACACTTCCAAGGAATATTGACATTTGGCGCATTCCTGGCCATGCTGATATTTGGCGCGTGGCTTGGGGTTTAGATATAAGTTCGCGGTCATGTTTCATAGACACAGTCTCTTGACTAGATTCTTCCCGTCGTTTCCCACCGTGATTTATAGTAAGTAAGTCCCGCCGACTAAATGTACGAGATCCGCGTTTATGTACAGTCGCCGTTCAATAAATATTATAAAGATATAAACTCAGCAGGCTTGTGCATAAGAAAACGCCGCGTTTACTATTACGGTCGCCGTTCGATCATTATTGTAAAACTTCGCTGTCTAGTGTGTATGAAAGTGCCGCGTTTATTATGTACAATCATCGTTAAATTGTAAGCTACCGACGTGTTCTCTTAGAATTTATATAAAATAATAATCACGAAATTATTGCAAAATATTCGTCGACTCGAAATAACGTACAAATCACTGCTAAAAAAACTAGTTATGTTTTGTAAACGGTAAGGGTACCGTAAAATAAAAATTAAAAAGACACCCTGTAAGCTTAAATTGAATAAAAATAGTTTGAATTTTAATATTAAATAAAACGCCTTGCTTATTTCGCCCCGGTCTCATCACGCCTCCTCCTCCCACCACGAACCCGGTCGACGTCGAGCCATCCGGGACGGGACAGTCAGGGAGCACGAGAGATTCAGCCGCCTCCGCTTTCACCAGATGGGTGAATAAGTAAGCAGAAAAAGAATAAAAATCAAAGTATAGAAACACAAATTACAAATTCTTTGCAAAAATCGAAAAATACTTAACTACTTCTAAATTATATTGCTATCTCAGAATTAATAAAAAATTTAATTAAGGTGATTTTTTTGCATATTTATTAAATATGTTATTGCATGTTATTATATTTTATTACATAATAAATAATTCAGAGAAACGATTAAAAAAATTATATTGACAAATAACATTTGCCATCTTTGTATCATTTTTTATTATAATTTTTGAAATAAAGTTGTGACGAATAACTTCGTCGCGAAACGGCAGCATTGCCGTGGGAACCGGGCCGGAAGAAAAGCAAAGAAGAGGTCCGGACTACAACGCCCGAAGACGTAAGGTATGAGTGTGAGAGAGAAAGAGCGAACGAAAAAATAGAAAACGAAAAAAAGGCGTGCGTGTAAGCGAGCGAATGTATACGTATACTTGTGAGAGCATGCGAGTGGGAGTGGAAGGGGGCATACGGCACAGCGGTGTCTGTAAGAGTCAGGTATGAGAGAGGTAGTGCGTGAGCGTGCGAGTGGGAGTGGAAGGGGGCGTACGGCACAGCGGCGTCTGTAAAAACCAGGTTTGAGAGAGAAAGTGCGTGAACGTGGGAGTGGAAGGGGCGTTCGGCGCAGCGTTGCCCATGAAAGCAGGGCACGAGGGAGGGAGTGCGCGAACGTGCGAATGAGAGCGAGGGTGTACGGCACAGCGGTAAAAACGTGCTTATCGGGCGTAGAAGGAGGGATGAATAGATGAATAGAATATATAGTATGGGGCCGTGGAGGGGAAACTTGCGTATAGCGCTGGCCAGGCTAACGCAAGGCGATATGCGAGCAAGCGCGACGCGCTCGCTCCGCCACTATATCCCCCCCACCAGCCTGGCCAACGAGAGCGGCTAAGCGGCGTGACCTCACCGCGAGGCCCGCGAGTTAAGACACGTGAGGGGAAGCGCGCCCGAGAACGGTATAAAAAGGGCGCGCTCACCTGAAATCGAGAGACGGGGGTGGAGTTCGGGAAGCGCAGGTTTCCAGGTCGAGCGACTTTTGGCGCACGACCCCTTGGAGCGACTTTTGGCGCACCGGGGAACTCCAGGAGGTGGAGTTCGGGAAGCGAAGGCTTCCCGGTCTAGCGACTTTCGGCGCACGACCCTTTGGAGCGACTTTTGGCGCACCGGGGAATTCCAGAAGGAAGAGCTCAGGGAGCAAAGGCTCCCTGGTCGAGCGACTTTTGGCGCACTAGGGGCTCCCGGAGGCACGACTCGTGTCGTACCTCCCGGTATAGGTTTAGGGCCGCGGTCGCGTGCACGGAGTCGCAGTCATCGGGCTGGACTTCTCTCCGCCGCGTTAGCGTACCGGCACAGCGATGATGCGAAAATGTCGCACCGGGGAAATAGATTATAAGACTCCTTTGTAAGCGGTGAGCGCACCGCAAAAGTAAATAGCATAGAACCGACTCCGTTGTAAGCGGTGAGCGCACCGCAATAAAAATATTAATTTTAGCCGTCACTGTATATACATGTTAAGGATTTCGAACATAAAAGCCTTCTTTGTAAGCGGTGAGCGCACCGCACGAAAAGGCTAATGTAAATTAAGACCAATAAACACGATAAGTACAGAATAAGAAACAAAAAAAGGCCTTGTCCATTTCGGCCCGGCCTCTCTGCGCTTCCCTCCTCCCGCCATGAACCTGGCCCGACCTCGAGCTCTCCGGGACGGGACAGACGGGAAGTACGGGAGACCAAGCTACTAACAACAGCAGAGGGACGAAGCAACAAGGACGGAGAAATTCGAAGAAGCCCGTCGAACGTCGAATACGAGTCCGAAAGGGCACGTGGCGGACGGGACGAGGCTCTCATGAACAACGTTACAAAATATAGAAAAAAATAAATATGTACATATTTCAACAACTAAATTGTAGAAAAAAATTTTTTAATTAATGTTGGAGTAAAACATTGTTTACTATTTAATATATTGAAAGATCATATGATAAAATGAAAATAATCAAATTTTAAAAACTTAAAAAATATTATCAGTAAAAATAAAAAAATTATAAGAAAATTACTTACTACATATTAAAAAAATTAAAAGACAACTTTAATTATATACTAGTGCGGTAGTAAATGCATGGATAAAAGCAATGACCTAGAACATTGTTAACCAATTTGTGATCAAGGATGTATCTAACAAGACGCTTAAAAGCTAATATTCAAAGTTATACATAAAACTACTGAACAAAATATAGTAGTTATGTAAACTGTTCTAGAAGTAAAAAGCTATAAAATGAAATGTCTTCTTAGGTATATACAATAATTTGATGTTGTAGTTTATATAAGGCCACGCAAACAACGTACGTACAAAAAATTTATGATACCTTAACTTGAATTCGCTAACGAAATAACTGCTTCGTAACTACTATATGAATCGTATATATTTGCTTGAGACCGAGCCATAGCATATACGTATAGACATAAATTTTTTACTGACGATTCCGTATAATAAAACAGAAACTTGTAACATACTTCATCACTCATCATACTGATGAAAAAGTAATGGATAAATAAGGTTACAATCCATTCTCTCTTATGGCCAGTCAACCACCTCCTTATACTTTTCTTTCTCGAATACATCAGCTCCATTCTCATGCCACACGCCGCATCCACCGCACAATGCTGTCTTAATTACCACGACGCCGTTATGGCGGGAAAACCCCGAGCCCACTTTTCCAGGCGCATGTCACTTCAGTATACTTGCACTGGGTGACTCACTGTAAGTCACCCTTTTTGGCCCAAACCCGCACGACGCGATCATTTTGAGTCGTCGTGAAAACCGGCGCGCGTCAATACATTAATTATATTTCACAATACACCAAAAGCTCTCCTTACATTTACTACAAGTACATAAGTTGAAAGTATTGAATTATAAAAAGTGCAAAATGAATAATTTTTTCTTATTTACATTTTTTGCCTATTTAGTACCTTCATATAGGTTTCGAAATACTTGTCTATTTATATTCAATATTCGGTTTAAAATAAATTATACTTCATCTTTTTTTAATATTTCATTTATCCCTTATAATAAAATTAAAGAAAGTTCATTATAAAGCATAAAAATAAATATTTACATTATCAGAAATAAAAAGTATTAAACATTAAAGATTATTGTTAGATAATGCCAAAGTTATAAAACATCAAACCTACTAAAAAAACTTCAGAATATAATATAATAATTGTCAACAATAGCAAAAACATCAGATAAAACACTAATGCACCGAAGCAGATACACATTTCTAGTTGTATAAACTCTAAGGCAAAGAAGCAGATACGCATTCCTAGTTGTATAAACTCTAAGGCAAAAAAGCAGATAAGCATTCCTAGTTGTATAAACTCTAAGGTAAAGACGCATTTTTCAACAATGCATGGAGCGATGAAAATGCCGACAAAGGATCCAAGGCACAGCAGCGAAATTCAACTGATAGTAACGTTACTGAACCATCACACTGACGGCCGTATACCAAAAGGCAACAAAGCGCAACATCTACTACTTCAACTCACTACACATGCACGTCCCTTGCGCACGCGAGTATAAATGTATTTATACAGCACAATTTACGACCAATGTTTTCTCAATAATCAATAACCTCATCTCAATACGTACATTACCATGCTTTTACTGATGATGTAACTCAAGATCATACACTCAAAATCTACAAAATCTACTATTTCGCTGTTATAAGAGCGAATACTTGATCATTATTAAGTGAAGCATGTTCGAATCACGCATCAAAATCATTCAAAATCATACCGGCTTCAATTTGCAGACTTTAAGACGAATTCATCTCCAACAAAATCAGCAACGTATAGATAAGTATAAATACTCCTTCCTCCTCCTCTCGCCCGAAAAATAGAGTCATCCGCAAAGAAACTGAAAAACCTTCCAATAAAATGCTTAATAAACATAATTATAAACCTATATTCCTGAATAGAAAAGCTAGAAGATTTCGAACCTGAAAATACCTCTAATCCTACGCTACCCCCTTTATGCAAACGTATATCATTCCAAAAGATCCTTCAGCCTATTCTATCTATACGGCCTCATCGCCTCCTTCCTTATCAATCTTACAGCACCGATTTTACCACAATAAAATGAAACCATAATAACAAGAAACTTAGAGTACCCCACATCAATAAAATCTCTTCCGATGACAATTTATCTTCCTTCCCTTTGTCCTCTGAAGATGAGGAAATGTATATGAAATAACGCTCTCTACTTCTATCTGTATAAGGCAAAAACTAGCCTAACCTAAAAATTCAGGAATCATTTCCAAGCAAAACATAAATATTGATCGGACTATTAATACAACTAATAGATATACTCGAACCTTGGAATATTGGGCACTATACCCACCAACTATCAACCGACTCCAATCTAATGATAGTTTTCCATGATATTAACCAAACGTTCACGAAGGAACAAATTAAAGCAGAACTGAACAACCGTCATAAAAATACGGTCACAAGATATGGTCACTCGTAATGATCCATCTTAATCTAAGTTCCTCTTACAGCAAGACAGCTAAAGAATGTTTAGGATTTTATTTAATTCTTCGAACTAAATAAGTTAGACACCTCAATATATTGATCAATTCCAAAAACATAAACTTCGTAATATAGACGCTATTAGATATTATTCCACGCCACAAACTACTGTCACGTGGCTCAGATTTGTGCCTTCTGATCTCAAAAACGATACGACCCTTCATCACGACTCTTAAGTCACGTTGAAAAAACTACAATAGTAAACATTGGACCAGCTACCGCAGTTGCTTCAAATCTTCAAAATCCTCTTATCAATATCCACTACACACTGAAACACAAAAAGCATAAAACATGCCTCAACAAAATCTCTAATACTAATATTTTTCCTCTTCTCGAATTCACACTCCCTCGAACATGAATAGATATCGCAAAACTCCGCCTTTCATAATCGACCTCCAATCCTCCATTTACAACAAATAAAGTCCTACATCTAAAGTCTGAAGCTTTATAGTTTCATTTTTAATTACTAAGCTTCATAGAGATTAAGCTTGGAAGCTTAATCTTTCTTACAAACTCGTCACAATGGATAATTATTTTAAACAAACATCTCAGAACAAAATTCTTTTTCTGAATTCGAAAATTTAGGGTGTTCACCTAACAAAATATCCAAATAGCTTGCATCACAGTAATCCATTTTAAATATCCCACTAAACTCTTCATACCAAACTGTTATGGTTATCGTAATGATCACTCAGCCTCCGCAAGAAGAGGCGGTATTTCCATATTTGTCCTCAACTCTTTCTACTACAAGGCTATCTGGATAAACGTTGTTGTTGGCGAATCAATAGAAGATAAAATCTCCATATCCAAAGATTCAAATTACTCCTCCAACATTCTTAAACTCTTCATCATGAACAATATCAAAACCACAATCCTTATACTCAGACAAACTCACTTCTAACTATGTTCCTGTATTTTTTTAAATATCAAACCCACTTCAAACATGACCTGCAGTCACAGAATATATAGACTGATTTCATCTACATTATATATCAAAAACGTCTTCAACAAACTGTCCTAGTATAAGGACCACAAAGAAACCTTGATCATGCTCTCAATATAACTAATGAAATAACGAAATCGATGAAAACAGCCACGCTCAAATATACACCATCTCCCTCACACCGCAACCTATCATCCGATATCTCTTCTCTCATCAAGGAAAAAATTGAACTCACTATCATAAGGAAGTAACTAGACTCCCACCAAAACCACCTGAAAATAAACATTCAAAGTAATTCCCATAAAAAATACATTGAAGAAGCCAAGCATCATCCTAAAACTACCCAAAAAGTTATTAGATTCCTATGAAACCGAAAATCTTCTCCTCAAAGCAGAAAACAAATCCTATTTTAGGAACGAAGATAAAACAAACATTTTTACAGAATCTCTCCGTCTGCAATATTTTTCCTTATCCATCTTCCTCTCATACCAAACCTTCTATACTCATATCATAAACGCAGGAGTTCATTTCAAGGCGCATACAACATCTTCCTTCTCAGGTATCTATAATAATATCCTAAAAACACTTCCTCGGGAATTTCTTATTCAACTAACTAACATAATCAATTCCATCATGTAACTACACTTCTTTCCCCCGTTCTGGAAAATAGTCATATTTGTATCCTCTTGAAACCCAATAACCTACCTTTTTGTTCAATCCAGCTATAGACCCATCAGCCATCTCAACTGTTTAAGCACTGTAACTAAGAAAGTGCTACTACATTGACTTTCCAAACACATTGAAATCAAAAATATCCTCTCTCCTTTCAATACTGTTCCCACGAATACCACGATACGAGCCACCAAGTATTTTGTATTAAATGAGAGGTATAGTCATTCTTTTTTTGGATACTCAGCAAACCTTTGATTGCGCTAGTATGAAGATCTTGTATACAGTTTAATATCCCTCAACATCCCTCGTTCCCTCGTTCTCTCGTTACCTTATTGGTGCAATAACATCGTGCCTTATCAATAAATATATCAAGGTCAAAGAGGATAATACTTTCTCTACAACGCAACCCTTAACAGCCGGAATCCTTCAAAGAACAAAAATTGCCTTCCTCTTCAAAATTTTCTCTTACATTCGAAACTCTCTCTCTCTCTCTCTCTCTCTCTCTCTCTGTTATTCTAGTACAAAAATGTTGTCTATATATCGTATTTTATTTCAAAAGTAATCGGTTTCTCATGAAACTATTCATAAAATCATCTATTCATGAAACTATTTGGTTACATACCTACACATACCTATGAGTCAACTTCGTAAGAAAATTCACGTAGTGTCATTAAATCAACTCTATCAGAAACAAAATTTGAACTGCTTATCACTTTCTGCAGCAATTGTGAGCAAATAAATCTATTAGCGTTAGAACTACTGTTTGAACCTTTCATGCTATCATCACAGTTTCACTATCTGCGCCATCCTAATCTAAAATATCAGGACCCCCAGGCGTTTCCATACACTTCAAGGCATGTACATAAAAATCCTTACAGTCATCCTTCGAATACCTTGTTACATCTGAAACTCCTTGAAACCGAAATAACCCCACTTTCTCAAATCGCCCCCTATTATATTCATGCTTAAGAAGTACAACAATACAACAACTACTTTCACTCTGAAAGTGGAAGTACAGGATGTTAGACAGCAGTCAATCAGGAGTAGACGCCGCACCAAACCGACCAAGGCACTCCAAATCCAGTCCCATTAAATACCTCATAAACACAAAAAAATAAAACCAGCATCTTAGACTAACTTTCTTTACCCCGCATCGACTTTTTTTCAAAAGAACCCTTCCCCCAACTTCCAGCTATTTCCACAAACTCGGAGGAAAATATCCTTAACTTAAGCAAAAGTGCCCTGTCAGGGACAAGAGAGAGAGAGAGAAAGAAAGAGCTTATGTGTATGCATAGCTTACGTAGGTGAATACATATTTAGATTGTGCATGCATATATATATATACTAGTTAAGAAATGAAAAAATTAATCTAACTCGTACATCGTTATGGAAATAATAAAATGTAAGATAATATAATAATAGGCTACTATTATGAACTTACTAATTGGAACGATTAATTATATAAAATATATAAAAGAACAGTAGTTGATCATAACAAATGCAGAATGAGTAAATAACAAATTATTCACCATTAATGTTAATATATTATATCAAAACATTATTTTTCATCTTAAAATATAAAAGTAAGATAACTCAGTACTTTTTTGGAAGTTTGGTTTGTGTATAAATTCAGTGTATAAATAAGAAAAATAAATATTCAAAAGAATAATATATTATATTATAATTAATAATTACATTAGTAATCATTTTTTATAATTGCAATATTATACAAACTCTTAATTAATTATTACATTATATTACTGTTTAAAACGATAATTATATTTATTAACTTAAAAATAATCAAATCAGGAGAACATATATAAATATTAAAAGAAAAAAGATCAATGTAGTGTCATGAAATATAATAAATAACTCTTATCATGTAATGATATATAACAAAATTTAAAAATTTTTAAATAAATTATAAAATAAAATTTATCATATTGCATAAATTAATATTATAAAAAATATAATAATAGTCATTTAAAATAAATATTTATTACTATAAGTTTGAATATTTATATTATATAAATCATAATACAGTTTAATATGTATTCAGCATATATCTATTTTTATAACGTTTTTTTAATCATTTAAAACTTTATACATAAAAATATAAATTATTGAAACTATAACTGCAATAAAAGCTCGTATTAAATTTTTTTATATATTTAATAAATTTTTATTTATGTTATTAGTTAAAAAAATATTTTAAAAAATCAAAAATTTTAAGAATATTCAATATAATAAATTTAATGTAAAATAAATATATTTTTAAATACTGATTTTTACAATTTTAATAATATATATATAAATAATGCAATTTCAAATTTTTATAATTAATTTTAATATAAATAATATTGTTCTTATTAATAAATTTTATTTAATGAAAGTTTAGCAAAAATAAATTGCACAAAAAATTGTAACCCTATATGGCTTCTTTCTATTCGTCAAAGAAAAAATATTATATTTTCAAAAACTCAGTTTGTATATTACATGAAAAATCCGAAATTTTGTAACTAATTGAATTCAATAAATAAATTAATTTAAATAAAGTCACATAATCAGTATATCTTTCTTATGTTGATACACAAATTATTTAATGAAAGGTAGATGAAAAAGATTCAAATTATTCAATTTTTTTTTATATCTCATAAACTGGCAATATTAAAAATATATTTTAAAAAGCAGTAGATTCATCAAATAATTAGAAAATTCTACAGATTTTTTGCAATTCTTTTTACTAATTTTTTCTATTTATTTAATTGATGTGATATTTAAAACTTTAAATGCGTTTCTCTTGAAATCATTTTATTCAAAATTGGTATGAATGATAAAACAATGAATGATTGAAAATTATTCGTATAATTACATTGATCACAAAAAATAATTTCTATTATTAATTAAATTTTCTTCTAAATATACTTACAATAGATAAAAATTACTTTGTGTTAGATTTTTTAATATTGAGTCAGAAAATTATGTATTAAATTGAAATTTATGTGCAGAAATTTCTTAAATGATACAATATTTGTATTTAATTTTTTTATTCTTTCTACTTTCATAATATATTTAAATATACTAACTCATGAAACAAAGTTTAATGCTGTTATATCACAAACAAATTTGAATTCACAATTAATAAAAAATATAATAATAAATATAATAAAGATAAATATCATTTCCAAATAAACTATAAAAGTTTAATTATAAATAATAAGAAATAAATATAAATAGATTGCAAGTTAAACAATAATTTGATTGACTGATTTAATATTTTGATAAAATATATACATTTTTCATTGTTTTTTTAAATTTTTTTCTCCTGAAAATTATTGTAATATATATGCAATATATTAATCAAACACTTAGATCGTAACTTTGAATATGTTTTTATTTCGTATTTTTGCAATTATTTTTAATAGAGATAATAAACTTTTAACACTTTAAACAATCATTATGTAGACAAATATATACAACTATGAATATACAAATGAAAGTAGAATGGTCTTAGAATAATCTATAATTTTATAATGTGATTAATTTATATGCATAATTTTATATATCACAAATATACTTCTATGGTTTAATATTGAGATAATTAATAAAATTAGCACTTATTAGAAGTCATATATTTACTGAAGTTTCAATAATCAATTTGATAAACATTTAATTTTTGAAAAATTTTTACATTTCATAAATTTAATAATCGGTAATTTATCAAAAATTACGATAAAATCAAAACAAAAGATATAAAACAAATTACCTTCGAATATGACAATACGTCAATGCAATTGATGATATCACCTTTAACGAGTAGGAAAAAAACGTCTAGATTCCAAGTATGAGCAATCATTTGAGCCTCCTGCATAGCCCAGAGTCGCATTGTATGAATTGAATGATCCATTCGGTGAAGCACAACAATTTGCTCAGAAAGTGGAAGTTCGAGCAATGGTGCCCCCACAATCCATTCAACGCCCATCTCGCACTCGTTATTTAGTGTCATCAAAAGCTTGAAGACATCGATGAATTTCTGGCCTGTATCAGTACCTTTCACCATGGATTCTCTAGAATTCTTAAGAATTTTACCGAACACATAATAATACTAGTTTATAAAAAAATATATAATATTTTATAAAAAAGTACTTTTCCTATTTGAAGTCAATTTACATTCAAGACATACAAAAATAAATTATCATTTGTAATATTAAAATAATAATAAATATAGATATAAAGTGAAAAATGTTTTAAATTTAAAAAATGTTTTCAAATTTGTACTTTCTCATATAAAAAGTACTTACTTCTATATAAATATACCTCAGAAACTTCGAACAAGGCCTTTGACTGACACTCAAATGCAACAGTATAAGCAAATCGAAAAAGTTGGTCCCAAGCCGTAATAGTTACATGATATCCAAGTGCATCACAAAGAGTGTGAAGAGCAGGTTTTACACTAAATGGAACTGTAGAAATTAAAAAAAAATATTCAACTATAGTAGTAAAATAGTCTAAAGTGAAAATCAATAGTCTTGAATTAATACTATTTTAATTACAATTAAGTTTAGAAATTTATTTTCTCATGCTTTACACATCCATAAATTAAGTTAACCTCGGTTTAGTGCTTATTTGAATCTTTTTTTATTTCATTAATATTTTTAAATTTAAAATAATATTAGTTTTTGAAATATCAAATGGTCTATACCACTATTTCCTTGAATAAATTGTTGTAACCAATCCTTCAAGTGCTGCGATTCAAGACTATGTCGACCAGCTAAGACTTCAGGTGACCACCAGAGAACAATATGATCCAATATGCTTGACACTGAACTCCAAACTGCTTCTTGATAAAATTCTATTCCTTTTTTTATGGCAGCTCTTCGTAATTTTACTTCATCTATTTATAAAAAACGATTAGTTAACAATAAGTTAACAATTCAATATGTATTTGTTCTAAACTAAAATTTCAACTGCACAGTTACTACATGTACATAGAAAATTATAATACATATGTTTATTATTAACTATATAATTTTCAATAATTTAATAAATTTTAATTTAATTAACGCAATAATATAAATAATACTTTATTAATTTTGTATCACTGTATTAAGTTTTATATTCATCATAATATATTAAAATTTATTTTTATTTGCGATTAAATTTCTATTATTTATAAAAATTTTATATATTCGATTTAAATATAATATTTATTTTTTATACTTGTTTGTTTTTTATACTATTTTGTGACTATAAAACAAATTACTTTATAAATTCAAAAACCTTTTCTTATATTAAAAAATTTTAATAGAAATCTTTTTTTTTGGATATTAAAACGAACTTTTTTATGAATGTCTACATATTTTCTTTCATTATACAAACCATTTTCAATTTTTGTTGCGTCAGAACCAAGTAAATATGGAGAAATTATTTTCACAATTTTGAATAACCTAATAATTTGTCCATTTTGTGTATTCACTAAATTTTGCATGCTTTCTACATTGGGTATTGCTTTTTGCACTTCAACAGTTTTTACAATCAGAGGCATTAAATGTTTCGTTAGAGTTCTAAAACAAAAAATATAATAGCAGTTCTAATAAATAGGTAAATTAAAAATAAATAGGTAAATTAAAAATAAATAGGTAAATTAAAAATAAATAGGTAAATTAAAAATAAATAGGTAAATTAAAAATAAATAGGTAAATTAAAAATAAATAGGTAAATTAAAAATAAATAGGTAAATTAAAAATAAATAGGTAAATTAAAAATAAATAGGTAAATTAAAAATAAATAGGTAATAAAAATAGGTAATAAACATTAAAATAAATAGGTAAAAATAAAATTTAAAGATGTAAATAGTAGATATTTCATAGAAGAAATTATAAGATTCTTTTCATCATTATTAATTACGTATAAATTTCAATGCTTGAATTTTCAGAAATATCCATATCATTAGAAATATTAAATCTTGCTTCATCTTTTTCACAACTAGATTGATAATTTACTAAAAGGCAATCGATAAGCTCATGACAGTATTCTTCAGCTCGATTCTTGGCTAAAATCTAAATTTTAAATATTTTAAATATTTCAATAACTTTAAAATTTTAATGTTAATGCTAACTTACTTGTAATATACGAGTCACTGAAATTTTCTTTTGGAATTCTAATATGTTTGGACAATCGTTATAAAATATATTTACAGATGAATCAGATATGTCATGATCTAAACTTAATATCTTGTTATAAACATTCACTAATCTAAACATTTTTATCATATAATAGGTACATATTCAATTGAAATTAAAATTAAAAATAAAATAAAAATATATAAATATATAATATATAAATAAAAAATATATAAATATATAATATATAAATAAAATATATATAAATATATAATATATAAATAAAATATATATAAATATATAATATATAAATAAAATATATATAAATATATAAATAAAAAAATATAAATATATAAATAAAATATATATTAATATATAAATAAAATATATATAAATATATAAAAATATATATATAACTATATAAAATAAAATAAAAATAAAATAAAAATTAAAATTAAAAATTATAAAAAAAATTATTTTTAATAATTGTCATACCTGAAAACTATTTTAAGATATTCATCATTTATGCAATTGACTATTTCATTAATTAGACTTTTTATAAATCTGATAACAATATTAATGTTCTTTTTCAAAATAAACGTTATATACTTAAATTTATATTTGAAAATAGAATTTTTCGCTGTTAGTACTTCAAACTTCATTCTATATTCTGGAATAATCCACTCTAATTCTCGAGTTAAATTTTTTATGTTCTGAAAACGTAAGTTTTTATAGTAAATGTATTAAATAAAATAGTGAAATTATTATCTTCTATCACTATTATATTGATGATTTAATTTATTAATAAACAAAACATTACATAAATAAATCAACACAAACTAATTTTAGTCTTTTATTTTATTAGAAAATAGAATTCTTTTATACAAAGCTTTAATATTTTCATTTTTAATATTTGACTTAATTCTAGTATCAATGAATTATTTTGATACTTTTTTTAAACATTTTTTACTAAAATGTTTAAACACAATTTTGATATAATTTTCTTACATTAATTTTAATAATAAATTGTACTAATAATAATAAGGTATAATAAAAAATACGGATAGTTTTGTAATTCTACATGAACAAACGAAAAAGACAATCTAGGTGTAATGCAAAATGTATTTGTCCGTACGAAAGAAATACTGTAACGCAGCATTCGTAATAATGGAGAGGATATAAATCATAAAAAGTTAAAAAACCAAAAGAAAAATGCAGAGTACAAAAAGAATAAGCAGACAAGAACAATTGAGATACTGTATAGAAAATTAAAGAGAAGAGAAGAAAGAGAGATATGTAAACGTACAGTTTGGTCGTAAGTATTCGTTTTCGAAGCGTTTTTCAAAAGTGCAGCTATTTTGCAGGCAAGTCGACCCATTATGTCACTGAGCACCAAAGAATCGTTGAAGCATTGCTCGATGTTGGTTGAAGTTCGTGGCAACCACTTACTAACATTCCCGCTATAATTACTATCCATATGTTTATGACACAATCGTACTTATACGCTAAATCCTCGCTTTTCAAAAATATATTCTGGCAATTTTCTTCTATAATCGTGTCTGAAATTGTAAGTCTGTTTGCTCTTACTTCAAAGAAAACAAATTTAAACATGCATGTGCAAAAATATATGAGTAATTTCACGCCAAATGTACTTGCCTAAAAGTAAAGGTTTCAAAAATGTATTTTTCTATTTTTATTGTTTAAAAGGTGTGGTAACACAATAAACAAATTATCTTGATTTCCTAAAAATTAAATTTTTATTTTTTAATTGAATTAAAAAAAATGACCTTTTTAAAAATTAAAAAAAATTCATTTAACAGCATTTTTTAAAATAATTAAACATGTATAGTCGAAAATTATAGAACAAACACAAAATCGACAGAAAAAGGAATTTTATGTCAACAACGTATAATAGTCCAATACATAGTATGGAAATACATGTAATCCTAGGGCATTCTCAATTTCACATTGAATACCATATATCATAATAAGAAAATAATCTAGAAAGATACTTTTAAAAATATTGTAATTTTTTACTTTAACGTAATTTATTTAGAAAAAATAATTTTTGTATTATTATGCAAGGAAATATAATAATATTTAATAATGACATTAGAACAGTAAATTCAACGGTTGCATAATTCTTTATGAAATTGATATCTTAATATGTATATATATAATGGTATCTTAATAATTATAATTTCAATTTTCAATTTAGAATATTTTAATTTGTTTTTCTTTAATAATGTACTAAAAAAAATTACAATATTTTGTCAAAATCAGAGTTGATTCAATCGATTTCAAAAAAACCGTGTTATATTGGTTAAATTTTGTTGACCAAACTTAATCTAATAAATCGATTCTTTATTTCAACAAATTAATTCACCAAAATTTAAATACAATTTTTTTAAATATTATTTTTAAAAGCTTAGAACTTTTAAAATAATTATATTTTTTTAATTCTCTTGAAAGTTTTAAAAGATACTAGATTACACAATCACTTTAAATAAATTAGATTTTCTGATAACTTAAAATCTATACAATTAATATTTTCATATAAAATTCTTAAGTAAAATAGTCCATTTTTTACATATTGTCTATTTTTTAAATTAATTATTTTAAAGTTTCTATATTCATTTTCAGATAATAACAGCAGAATAAATTTTGTATGCACTACAAGAATTCATAAAATAAAATCTTAA
The DNA here is from genome assembly GCA_018907045.1 of Wiebesia pumilae. NCBI lineage: Eukaryota > Metazoa > Arthropoda > Insecta > Hymenoptera > Agaonidae > Wiebesia > Wiebesia pumilae. The sequence goes on along the minus strand of JACCHZ010000133.1, from coordinate 2,022,976 downwards.
CAATGATCTAAAATATTATCACATTATAAAAAGAACAAAAAATATATTTTTTCTAAACTTTGATCTGTAAAATGAAATTGTTTTAAGAGTTTTGTAATAAATATATAATTTTGTTACTTAATTTCATATTTCAACTACAAATGATAAACTAAATTATCCTAAAAAATAATGTTTTCACCTCTATATCATGAATCATTGTTATTTGCATTTACTCAAAAAATTGTGTAAACAATTTAGACAAACAAAAACTTTAAAATAGAGCAGTAGAATTAATTAAACGAAATAAAAAAAAGTGTACAGTAACAATAAAAAGTAAATATTTAAAAACATATTATAGTATAAATGAAATAAGTTTTTTATAACTTCAAATAGTTCTATTTACATTTTCATCTTTAATATATGATCAATTTTATTACAATAAAAATTTTTTCATCAAAATAAATTCTTTAATCCTCCATGTCATATTTAAAGTAAATATTAACATCAATTGCAATCTAAAATTGGAAAAATGGTTTGAATAAATTATAGCACAGTCGTTTATAAAAATCTTATGTCTATTAAAAGTATAAACAAATTTCAATAGACAAAAGACTAACGGTCAATCAAATCTTTAAGAAAATGTTTGTAAAAATAGAATGAAGCTAATTTAAGGAATTAAGTAAATCTTTCAAAATAGCAATAAACAATTTAGTGTACTACGTAATCGATCTATCTAGAAACTCTTCCAGTTCTAAGAAAATCCTCAGCCTTTAACAAGTTTCACAGTATGTATTTTTAACAAAAACATCTCAACTATTATAAAGCAAAGTTAAGAATAACCAAATAGGCTCGAAATATTTAAATTTCTCAATAGCCAGATGCATATTAGCAATCTTAATATTCTTTAACTCATGATGTAAAAAAACCTCAATTTTCTTAAGTTTATTCACGAAAAAAAAAATTTAATATATAGAAACAACGGTATGATTTACATATTATTGAGTAAAAGCAAATAGATTTATTTTAAGAATTTTTAATATTGAACAGACAATAATTTGATATTAAACTTAAAATGCTCAAAGTAGCATTTATAAAATTGATTTTTCGCGTAACAGCAAATAACAAATGTTATTAAAATCTATAATTTCAATTAAATTTAAATTTATAGAATAAATATTTAAGCTGCGTTAAAATATGATTGCAGTTTTCCTTATTATAAATAATATGTTACGTATTTGAGACCAAGAATAAAACTAACTTTTTTAATTCTAGTCACTTTAAAAAAAGCAATATTTTTAAATATTAAAATATTTCACCAATTTCTTAAACTGCAAGCCCTAGAATATATTTTACAAGAAAATATTACTATGCCTTAAAATATGTAAACTAAACAATTTATAATATTTTTTTATATTCTATTTTGCCCATTAAATATTGTACTTGTTCAATTGAAGAAATATTTGCTCTTTTTTATTTAAATTAGACCTTTTATTAGACCTATTCTATATATTCCCAAATAATTATGTGCAACTATAATATAGAGTATAAATAATTATTCTTATAATGATAATATTAATCATTTTTATTCACATTATTTGTTTAATTATATTTTAAATGATTACTCTGTATTTTTTACATATTGTTACATGCGTGATAAAACAAGATAATTATTATAGAAGCCAGAGAAATATAAGTTTTTAATAGAATTTACAATTCTTAATAAATAATTGTTTTCATTTACTTCAAAAAGCTGTTATTAAAATGGTTAACAACCAATTTAAAAACCATAGGAACTGTTGTATAATGCTAAATAAACTCTAAATAAAAGTATACGGATTAACATTCACTATAGAAATCAACCTGTATTGACTCAAAAATTAAATTAAAATATGATACTTTACTAAATATACTTGTTTTAACTTAGTCTTTTATAATTAACGCAATATCAATATATATTCTGTATAGAATGTATTTGATAAGTCACTGTATACCGTAAATCATTATTCTCATAGGCAATTGTGAAATAAATAGACATAGATGTATTACACTAAAATAAGTATAATTTTAATTAAAAATTAATTGAAAAAATATAGTGGAAAAACAAGATAAAACAGAGAAAAATACAGTTTGCTTACCTTATATTTTAATACATTACAATAGTTCACGATAGTTCTCGAAGTTATCTGACCATTTCATAATTTGAAAAAGAAAATATTTATGCAAGCATGAAAAGTTTACTAATTTAAAACAACTTGTAACTATGCAAAAAATTGAATTTAAATAATATTCTAAACTATATAAATACTGCTTTAGTACTCTTTATTAAAATTTTATTTTTATCTTTTTATCAGTAAAAACAGTAAAAAAATATTATTATATTAAATGTAGTAATTGCCGCAATGCCGTAGAAACTCTTATGTACATCACTCAATACACAGCCCAAGAAGTTCTGTTTTGTCGAAGGCGTAAAACAACTCCTAGGAAGTGAACCTTTTATTAGCCTTATGATCTTATCATACAAACAAATAGTTGTCAAGGAGATGAGTAGATACGAGCACTCTCAAACGAGATTTCAAAACCTAATAATCGTCAAAAGAGCTAGGGAAATATATTAAACTCGAAATACTTTATCCCACAAATGCGTATCAAAATTATTATACATTTGAATAAAATAAATATTTACTACGATTCAGAAATTAAGTTCATAATTTCATGTTAAAACACTGTGAAAAGAGATTGACCTAAGCATACTTTTTCTCAACACTACTATTATTAGACATATTTTCCATTGTTATTAGCAATAATTGTTTATTTAATTAAACATTTCAATAAATTTGTTCTGGTACAAGTATTTGAGTGAAAAATTTAACATTCAATATATTTATAAATTTATTTTATTTTTTTCGTCAAAACCTTTGTAATAAAAATCAATTTATTTTAAATAACTAATGTAATACTTGATTTATTGATAAAATAATAAAAATGAATGAATTCGTATATTAAAATTAATAATTAACTGGTATTTAATTATATTTTAATTGCTTGCTTTTTACTTTAATATTCAAAAAGACAATTATTTTGTTTTTGCCAAAAGAGTGTTTCATTACAGAAAACAGATTTTAGTCAAACATGAAAAAGTATATTTTGTCATCCAAAAACTTTTAAAATTAGAAAACGGTAATATATTGATTGTTAATTATTGTTAATTATTATTTCATAATTAATAATTCTACGGTTTATTTTAAAATTAAAATAATTAAACCAAATACCAGAAGCATTTACTGAATTCATTTTAAATATTCAAACTTGTATTTGTTACATAAATTACATTTTTAATTACATGAAATTCTATGAAATTAGTTATAAATTACAAATAATTATTTAGCATTCGATAACTTACAGTTTTTAATAATTGATGATTTTAATAATTGTAATAACTTAAATAAAAATCTCATAAATTAAATATCCAGTTATATGACTATATTTATTACTATACCTATATTTCTTAAACATGGGTGTACCTACTACCTAATTTTCTTGTTAAATGATACTTTAATAATTGATATATTAATAGAAAAAGAAATTATAAAGCACATTTTTTAGCTGTGTAATAAAAAATAATGTGTAAATTTTATAGTACATTTTTAAAAATAGTATGTAGGCGAAAATAATATTAGAGTAACCATAAGTGAAAAAATTACTTCATTACTTATAATTTATAATTATCATGGAAAAAAAGTAATTAGCTTTCTCAATAATAGATATTTTGATAGTACTTCTATTGCAAATATTCTAAGTAAATTTTATGATTTTAATTAAAAAAAACGGTATTCTAGAGAATCGTACCTTGTAATTTGTAAATAATCAAAATTGTGTTAACATGTGTCAATACGCATGATCACCATTTTATGTAAGTTAATGGTTGTTATGTAATATATACATATTAATTTAATTAAAAATATATTAGCTTATGCAGAATTATTCTAGATTTTTCGTAATTTTTAAATGAATATATAAGCATAATTAATTATGCAAATCTTCATTATATGTATATATATATATATATTAATATTAACAATTTGTTAAGCCCTAAAGAATTCAATTAATTTTATTTCGAAGTATCCTAAAGTTATAACAAAAATTATTTTAATAAATGTTTTCATGCTATTATCGCATTAGTCATTTTTTATTAAATATTTATATCGATTTTATATTTCTTTAATTTTATTTTATAATTTTAATTTATTTTATATTTTATTTTTTTAAATTATATTATAATTTTTATGTTATATAATCATATATATAATATAATATATATTATATATTATATATAATAAAATAATATAATATAAATTATATTAAATTATAAATAAAAATTAAAATTATAATTTTAATTAATTTGATTTTATAATTAGTTCAAAACATCCAAAGCAAATATTTCTTTGAAAAATAATATTGTGCTATTGGTACATTTTTAAAAACCTAATATAATTTGATACTCATATCGCGCGGGTTTGCGAGATCCAATAAACTGAAATCTCTAAATGCATTGCTGCTAGCTAATAGAACTTGATAATATCGATTGAACGGAAGAGTTTACTAAACAGTACGAAAATTTTGTAAAAGATTTGCCGGCAGCTTCAATTTTAAGCAAGAAAAAATGTTTACGTCTTTTCGAAAGGCCATCAATTTATCGGTGCGTAAAAAATGATTGAGTAGATCAAGAATGGTATTCTTATTTGCTAGTATAACATTAACCTGAATCTTATATAATATACACAAATTTTGATACTTGTAACAATGATATAGAAATTAATACATTAAATGAAAATATCAAGGATAATATTTATCTAATAATTATATCATAACTCTTAATTTATTATCGAAAGGAATACTGTTCCATTTACAAGATTTTTAGAATATAATTTTAATATAATATTATACACAAATAATTTCTGTTATAACTCACAATTTTTTCATTTTTACTTAATAAACAACATAGTTAATTTCTGATTTATTATTGTATTATTAGTATTTATTTAAGATATCAAAAGAATATTTTACTCTTTCTGACTGAGAAAATAACTTAGTATTGAGTAATGAGTAATATAAGTTATTGTACAAATTTTATTCAAATTAATTTTACAGATAATATTTAAATAATGCTTAATTAATACATCTCAATAGATATTAAATGAATTTGCTTAATATTTGAATAAAACATTCAATTTTAATAATTTAATATTACAGGTTCTAAAAAATATAAGAAATTTACAAGTATCAGCTACTTACTCTTCTGATTCTTTATTTGTTGTAAGTTTTTATATTTTTTTAAATCATTTTTAAAATTTATAATTTCAATTAATTAAAATGAAAAAAAATGTATTTAATATATTTTATAAATATTTTATAAATATTTTATTCCCTTTTCATTGAAAATTAAGTACAAAAAATTTAATATAAACAGCCTAAGAATTAAATAATATTTTAAATCTGGTTTACATTCTCTTATAAATATTATAAATCTTATAATTTTATTTGATTATTATGAAAAATTTTAATTAACTAACTTAAAAATTAGCACAGGGATTCAGAACAAGATAATCCAAATATTTCTTTTGAATTTAATGATACAAATAAAAAAAGAATTGAAGCAATATTAAAAATTTATCCTGAAGGACATAAACGTGGAGCTATGATTCCTTTATTAGATCTTGCTCAACGGCAACATGGTTGGTTACCTATTTCAGCAATGCATAAAGTTGCAGAAATTCTTAATGTGTCAAATATGAGAGTATATGAAGTTGCTACTTTCTATACTATGTTCAACCGCAAACCAATGGGGAAATACCATATTCAAGTATGCACATGTACTCCATGTTGGTTAAGAGACTCTGATTGTATATTGAAAGTAGTTTGCGAAGAAACAAATTGTGAAGTTGGTGAAAACTCTGCTGATAATTTATTCTCTGTCTCAGAAGTGGAATGCCTTGGTGCATGTGCTAATGCTCCAATGTTGCAAGTTAATGATGATTATTATGTATGCAGTAGAATAAATATGTACATCAAAGATAATATATATAAAATAATATCTTCTATGTTATAATTATTATTTAAAAATTGTTAATAGGAAGACTTAACACCTGAAAACACTAAAGCAATTATTGATGCTTTTAAAAATGGAAAACGACCGCCCCCAGGACCACAATGTTGTAAAAGATATGCAGCTGAACCAACAGATGGCCTTACTTCACTAACTTCTCCTCCTCGAGAACATAATTTTGGAGTGCGATCAGACTTGTAGATAAATACTATTTAAATATTTTAAAAGATAATTGTATTTTGTTTCATTCAGAAATAAAAAAGTTATACTAGAACAATTTTATAATCTTCTAAGTTTTGAGAGAACAAAAAAAATTAAAAATTATTTCTATTTAAATGATTTAAAAAGAATAAAATGCTGAATTCATGCTGTTATAAAATATATATTATTACATACCACAATAAACATAGCCTTCTACATTTATTAATAATTAATAAAAAATTTCAATTAATATTATTTTTTTACAATTAGTTGAAAGTAATATAATCTTTGCTATTGATTTGATTCTTTTTAATAATTCTCCTATATACATAATAATAAATTTGTTATATTCTAAAACAAATGCATTTTCAAATTATTACAAATTTTTACTGAATTTTGTCAAAAGTTATTCTATTTAATTAATTACTTTTATCTTTATTTTATTTCTTATAAATTGATTTTAGCTTTGAGGAAAAATTAAAACTCAATATTTATATTCAAGACATTAGAATAAAAAGGTTCAAATTTTTTTATCAAATGATTATTAATGATGCAAACTATCAAGTGTATCAAGTGTAATGAATTTACATATTTATTCTTATATGTATTTATTATACATTGATTATTGATGAAGACCTACTTCATCTTTAAAAATATTTGTTAGTTTCAAGATTATATTTCTATAATATTAACAAAAAAGTTTGTATTAACTGACAATATAAAAATTATTCCCAAATTTTATTCATATTCAAAAAGTACAAATTATAAATTCTTTTATTAAAAAACTAGACAAATTATCCTATTACAAATAAATGCTATGTACTCAATGTAAATACACACCTCAAATATTATTAAAAAGCTAAGATTTATAGTTATACTTTTACCTTTCAGATATTTTACAATATTGTTGAAACAAATCAATGTTTAATTTAAAGTTATCACAAGCAGAAAAAATATTAAAAAATATATATATTATAATCTAAAAAGACAAAATAACAGAAAGGTATGACATTTTAAATATTAAAAATAATCATTACAGCATAATAAATCAATTTCACTGAAAGACTTAATATAATTAGAATAATAGTTTTCTATAAGATTTTATATTTACATACATTGTAATAAGTCTTATATTTTTATGAGAAAACAATTTTATACTATTTAGTCATGCATCATATGCAATTAATTTGTATTTGATCTATAATAACACTTGTACATCAAGATCTTTAGCAATATAATAATATTAAACAAAACAGTATTAGTTAAGTATCAAGGTTTACTGAAAACCTTGTACAATATTATATTACTATATGTATTGTAGGTATATGTACAAATAAAGATTAATGATTTTATAAAAAAATATTCACAATCTTATAAATTTAGAATTTTGTATTAATATGCAATTAGTTGTAGTATATTATAAAAAATATCTTTTCATTCCGGATAATAATATTATCTGAATCTATTCAAATATTATTATTTTCTATGGTGTTGTCAGTGTGAGTGTAGTTGTCCTCTTCTTTATTTATTTTGTCGGACAATATTCATTCAATTTATTTCTAATGTGAGTCTACCGATTGCTACATGAATGGTTTTATCATTTACTTTTATTTTTAAATTCTTCTTTTCGCGATTAATAACATAATAAAGTCTATTGTAGGGTGATTGCAACAGAACTTTTACTGTATTATGACGTTAAAATACATATTTTGATGAATCCAGTTCTTTAAAGATAAAAACTTTTCTTTCCCAAAATTTTGTGATTGACCGTAGCTTTACTTTATTTATTTCACTTCTCAAATGTTTCATAAAATCTGAGATAGTCTCTTCATTGCTGGTAAAGAAACAGTCGGCTAATAGTCGAATGCCCGTATACAATATTTTTACAGCAGTAATCAAAAAGCTATTCAAATGCTCAGTAAAATAATGAGTAAAATTTCAATCAATTTGTAACATTCCTATTTATTGCAGCTTTCAAGTGTATGTGAAAAAAATACCGATTGCTTCTGGATGATATGAAGTTGTCCAGATATATCTTAATCCGAGAGTTTTGCAAAATTCACGAAAAAATGTGGATTCAAATTGGCGTCCTGGTCCGTAGTAACTCGTAGAGGAACGCTAAAACTTAATATCCAGATATAGAAAAGGGCGGTTGCAACGGTTGATGTCTCTATGTCAAGTGACGGCATAGCTTCAGGCCCACGCGAAAAGCAGTCATTAGAAGTAGGCAGTACCGATAATCTCGCGATAAAGGCATCGACATTATATCGATATGTAGGTGCTGGAATGAATCTATTTATTGGGGTCGACATTTCCCTTATTATTTTGCATTGTTGACATGGAATGTGCATGGCATAATTAATTATTACAAAGCTCTTATACATGGATGGATAAATTCGTCTAAATGATTAAATATCTGACACTATAAGGGTTTTGGAACATAAGATTTTACTCGATACATCACAATAGATGCTTTCATTTTGTTCAGAGAAGTATATTTTTTACCGATTTAAAACTGATATTTTCGATTCTAACATTTGTTTAAGCTCTTGATCGGTTTCCTATAATTTTGCATTGTTTCACAATAAACAAAAACTGAAATTGCGTTAATGTGAAACAATGTATTGGGTAATATATTATGATATATTTTTATATATTGAATAACAATGTAAATTAACTGAAATCTAAATATCGAAATATCGGGGCGAGCATTTATCAAGATTTTGTTGAAACGCATATATTAGGGGTTTATGGTTGATAAATATGGTGAAATTTCGACTTTTAATAAAATAGTTGAATCGTTTTACAGATGAGTAAATGATTAAAATATTGTTATCATAGGCATTAAAAAGTTCTTAATATTTTTGAAAAAAACTTAACGACTGCCATTCATTATCAACAAACTGCTGCAACACTGCTTCCATTGCGTGATCAGGAAGATCTATTTTGATGCTTAACGGTTCTTCTGGGGAAGGGTATGCTAATATAGTCTTTGAAACGAGAGCAGTCTTAGGTGTTTCGAACGCTTTATTTGTTTTATTGAGCCAGAGAGTTTTCGTCTTACTGCTTTTATTACTCTTAATTTTACTTACTTTTATTACTTTATTACTCTTACTTTGATTTTTATTACTCTTACTTCTGGGTAGTGAAAATTTTTCTATTATTTTGACGCGTTATAGCAACGTGTTTGGGATGCATTTCTTAATTCGAAACTTATCATTATCAACTTAAATAGTCCAAAGAGCGTTGTCATTGGTGTTTTCTGTACATCTTTGAATGTGACGGATATTTGGTGATTTGCTCTTAACAAGTATATTTTAGAAAAAATTTTCTTTTTGCTTAATGTTACGCCAAATCTTTTATATACCGCGATATATATCGATTAGATACAGTGTAAGTGTTGAGAGAGCGATAATCTTCACAAAGACGTAAATTGCCATCCTTTTTCGAGAATACATGCAGAAGTAACCAGGGACTTTTAGGTAGACGAATTATTCAATATTAGATCATTAACTCAAATTCGGCTTTCATTTCTTTAAAACACTCAGGAGCAAGTCGATGCAGTTTGCTAGGTACCGGCGAATCGGGTGTAGTTTCAATGAAGTGGAATATAATATATAATGTAATATATATTTGTGTAATGTAATATAATATATAAAACTCGTGTTTTATATTATCCGTCTTGGATAGTGCTGGGCAAGTTATATGTGGTTATTCGAAAAGCAACCATTGATATTTCGATTTACTGCTTATTATTTTAACTGTTACGAATTGTATTCCAGCCGCGTAACCGGTAGTAGATAATTTAGTTTAGAGTTGACGAGACACTTACTACCGAGGTCAATTAATTGACCGCAAAAAATAGATACCGATTATAGGTGTGTTAACATTGGCTATAATGAATTTCAACTTAAAAATTATCCTTAGTAAAAAATTTAAATTAGTGTAGGTAGACTCTTATGTAGCTATACGTGCACCGTTTACAATGAAAATTCCGTATTCGCAATTTATGAACGTCTCCCACGTTCCAGGTACGTCGAAAATGATATTTTTTTGATTTCTTGCAAAATCGATAATGATATCAACGCAAACCTTTTTTTCGCAACTGCCTGTAGTAGCAACTTCCAGGTGTATTACGGTTTCGGTTTGTGCTACTGTTACATCTAAGACGCAAATGCCTCTTATAATGAAAATTTAAAAAATATTTATTTGTTCTCCTTCTTATACAAGGCACTAGGTCAACGTCTAGGTAGGAGATCTGAAAATGAAGTTTTTGACATGGAAAAAACTCGCCCTTTTATCAAAATTTAAAGCACAAGATAAACGAGGGATTTTTATGGCTTTTCCTATTATATTCTATACATCTTATATACAATTTTCTATTTTATTAAATAATTAGTGTTTGTATTTAATTAATTAATTAACTGTTTATAAAATTCGATTCGTAATTTTCTTTTTCGTAGTCGTACAGTTTTTGTTTTATAAATTTGTTAATATTTAGCCTAATTTTAATAATATTAGTTAAACTAACAATAATTCGTGATTACATTTAAATTTTATCCAGATTTTGTAGTAGCTATTATTTAGTTATAATAATTATCATTATTTTATATGTTAGTATTATTAATATTATTATTATAATTATTTTATTTGTTTGTTATTATTACTATTAATTTTCTTTAATCGTATCAAAACGTTATTAATATTTGTTTTTATAGTTATAATTATTTATTTACTTACTTTTTTCTTTTTTCTCGTTTTTTCTTATTAATTTTCTTTTTGTTATAATTTTATATAAATATAAGAAAAACAATCAGTCATAATAATAATAGCGTCATTCCTTGAAATATGGTTATATTCGCTTAATAATAGGTAGAGATATACAATTTTGATTCAGTGTATTATTGTTATTACTTAATATTAAATTTGCTTTACAATTACGTTTTAGTATTTTATTATATATATATTTATATATATTTTTTTTATTTACTTTTTTTGTTTAATAATTTATTTTTTTAATTAGTTATATAATATAACTAAAAATAATATATAGAGAAAATAAAATTTTCTTTGTTAAACGCAATTGCGCAGTTGAAGATATAGCTGCATGTATACGTGTTTGTGTATAGTGCAGGCGCTTAATTGAAGGTACTCATGTACGTGTATGTGTATGTAGGCCTCTGGCTGCTCAAAAATGCAAGCGCAGTCATAAACATGTCAAAGTTAGAACCTTTTATGCTGATATTTCAGGCTTAGGTATCGATTTTAGATCTCTTAAAATTTTCCTTATAAGAGAAAGAGAAAAAGGAGAAAATTTTTCTCTACGGAAAAACTTTTCACCTTTTTCCCTTATTTTTGATAGTTTCAATTAGACGGAGTCGTAACACTACAGCTTCTGTTACATGCATGCCGTCGAGATGTTCTATTTGCACGGCTTAAAGTAAATCCATAAATTTTTATCTGCATATTTTCAAAATCGCTACTATTTTTCAGTTAGCGTAACTTGATGTGACACTTTGTTGACGGCCATAATGTGTCTGGATTCGCAAAGTATTTCATTGATGCGATCCGCCATTTCTGTTGTATTTCTTTCCATCATGACTTGTTTGTTTATAGCTGGCAGATTCAAGATGATTTATTTATAATACCGCTCATTGAGCTTATTTATCGTATTGTTAAAATTTTCTCATACCTCGTTATACGTTATCCAGTTGTTAGTCCAATAATTTGAACTGTAGTACAAATTTGTTTTGGTACGCAGATGTTTTGTTACGCTACTACACTTATATTTTCTTTAGCATCGATGTTTACACTTGAGTCTTCTCACCATGGATTGACATGTTCGCACTTATTATACAGAAAGCAGGAGATGAAACGAAAAGAGTTTACATTTTCGCATTTTTTCGACTTGACAAAAACTACGCGAATGTCACGTCGAGGTCAGCAAATTTAGTGAAACGCACTGAAATAAATTTCTACAAAAAGCAGTTTTGTAGAAATTTATTTGCACTAAAATCTGCGCATCATATCGAGTCGTTTTGTACGAATAATATGTTCAGTTACTAGACTTAACAATGACTTCCTTCTCTATAAGTTTTTCTTTATCGCGAAGTTCCCTGCATAAAATGCAAAATTTAGAAAAACAAATGCAAACATTTTAAATTTCGTTTTTTTGCGTTACTTCTCTATAAGATCCTTTTGTCCTTTGCATATAGACTTTACGATTACAATAAGGATTTATCACAACATTTACAAATACTTGAAAAACATATTTTTAAAAATTCATTATTTTTATTGTTTAGCCAAAAAAATACAAAAATAAAAATAAAATGAATATAATTTATATTAATATCAATTGTTTAAAATTTTATAGTTATCTAAAAACAGCTTATTGAAAGATATTTAATGCTATACACGTCATTTTTTAAATAATAAAGCATGAGATTTAAAAGCTACCGTACCTTAAATAAAATGGCCGTCGATTCTTAATGTCGATGATATTTATCTTAAGATGACGTGGCAAGTAAGTTCAGCTGATCTTTTTTTCTTTCCTTCAAGGTCACTGTAGCTCTCCAAAGGACAGAACAGAATAGTTCCTATACGATCGCCCTGAGAAGGGTGTTTTAAAGAAAAGATGGTTACGTAGCTGTGATGAAAAATTAGAGATTGAATGAGCGAAAAATAATGTAGACAATACATACAATTATCTATTATTAACGCGTCCTCGAAGGACAGCACTACTGCCGTGATTGCATCATAAGGGACTCGTAAGGAGTAGAGAAAGTAATACGGGATCATCCCAAGATCCTTCGAGAGATCGAGAAGTCATTGTGCACCCTTCTTTAAGCTTTAGTCAGAACTATAAGTACCCAGCTCTAATCTGGATTCGATGCTCCCTTTCGCTCTCATTAGCTTAAATCGGCATCCTTTCTCAACGGACAAATTATGGGCATATAGTTGTTTCATTCTAGATATAATACATCCAATTTGAGATAATATCCTCAACGAAAAAAATTTACCTTCACGATATCCCAGGGTCTACGTGAATTGTTTCGTTACGTCCATTCGGCGAAAGGATTGAGTAAGGGGTCAAACAGGCCTTCTTGGCCTGACAATTATATGCAATTGCAGGAAAAACAAAGTCTGCATCTACACTTACCGTGTTTTAGTTGTCGTCTTTCTTTTCTCTTTTAATTAAAGAACAATTAACAAAATTCGTTTTAATATTATAAATAAATAAGATATAGAATATAGAGGTTACCCATTGTATTCCCTCAATGAGTTAAACATGAGTAATAACTTATCAGTGCATTTTTTAAGTGATTCATCAAAAACAAAAATAATAAAATACAATCAATAACAAATTAATAAAAAATTAATTTTCTATTATTCTACAATTTTTAGAGCTCATTTTTTCACTGCATCTGAAAATATCTCTAATTATAAAATAATGCAAATTAAGTAATGGTGTGTGTGTGTATAAATTCTAAGAACAAAATTAACTTATTGATTATAATATGCTATTAAATTATAGGGCACGACGATAAATTTATGATATACATAAAAGGTTTGAAATTTTTTAAAATTAATCAATTTATTTTAGAAAATATTTGTAAAAATATTCGATTTAAATAAATTACAAGTGGAATGTACAAAACAAAAACAAAATGAAAATACAACTGTTTATACTTTCGAGGCTGTAATAAGCAAAATTTTATATTTTAATCAGTAAGTAGTTAAGAAAAATTGGACTCAGAAAAACTGTCAGGAATAATTAAACACGATTCTGTCGTTTGTGAGTTTTAATGTATATACAATGACGCTAACCTGTTCAAAGCGGTTAAAGGTTATTTGCGCTTGTCACTGACGCAAGGACCGATCGGAGAAGTATCTAAGCATCCAATGAACTAACTAAAAACTCAGTTTTAAGACTGTCAAGTGACGCGCATACAGTCACCACGGTGCGTTGTGACAACTGCACACCTACAAACTGCGAGAAAGCGTAGCGTCTACAGCAACGATTTTTTTAAGAATATACAACCGAGACGTGCTGGGCTATAATAAAGACCACAAAAATGATTCGTGACCTTTTTTCCGCTACTGTTTGCCTACAAACAGTCCGTAACAAATTTACATGACTAGGGATCACCAAGTCTCATCATCGCTATCCCCCGCCGACTCGCATTACCACTTTCACTCTCCAGTAATACGTTATTTGATATACTATAACCCTTTTCTTCTACAAGTTATTTAGCGTATGGAAATCTTCCTGGCAATACATTATTCGAAATACTAATATCCTCACTTTCCCGACAACAATTGATGCACTGTCATCCTTTCCTCTCATATGTAATTCAATGTAAATGGGACTTTCTTACTGCATGTGATTTGATGTATAGTGTCTTCCCCTCTTTCTTACGCACCAAACCGGGAGACAAAACAATTACTAAGTACACATACATCTCTTTACAGCTAGACTGAGAAAATCAAAGATGGAATAAACTAGCTACCTACACCCGCAGCACCAAAACCGGTCAAGATAAATATATATATATATATGTATATATTTCTAATATAATATATATCAATACTGGGCGAGTTACCCGCGCTCGTGGCATGGTCTGGATTAAGAAGACCAGAAATAAGAAGATAGAATATCGTTATATGCAAAATATTACACTGTCTTTACTTTCGTCAAATTGCATGAGTAATTTCATCATCATTTTAAATAGCACAGGTTGAAATATTTTAAAAAATGAATAAAAATAATAACAGAATGAATGGAAAGATTATCTGAACTTATTCTTACAAAAACCTTGAAGGATGTAGAAAAAGCTTCATTTTTTAAATTATTATTATTTTTTTGGAACTTCTTACTGAGAGGTAAATGAGAATGTACAAATTATATATAAATTAATTATATATTATCCTTAAGTATATTACATAATTTATATAATATACTATAGAAATAAAATTATTATAAAATATCAATAAATACTATAAAAATTATCTTTTTCACATATTCTTTCTTAAAATTCACCTATTTGGATAATTCTTAAAATTTATACAGTTTAATGAAGAATATATCACACGATATTTGACTATAACAATCTATTATGAATGTTTCAAATATGACATAAATTCTTGATTACGTAAGAGTAGCTAAATATTTTAGTATTTTCTGCTTAATATTATGATTTCATCAAATGTCATTAGATGCAGCCAATTTAGAAATAACTGATTTTTCTGCGTAAAATGGGTACTTCCGTATTAATTATTTGAGTTTTTGATTATGACACGTGGAAAATTAACAAAAATTATATAAAAATCACTAACCTACTTTGAGACATGCGTACATATATTACAAAAGTAGCTGAGTTCCGAAAAACATTAATGTTAATGATGCGGGGCATAATATTGGTACAGGCTCATGGTTTTTTTATGCAGAACGTGATACTCCGACAAACCCGATACTGAACCATAATCTTGTTTGAAAACCCAATTTTTATTACAGAGACTCGAAGAGTCCACGGTTCTTTCAATAGCCACAAAGATGTATCCATAAATACGACTTGGTTTTTTAAATCCACAGTGGCTACTTTACATCTGCTAAATTGTGCTGAAGAATTTTATGTCCATGTTAGTTTGTACAAGGAATGGACTCAGAAGATAATCCCGTCACCCATCAAACTGCTTCTTCTACAAAAATTATTTCAAGAATAACTTAATACTAACGTATATTAAAACCTATGAATTTACGAGTTATAATTACATAACAACCTAAATCAAATGAAACTAAGCTAAAATAAAAAAACGGTAAAGTACTAAAAGTATCGCACTCTTGAACTTAAACGGTGCCACAAGAATGATCAAATAACGAAATTTATGTTGAAAAAGGGAATTATCCCAGTGCTAAAGAAACATCTTTCCACCGGTCCCTGCCCAATTTTTTCTGTTTATGAACTAAAGCTGAGTGATTATTAAAAAACGTAATGAGATAGATTACACTTGGAAATTATGGAACAGCGCAAAACAAAATCGAGTAACATAATTAAGGATCCAATCTTATCTAGTAGAAGCGGATAGGCACCTTCAATACCTTCGTATAGGAGAACAATAGACGTATGCAAAATCGTTGCCTTGAATATGGATAAGCACGTTCCATGCTATTTTCTAACATAGTCAGGTACAGATAATGTCATTGCCTGTTGAAGCAGTCATATTTAGTTTCATTGCCTAGTTTAGAATAGAAGTATTCAATACCATTACCTAGGAACAGCTAGTTAATAAACTATAATTGTAGAAGTCTTGACCACTCACCGTACTTTATACTAATCAAAAACTTCTTTATAATGTGATCGCAATAATAAAAAATACAAAGAATTATAATACTTGTTGCTGATCTATTTATTTTTAATGTAAATTAATTGTAATCATGAATTACAATAAAACACATATAAGAATATAGAAAGCGTATAATGAATATAAGTATATACTTTTGATAATATTATCCTACAGACAAGTGATTATACTTTCATTTTAAAAAATACATTGTGACGCGTCGTCCGCCCCGACGCGTGTTCTTTCGGACTCGTATGCGACGTTCGACGGGTTTCTTCTCCGTGCCTTTCCGTCCTTGTTCCTTCGTCCTTCTGCTGTTGGTAGTGGCTTGGTCCCCCGTACTCCCTGTCTGTCCCGTCCCGGAAAGCTCGAGGTCGGGCCAGGTTCGTGGCGGGAGAAGGGAAGCGCGGAGAGACCAGGTCGAAATGAACAAGGCGTCCTTTGTTCTTAATCTATACTTATCATTATCTTTATTGTCCTAAAGTTACACTAGCCTATTTCTTGCGGTGCGCTCACCGCTTACAAAGGAGGCTTATATACTCTAATTCCTTATATTCTAGACGCGGTGAAGGCTATATTAACATTACTTTTGCGGTGCGCTCACCGCTTACAAAGGAGCCAGATACATTATATTTACTTTTGCGGTGCGCTCACCGCTTACAAAGGAGGCTTATATATTCTATTTCCTTTTGCGGTGCGCTCACCGCTTACAAAGGAGCCAAATACATTCTATTTCCCGGTGCGACAATTCCGCACCCTCGCTACGACGGGATGTTAACACGACGGAGGAGAGTCCAGCCCGATGGCTGTGACTCCGTGCACGCGTCCGCGGCCCTAATCCTATACCGGGAGGTACGATACGAGTCGTGCCTCCGGAAGCCCCTAGTGCGCCAAAAGTCGCTCGACCGGGGAGCCTTTGCTCCCCGAGCTCTGCTTCCTGGAGTTCCCTGGTGCGCCAAAAGTCGCTCCAAAGGGTCGTGCGCCGAAAGTCGCTCCAAAGGGTCGTGCGCCGAAAGTCGCTCGACCGGGAAACCTGCGCTTCCCGAACTCCACCCCCGTCTCCCGATTTCACATGAGCGCGCCCTTTTTATACCTTTTCTCGGGCGCGCTTCCCCTCACGTGTTTAAACTCGCGGGCCTCGCGGTGGGGTCACGCCGCCTAGCCGCTCTCGTGACGGTCGTGAGCCAGGCTGGTGGGTGGAAATAGCGGCGGTGTGAGCGCGTCGCGCTTGCTCGCGTATCGCCCTGCGTTAGCCTGGCCAGGGCTAGACGCAAGGTTCCCTTCCACGGTCCCATACTACAGTCTCCATTCCATACAGCCATCCCCCCTTCTCATGCGTATTTCGGGCCGTCAACTCCCACTACGCTGGCCCTCACTCATCCTTCCATTCTACGCCCGATACTCACGTTTTCTCCTACGGTCACCGCTGTGCCGTACGCCCTCTCGCTCTCACTCGCACGTTCGCGCACTCTCTCTATCGTGCCCTGCTTTCATGGACACCGCTGTGCCTTACGCCCTTTCACACCCCCTTTCATGCCTGCGCACTTTCTCTCTTATACCTTGCTTTCATGGGCACCACTGTGCCGTACGCCCCTTCCACTCCCACGCTCACGCACTTCCTCTCTCATACCTTACTTTCACAGACACCGCTGTGCCGTACGCCCCTTCCACTCCCACTCGCACGCTCTCACAATTATAAGCACACGTTCGCTTGCTCTCTCTCTCACACTCATGCTTTGCCGCACGCACGTTTTATCATTTCCATGTTCACATTCGCTTGCTCTCTCTCTCACACTCATGCTTTGCCGCTCGCACGTTTTATCATTTCCATGTACACATTCGCTTTCTCTCTCTCTCACACTCATGCTTTGCCGCACGCACGTTTTCTCATTTGTCCCTACCCACGCACCTTAAATCTTCGGGCGTTGGAGTCCGGACTTCTTCCAGCCCTGTTCCCACGGCAATGCTTTCCTCTTGCGACGAAGTTATTCGTCGCAACATTTTTATACCATTCTTTATATTGATTTAGTAGAAAGTAAGAAATAAAATATGCAAATCTAAAAATAAGCAAAGAATTTGGAATTATAAATAGTGCACTATTCCGTATATATTGTAACGCCAAACTTTACCAAAAATTTTTATTTGAAAGTGAATTTATTAATAAGTAATTTCAATAAAATATATTTACATGTAGGTCCTAATAACATTATAGTATTATTTAAATATTTTTGAAATAGCTTCCATTTCAAAAATACTTTTTAAAAACACCAAGGTTTTTAAATTTTTTAAAGACAAATTAGTTTTCTTAAGAAACGTTAATTTGTATAGAATCGATATCTTAAACAAAAAAGAAGCGTTTTTCAATATTTTCTCATAAATAGTCATAATAATATATCAATTTTAAGAAAGTTTTATTTTTTATACTACAAAACAAAAAAATTCAAAAGATTATCTAAGTATAGTTTTGTATAATTCAATTAAATTTTTGATATATAAATGAATCCTTCAATAAAAAACTAATTATTTTTATAATAATAAAAATCATATTTACATACTAGACAAAATATAAATATCAATACTTTGTATAATAAAATATAGAACATTTCAAACGATTTTTTTATGGAATTCATATGTTGTTTTTGCTTTCTTTCTAAATTTATTAAATGTTACTGCGAATGTAAGACTATTAGAATACATATATTGTAAAATAACATTATATGTATTTCTGTACAATATGAATATTTCAAACATTATACAGTTTACATCTACAGAACTTCATTTTTTCACTACATATGTATGAGTGTTTGCCCGATAATTAATGTGATTCGGATGGTACTAAGTAGAAAAAAGCACTGAAAAAATACAGTAAAGAAATTATGTAATCCCTGCTAAATTACATGGTATTGAACAAACACACCTTAATAGAGCGATAACAAGGAACAAACACAGCCCTTTCAAAACGAAATACAACATAAGAGACGTTTGAACAAATAAAAAAGCTAAGTTTTTCTGAATATTTTTTGCCCGTATATAGTAGTATATATGATTGTTACATCTATATATACAACTTGCTGCTTATGTCGCATGGTTTTTCAAGAAAAAACGGCGTAAGACCACTAGTGCGCATGCGATAAAAAAATATATCCGATATCGCTTCGCTGGCATAGAATAACATAACTATAGATTTTATCTATAACGTAACTTTACAAAATATTTACTTTGAAAATGTGATAATATTGTAAGACTTAATTTTTTTCCTACAGTTTTGTAACTAACATATTATTTACCATTGAATATTAATCGGTACAATTATTCGATAAATGCCTTCATTAGAAACAATTTAAAATACTGTGTTACCATATAAATTATATTGTAATGTAGGCATGTAAAAAGGAATTTTGAACAAGGTCGAAAAGAAAATAATCGAAAATGTTTAAGATTTTTTAAAATTAATTATAAAATAAAACTAAATTATAAAATTAAAGAAATTTTATTCAATTTAACAAATTTACTTCGATTGTCGGTCAGAACTAAATTGTAGAGAAAATCAGTTTTACGTCGGTTACGCGAGTTTATCTCGTTTCTTATGTTTTAAAAAAATCAGTAATTCGTTACTGTTCGTATGTTCGGCTTTTCTTGAAACGAAAATGATTTTCTCGTCGGCTTGCAAACAAAAATATTCATTTATGCTTGTAACAAATAGATAAATGTATTGCTCCGAAGAATTTTTGAAAATTAGACATTCGGTAGCCTTAAAAAACCAGGGTTAAGTGCACCAATTATATTTTAATGCTCAGTTTCATTTCTATTTTAGCATATGATTGAAATATCCTAGTACTAATTTAAGACAGACCAATATTGAAAATACCTTATTACAAATAACATATGAATATATTACTTATAATATTATTCGAAATTTCAGGCGCTTCTATGTTCTCACAGGGCAAATGATTCATAACCGAACTTTATGTCAATTATATACACCAGACTCAAAGTAAACAAATAAGAATTTTCAGTCTTCATAACGAGGTGCGCAAATCATCAATGTGTTATTATGAAACAACTACTCAAAAAATCTAACAAAAAATTAAACTATATAAAATATAGAAAATATAAATCACCAAAACAAATTTTTATGACTAAAATAATAAAATAAAATGGCACCTACTACTAAAAACATTTCTAAAACGCGTTGTATTGATAATACATATAATAATAATGAATTCAAGGAAGATCAAAGTACTACCAGAAAATATAATAGTGATTTAATTGAAAAAATAAGTTATCAGTTTATTATTGATGCTTGTAAAACTGGTAATATAAGTATGATAAAAACATATCTAAACTTTGGACATGAAATTAATGAAAGCCTAACCACAGGATGGTCTTTACTATTTTATGTAGCATCCTATGCTCAACCAAAAGTAATTCAGTATTTACTATATTTGGGAGGAGACCCAAATTTACATCAAGATGGCTATACACCTTTAATGGCATTATGTAATTCAATTAAAGGATCAGCTAATAAGCGTATAGAATGCTTAAAGTATCTTATTGAAGGCAAAGTTGATGTAAATGCAGCTAATAAATTTAAAGAAACTTCATTTATGTATGCTTGTAAAATACAAGAAATAGATTTTGTAGTAGAATTATTAAAATATATTCGTCATGTTAATTTTGCTGATAACAAACAAAGGACTGCATTATTTTATGCTGTAACTAATAATAGATATGATATTACAAAGATTCTTATTGAAAATGGAGCTGACATTAGTTGGACTGATTGTGAAGGTATAAGTGCTTATGACATTGCTCTTACCAAAAGATATGACAAACTTATACCTTTATTGACTATTAATTGTAACAACCAACAGAAAAGAATTGAAACTAATTATGTATGTTGTTGGATTGATATGTTTCCAATAATGAAAGAAATAAATAAAGATTATATAGACAGTGATATAATGAACTTATTGTATGGTATGGGACTTGAAAATTATGAATCTTATTTTAATGGTATTGATCTTAAAACCTTTCTAAGATTAAAAGAAGAAGATATAGAAAAATTAGGAATAGACATAAATGTTCATAGAAAAAGATTTACTGAAGGATTATTTAGATTTCATAAACATACATGGAAGAATAATCTTTTAAAAGTTCATAAGTCAGAATCAAACATAACAATTGAAGCACTAACAATGTTGGGAAACATAAATAAGGAATTGAGTATAATATCAAGTAGTATATACTTTTCAAAAAATTATCTTGATTCTATACAGGAAAATGAAGACAAACAAAAATTGAGAACTGAAATAAAAAATATGAAAACACTTGCACTAAAATTAAAAAGTGAAATAAATCAAATTAAAAATCTTGTTGAAGTAAAAAAGGAACAATCTGATTTATCTTTACCAATATATATTCAGAAAAATATTATAAAGACTAATTATAAATGGTTAATTATAGCCATTATTACCACAGCTAGTATTTATTGTTTCAAAATAAAAGATATATAAAGATTTTGGAAGAGTTGAACAATTTAATACATTTAAAACTATACTCTTAAAACACTGGAAAAACATATAATTTTTCATTAACTAATATATTACAAAATAAATTTCATAAGATATATTTATTTTTTAAAAAAGATTATTAACTTTTATAAATATGCATAAAGTGCTTTTATAAATTGCACTTATGATATTTTATGTTACATATAATTAAAATGTCTAGTCCATCATTATTTATAAAAAAAAATATGTAACTGTTTTACACTTAAGTTAAGAAACTGAATATTTTAGAACAATAAAATAATATGAAAATATAAAATTTAATATGTAATTATTTTTATAAAAAATGTAAATTACAGTTTAAATCACCTTGTTTATAAGTTTATTTATGAAAATAAATTATAGTAAAAAATATTTAAATAACTGTATGTAATTTAGAGATAATTATAATAATAATGTGATATCAAATACAAACTTTGAGTATCCATAAGTTATTGTTTACCTAATTTAAACATTTAAATCATTCAATAGAAAAAATTTTAATTATGTACTTAAATTATGATTTTTCAAAATATAAATAAATTTTTATTTTGAAAAAAATTACTTTGCAATTTTAGATATAAAATATATATATACACTCCACTATGTACATAAGTAGAAAATATTAGCAATCAAATTTTTTATTATATTAATGATCTGTAAAAAAACATTCAAGTGATAGCTATAGTTTGTTAATTTTTATGTATATTGTTCTATGTATAACATTTTAATTTATACATAAATAGTAAATGTGTATAAAATTTGAATTTTATTTTTATAGATATAAATTAAAAATACTTTAAATTATATTTATTAAAAACTTGTATATTATAATCTTTAAAAAAACTGATGTTTTATACAAAATTAATCGATTTTTCTGTCACATATTTAGAAGTTCAACTATAAGGAAAAATATTATCTTTGAAAAATTGGCAGTATTAAAAAAATTCAAGTTGACAGATATATTCTTGATAAGAACATCCCAATAATATTTGAAAAGTTTTACCTACTAGTACTGAGTAAGGTTATCATCTGCCTGATGAGCGGCTGTTTCTTGGATAGTCGAATAATACTAAAAAAGGAGCGAATGAAGGCGTTCGTAACAAAACCACGATAAGCAAGAAATGTATCAACATTGAAGTGATGAAAGCCTCTAAGACAGCATCTAAAAGATAGATAAAATAAATATCACGTATGCCTAAATAAATAGCTAATGAAACCTAAAATAAAATTCTTATAATTTAAAAATTACGATGCGACGAAGAAATCTGTCCCTAAAAAACAAAACAAAGTTCGAGTGCATAGATGCGACTATGTCATAAGTGCGATTATGCGCGATATATGTAATTCTTTAGCCTGAAGATTAAGCAGTGACAGACTACCGCATAGAGACGCCCCGCCAGCTCCCACTCTCACCGCATAGTACGTTACCATTCAAACTCTCTCTGTCTCGTTTGGCGTGCGTCTCAAACTCGCGCATCTCCCTTGTTGCCCTGGCACAAAGAGGGAGAGCCCTGCGAAGGGCAAGAAAAGATCCCGCGCACACTAAGAGTCAGTCCTCAACCTATTAAGAAACTGGATGGAAAGACTCGTCTTCATCTTCTCAGTAACGCTGATTGGCGTACCAAGTCCCACTCTTTAACCAGGTGACATTATTTAACTCACCGGGTCCCGTCTTCTGCAACGCTGGTTACCACGGGGCTCTACGACAAATATAAAGAAAAAAAAACGATAATTGCTCTAATGCTCGCGTTAGAATTCATAACCGCCTTCGAGATAAATCTTATCTTATAGACATTGTTTTAACGAGTAATAAATAAATATCGGACTCTTCTTAATAAATACCGAGTTTTCATTCATTCAAACAAAAAGACCGACCCAAAGAACCCCGATCTGGCCCGAACTATCTATGGCAAGGGTTTGTTTTTTTATTTGAAATTTAAGAAAAATAAAATAAAGCAGACTGAAGAGCATCGACGTTACAATAAGAAAAAAGGTAATAATTAATGTAGTTTTTATTTTTAATGAAAATGGAAAAAGATATATTTGTATTATTAGCAAAAGCATATGTTAAGAAAGAAAAAGGGAAAAACATACTGAAATGTAAACAAAGATGGAACACTGAACTGATATTAACTAATATAATGAGAAAAAAACTAATTATTATTATGTTAAATTGAATGAACCTTTGAATTAATACTATGAATTGATAGTTTTATATTTCTCTGGTATTTAAAGAAAATAATGAGCCAAAGGAATAATACGAAAATATTAACTATCTAAAAAAATTTTTAACGTCTTATACGTATAAAAATCTAGTATATTAAGATTTATGTTATCTGCAAGCGGACCTTGTGCCACCTACCTGAAAATTTCAAGAAAAAGAAAATTCAAATTATGGTTATATCATTTTTTAAAAATAAGTTATTGTAGAAGTAACGAATTTTGTCATTAATCAGCCAATAAATAATCAAGAAAAAGGTAGAAAAGATGAAGAAAATCAAATAAAATAAAAACTTAAAAAGATACGAATGAAAATAAAACAGAAATAAAAAAGACAACTGTTGCAGGGATAATTGCAATTATTTTTTAACATTTTTTGTTTTTTTGTAACATTACATGCTTTATTATTTTATTACATAGAGTGAAATGTTTTGAATGTATGACGAAGGTAAGAGACTAAACGCATTAGCGTGAAAATTGTTATAGACGAAGAAAAAAAAGCATGAAATCCGCGAGTCTAGATAACAGCCCGCAATTTGTAATAATTTAAAAATCTAAAACTGGTCTAGCGACCGATAAACAATTCATCCAGCAGTAATAAAACAATTTTCTCTACTTGCCAAGACTTACAGCCTAGTCAGTGAGCGACTGTCAAAATACTTACCTATGAACAGAGGCGTCAGGCTGAAGACACCAATCATTACCAACCATCCGACTCTATGATATATCGATAATCGTTTGTTATTAACTCATAAATATCTAAAACATTAATTATTTAAAATCCTCTCTCTCATCCTTCACCGCTACTGCTACGCCATGCTCCACGTTCGATTGAAAGCGAAACATTACAGTTTGTTAGAGTCCATCGTAACAATTTAAACGTGGAAGTATGTGAAATTTTAAATAAGACCATAAGTAATATATGTTATTTGTAATAGGTCAAAACATTTTATCGTTTATTAATTACTCGAAAATTAATTTAAGGGTATTATGATCTATTTTCAAAAATAGAAATAAAACTGAGCATTAAAATATAGCAGTTGGTGCAATTAATTCTACGTTTTCAAGGTTTACATCGAATGTGTATTTTAAATAATTATTTAGACCGATGCATTCATCTATTTATTAGCCAATATTAATAAATCTGTTTTAGAGTCAACTTCGATTTTAAAAAAGGTCAAGCATCGCAAAGTAATAAGTCGTTGTTTTTGTAAAAATATAAACGACATGAAATAAAGCAACCAACGAACAACTTATATAAACGTGTTAAATTAAAATAAAGATTTCTTTTCCAAATTTAATGAAAGAATGAATAGATATTTTATTTAATAAACCTCGTTTGAATTTCGATTTCCTTTTTTACAATCGCGTTTTATTCCTTTAAAAAAAATGTTTTTTTACAATGGCTTACGATAATGAAGTGAAGATGTGCGTCACACAACTGAGGTAATCAAGTTCTGAAACTGTTTGTTTAAACATAAACGTATAAGTTGAAATTTTCAAACTGGTTATTTCAAAGAAATTTTAAGGAAAATAGAGCCTTGATAATGATAAAATTCACATATGTTATGGGTTTATGTATCATATAGCTTTGTGAGAGAACCGAATTTTCGAGGAATTTCTGCTGAAGTGTGTGGTTTTATCTAAGAAATAGAAACGTAGCTATAATTTAAAGGAGCCGATGATATCTACGTAACGTGAATCTTTTCCGTTATATGTATAATAAATCTTACGTATATACATATATATGTAAACTTCGTGGTTAATCTCGACTTTTAATAATAATGTCTAAATTTTGTGAGCTAATACAGTAGTAAGCAAGTATCTTCTACAGATCTAACATAATTAAGTGCATATTAATTGTCGAAAACCTCGAACATCTAAAGGTCAGTCAATTTGAAAAGTTCATAGTTTTTATAATTGGTACCTCATTATTATTGCTTATAGTATATTTTTATTTGCTTTACCTGGCTTTAGTAGATTACTTTATTATATGTACTTATTTTTTAAAATAAATTTAAAAAATGTGAGTAAATATATATATTTTCTGCCATACATTATATATATTAACATTAAAATTATTAATAAAGGTATAATTATAATTTTTTATTGTTTTTTATTTTAAGGTTATTAATATTAAAATTTATAACGTTTTATATATTTAAAATCAATACCTAATTAATAGTACTATGTTAATAAGGAATAACTAGAATCACAAAAAAATGAATGAACCTTTAACAACAACAGAAAATTCTAAAAATATTGCTGCCATTAATAAAGAAACAATTCACCAAATATGTTCAGGACAAGTATGCTTATATGAGAAAAAATTTTAATCCTAACAAAATTTTATTAATTTAATTAATAATGAAATTAATTATTTTTAACAGGTAGTAATTGATCTTGCTATAGCAGTCAAAGAATTAATAGAAAATAGTTTAGATAGTGGATCAACTAAAATTGAAATCAAATTAAAAGATTATGGTAAAACTTGTATAACAGTTATTGATAATGGTAGTGGAGTATTGGAAAAAGATTTTGAAGGGCTAGGTAATAAATATAAAAAATAAAGAAATTTCTTGTGTATTTAATTGTTATAATAATAATAAAATATATTTTAAGGTTTAAAGCATCATACATCAAAACTAAAACAATTTTCTGATTTATCAGAAGTAACAACATTTGGTTTTAGAGGTGAAGCATTAAGTTCACTTTGTTTTTTGTCAAATCTTAGTATTGTTACAAGACATGCTTTATCACAGCATGGTTTTCATTTAAGATTTGATAAGAATGGTCATCTGGTACATAAAAATGAATATGCTAGACAACAAGGAACAACAGTATATGTAGAAAATATTTTTAAAAATTTGCCAGTAAGATTAAAAGAATTTGAAAGAAATATTAAAAAAGAATTTACAAAATTGATTCAGATTTTGTATAACTATTGTTTAGTTTCCACTAGTGTAAAAATAACTTGTACAAATACCTTAAAAAACAAACCAGCCAATCTGATAGTATCAACTAATGGGACAATAAATTTGTTAGACAACATCACTGCTATTTTTGGGAGAAAAATTCGAGAAACTTTAATTGAAATTGAATTACAATCACCAGACAAAAGTGTTTTGGAAGAATATAACTTACCCAGTGAAACATTCATAAATTTTAAATGGAAATGTTTTGTAAGTAGTTGCAGTCATACTTTAGGACGGTCTTCTCCAGATAGACAATTTTTTTATGTTAACGGCAGACCTTGTGATCCTATAAAAATTATTAAACTAATAAATCACATATATCATAAATACAATAGTAAGCAATATCCATTTATATATTTAAATATCCAATTAAATCAAAGTTGTACTGACATTAATGTTACACCAGATAAACGAACAATTATATTTTCACAAGAACAAGTAATTCTTGCAACAATAAAATCAAATTTTGAAAGAACTTGGACCAATACACAAGGAACATTTACAGTAAAAACGTTAGAAGAATTAAACTTTACAGTTCAAAAAAGAAACATTACAGATTCTCCAGAAAATCTTACACCATCAAAACGACTATCCATTCGAAAATTAAATAATATTACCAATAACAGTAAACAAACAAGTACGATAGAAAACATTCAATCTAAAATTAGTAAACTAAAATCAAACGAAAAAATTGTTGAATTGAATGAAGAGAAAATAAATTGTAAAAAATCTATTGAAACTATGAAAGTGCGAGTAAATAATATCGAAATAAATAAAAATAAAAACAAAAATATAGAAAAAAACTTTGAAAAAAACATACTAATCAGAAATCAATTACAAAATGTAAAAATGATAACTAGTTTTGAAACTATAAAAACAAAGATGATCAAGTTGAAAGAAGTTCAACTCTCTAAACAAAAAACAGAAAACAGAATTAAGTATAGAGCTCAGTTAGATTCTAAATCTTCAGATATTGAAATAGAATTAAAAAAAGAACTAACAAAACAATCATTTGAAAAAGTTCGTTCAAGTACTCTACAATATAAAAAATGTCCATTATTTTATTTACTATTTTATTTTCTTTTACTTTGTAGATGCAAATCATAGGACAATTTAACTTAGGATTTATTTTAACAAGACTTGATAATGATATTTTTATCATAGATCAGCATGCAAGCGATGAAAAATTTCGTTTTGAAAAATTATCAAATGAAACAAAATTGAAGACTCAAAAACTTATTATACCTAAGCCATTAAACCTTACTACTTTAAATGAAAATATACTTATAGAAAATCAAAATATATTTAAAGATAATGGCTTTACATTTTATATAAAAAATGAAGGTAATACAAATATATTAACTCTTCTATATTAATTATAGTGAATGTTTTTATTTCAAAAATAGAAGATCCTGGACATAGAGTAAATCTTACAGGTATGCCGGTTAGTTTCGGTTGGCAATTTGATCAAGAAGATATAGAAGAACTTATTTTCCTTATAAGAGAGGGAGGTGCTGATGGTAGTAATACAAAAAATATTCCTAGACCTAGTCGAGTTAACCAAATGCTAGCTTCAAGAGCATGTCGTAGTGCTATTATGATAGGAAAAGTCTTAAATTTTGTTGATATGAATCGATTATTATTACAAATGAGTCAGATGAAAAATCCTTGGAATTGTCCTCATGGAAGACCAACACTTCGTCACTTATTATCCTTGACACTTTTAAAATGATACAAAAATATTTTAATTAACTATCTTACAAAGATATTAAACAAATAGTTATTATAAAATTTAACGACATATACACTTATAATATTTATAATAAATTTATAATACTATAAAGAATCATAGTAGTTAAAATTTTGCATACCTACATTTTTCTGTAAATAAAACTGAATTTTATTTATAAATAACAGCTTTCATTTTAAATGATATTTTAAGAGTCCTGCATCTTCATTTTATAAAAGTTCTTTTGTTTAGTAGAAATTACTGTCATGAATCGCTATAAAAACGATTTTTATATAAATATATATATATGTGTGTGTATTTTAATGTAAAAGATTTGTGACAGAGTACACTACATATATGTAAAGGCATTATATAACCATTTGTAACATAATTATTTTATATATTTTTTTGTATACTTTATTGTATATATTATTACAAAATATAGTTAAAACAATATAGTTTCCTATTCTCGTTTGATTTGTAACATAATAGTCTTGATTTTATAATTCAAAACATCCAAAGCAAATATTTCCTTAAAAAATAATATTGTGCTGTTAGTACTTTTTGAAACACCCAATATAATTCGATACCAGTATCGAATACATATTAATACACCTAATATATATCGCCCAGGGTTGGAACATCCAATAAGCTGAGATCTCACACCGCATGCAATAAAAGAATGCCATATATCGGGTCGCTTTTCAACGTCGATTATCTAGGTCGACCATATTATCTACCACTCCTGATCTTAAACGACGTCATTATACACGCCTGACTTCCACATAATTAGACAGAATTGGATTGGTAATTTCACACTATATTACCTGTCTTTCTTAATGTGAGTTTTTTCATTTTATCACGTAGTTTATATTCAACTTCGATTAAGCATGAAAAAATTCAAATACCAGAGAGAAGACATCTCCAGCACTAATTTTCGCTTATCGATTGTTCGTGCAACATAATTGTAATAGGAGAGCAGGATTATTTTTAATATTCTTTCTTCCTTTATTGTATCTTAGTTTCGGTTTGATTTTGGATAGTGCGTAATTATAGTTTGTAAATTCCTAGTTTTAAATGTACGTTAGATTTAGTGTGAAGTTTTAGAATATTAACTTGATTATTATATCATATAAATTTCGCTTTAAATATTTTTTTATCAATCTATCCTGATTTGAATTAACCAGATTGTAATAGTGGAGAGCAATACGAAACCAAGAAGGCAAGAGAAAATTCTTCGCCACTGAAGAAAGTCACCATATAGTTTTTATTCTCGATAGAGATTAACTTTTAATACTAATAATTGATAAAAAATCAGTTTAATTCATAATACTACATTTTTAGAGTCTAAATTAAATTAATAAATTAATTTATTTAAATCAATTTACTTTTCATGACAGGATTTTTAAAATATACATAATTACATTGAATTCTACCAAACCAATTTAAGATTTGTTTATTATATTTTTTACATTTATAATGTACCAAGAAATTAAACACTAATAGTTCGAAATATATTAAAACCAGAAAGTGCAGTAGAAATGATTGTACCAGGACATTGTGGATGCCAATGCAACTCTTTTATATCAGTTTGTCCTTGATGAATAAAAAGTAATTGAGGTGGTAATTTTTCTATATTTTCATCTTCATTTTCTTTACGTTGATCAACTTCAATAGATAAATCCCACTGTGTAATTTGATTATCAGCTCCTCCAGATGCAAAAACTGTTGATTCATGAGGATTCCATTCAACAGATGTTACAGGTGCCATATGTTGCTTAAATGTAGCTACTGGAGATACTCCATCTGCATTTAACTGACGTAAGTCCCATACTCGTATAATCCCATCATCATCACCAGAAAGAAGAAATTGCGTTTCTTTTGCATTCCAAGATATGACATTGACATCTGTCGAATGAGCTTCTGCAGCAGTTAGCATGCAGGAAGATTGCGGATTTACTCTAGTATCCCAGATCTTTATACTATAATTATTTATAAAATAAAATAAGTTATATTAATAAATATATTAAATGAACTACTACTTTCCTTTCATAAAATTTAGAAATTTAGAATTTTCTCAATTAAATTTATTGAATATAAAACTAAATACTTATTAACATTTATTATATAATAACAAGTAGTGCTTTGTATTCATTGGAAATATTGTTTAGAATTGTTTAGAATAGAAATATTGTTTAAAAAGATAACTAGAAATAATAAAGATTACAGAATCAAGATAAAATATTTTTTAATTTATATAAAAACTAAGAAAATGAAATAAAATAAAAATACATGTGTTATTTATTCTCTCTGAATTTAGAATACAACTTATTTTCATTTTAAAATCACATATTACTTTCTCAAAATTTTAAAATTATTAATATTACAAATACCTTTTATCTACAGAACAAGATGCTAATACATGTCTCTCATTAGGTGACCATTGTAGATCTTCAACACTGTATGGTGCATGAGAACTATAAGGTCTTTGATCAACATGCCAAGCTTGACTTCCTCCAAAATCACTACATCGCCAAATATGAATATTACCTTTACAATCGCCAGAAGCTAATGTACCTACTTCTGTTGAACACCAATCTAAACCATAACCTTCACTTAAATGTCCTTTAAAAGTAAAAATTGGCTTTACTGCATTTACAGATTTTTCACATTTTTTTTTATATAAAGACAAAGAGTTAGAATTATCTACAGCTCTTAATTGCTCACTTAAATCCCACAAAGTTACACGGCCTAATTCACTCCAACTAGCAGCAAGTGTAGTGCTTTCAATCTGAGTACACCTAAATAAAATGTTTATATTGTTTTAAATATTTAAGAAAACATTTTAAAATTCTTTAAAATATTAAACTAACGATTACCTTACTCTATTTACACATCCTTGATGTTTAATGGAAGCAACGCTCATTAAAGGAGATTTTATGTCATCCTCATCCTGAGAATCACTTGATTCTTCTTCGGAATCATCTTTTAACTTTATTCCATAAATATTTGACATTTTCATGACAAGTAAATTATTAATATGTGGTTTTGCAGCTTGAGTACCAGCTAAAAGATACATTGTCAAAGGATATGTTTCCCTTAAATTTCCAAGCTTATCCTTAATGATATCAAAACTAAGACAAGGTGCACCAGTTTGCGCTTGATGTAGAATATGATAAGCTGATTCATCTACTACTAGTTGTTCTCCTATTTCCATTTTAGTTCCTGGTAAAAATACTTTTTTTATTTGTTTATTATCTTCATTTTCATTGCTTTTTTCTTCAACCATACTATCATCATCAGTTTGATCACTAAAGCTTCTACTATCATCTTCCATCTGTTCCTTTTCACTATCTTCTGTTTGTTTAATTTGTGACATTTCTTAATGTAATAATTTATAACTAATTAGTAATATATTTCATATGCACGTACATATAAGGACTCTACATAAATGAGAAGAACAATAATTTTATATGAACTAATTTATCAATTTGTTAATTATATAAAAATTTATAAAACTATATATTTATTAAAAGATTTAAAAAATTATTTTAAAATCTTAATTACTTTGTAAGTGAAAATTAAAAAAATAAATAGTAAATAAAGATAATTTTATATTACCAAAACACTAGCCTTAACCTCGATATTGTTCATACTACCGATTATTCAACAGTAATCATAATAAACTGATCCTAAAGAAATATATCACTAAAAAATTAATATTGTAAAGAAACTTTCAGAAAAGTAAAACTTACTTTTTTAATAAATT
Organism: Wiebesia pumilae; assembly: GCA_018907045.1. Classification (NCBI taxonomy): domain Eukaryota; kingdom Metazoa; phylum Arthropoda; class Insecta; order Hymenoptera; family Agaonidae; genus Wiebesia; species Wiebesia pumilae. The sequence goes on along the minus strand of JACCHZ010000133.1, from coordinate 1,990,107 downwards.
CCACAAATAATAATTTCAATCTTTTTGTTCTCCTAAATTATCCACAATATGGATGTTTATTCGTAACACGTGTCTGTAATACGCATGCGTAATTGGTAACCAATGTGTAAGATAATATTCCAATTATTAATCGTGCAACAATCGGTTATTGGTAGGTACTGTATTCATAAAAAAGAATACGAATACTTTGCATGATAAATAGACAAAAACACGTTTACGGTGAACAATTGATATGAATACGAAGAACTCAAAGAGGGGTGAGATGTGTTGATTAAGTACATATTTTATCCGTCATGTGATTGTTGAACACGCAGGATGTATACATGCGCGCGAACTCGCTATCTCTTCTGGAAATAATTGTAGTAAACACTTTTTATACGATGGCGATACATTTTGATTGCATAATCAAATATTTTTATTCATTATCTAAAAAAGTAACACGAAATTTGTATAAAAGTATGTTATGTATCTTATAATCATACTTATGTTTCAAGAAAACCACATTGAGCGATTAAAGAACAAAAATAATATAATTCGCCTGCAGGAGCTTAGAATAAAGAGTCATGAAACTGCTCCTGTATGGACCAGTTTATTAGTAATTCATATTAATAATAATTAGCATAATGAATATAGTTATATGTATAAAATACAGCAGTAATAATTATCGTAATCTTCACAAAGGACAAGTGGGAGAGGCAGGTGTCAAAGGTTGGATGGAGATGCTTATTTGCCATATACGATTTGATGATACTTGGATAATTAGCTGTGCTTGTTAAAATGAGGACTGTTTCCCGAGTTGTTAACCAACTGAATTGATGTTATTGGACTGTGTGGATATTGAGCCAGAGGTACATTGGAACTGTTGCGACAAGGATTGGTATTGTGAAGGCTATAAATGTAAGAACGCTGAACAGGTTTGTGCTGGGCCAGCTGAATCAAAGCTTCTGGTATAGAGAACCACTTGCGTTTACGACTTATTGTACGTGAATCTTCCCATTCAGGTAATTCCTCCGTAACTCGCATTACCCACACTTGAGTTCTGTGCTTATGTTCAACATTCTGCTAATAAAAAAATACTCTGCTAGAATCTTTTATAAAAGAAAACAAATAAAAATAACAAAATATAAACCAAAGTACATACCTCAAAAATACCAAGACATCTGCCCAATTGTCCAAGCACACCAGCCTCCTCTCGAACCTCTCGCAAGGCTGTTACTGCAGGATCCTCTTCTGGTTCGACTCCTCCACCAGGTACAATCCAGCTGTCGGGTCTGCGGCTGGACGTCACCAGTAAGACCTATATTAAAAATATGATTAGATCTAACGACAGATGACGAAACGATTAGCTGTTACCTCTTCTTCGAGCTCGTTCTTGACGCAGATACAGGCCGCCCTGCGCCGGTAGCCCTCGGAGTCATAAATGCGAATCGAATTCGGCTTCTCCTTGACCATGTTTCGATGCTAACGGTGTCAGCAGATAAACCAGAGGCACCAAGGGTACCAGAGCATTCCCGAACGCGCGGAGCCGCGTAAATGTTCGTCAGACGGTTAAGGAGGTTCGACCTTGCTCCCGCACTGTTCCGCTCAAGTTTACAGCCAACATGATCATCGAGGCACCAAGTAAGCAAGTTCCCTCGTTAAATCTGTCCTGTGTACGCAAATGATCACTCGCCCCGTCGTGTTTGGTTTACACTTCTGCACGTGCCCTATGTACCTAATACCTTCAATTCAAGCAAATCACACGAAACCGTATTCTCGTTCTCCGACTACCCTACTCATCAAGGTCAAACTTTCTGCTTCAGAATCTTCACTTTCAAACCTAATAAAACACTTAACCTCAAAAAACGTCAAAACTTGCGGGCGGTGCCCTAACTCTACTCGTTAAACGGCTCAGATTCGATGATGCGCCACTTTTCCCTCGGCAATCGGCAACGACTAGCCGTTATTGGCGAACACGCACTTCTACCATGCCAGGCGCCTTTATGTGCACACTCAGCCATATGTCTCTCGGATCTCCGGTTAAATGTTCATGTACACGCGTTACAAAAATTTGTAGCCGGACCGGACAACTCTTACTCTGTGCCACTGATACACTGATGTCTCATTCTGAACGTCGATACAACAGTAAACCATAGCGTACAGAGTACGAATTACGGTATACTCGGTTATCGGTATTTTCCGTGTACTCTTTCTCTCTCTCACTCATTTATTCGTTGAACTCTCTACTGTATCTTTATTTTATACCTAAGCAAACAATATAGCCTGAGTAAACCTGCTCTGCATATCATATTATCCATAACTTTGTATATATATATATATATGCCTTATTATATACCTCGCTGCCAAATGATATTTACTTGTAATCGCGGAATCTTCAATTTTTCGCGTACACCTATTTTCAGTTTGCGACATTCTTGTAATATTATAAAATAGACAATTGGATAAATGTTCAAGGGCATAAATAATTATTAATAATTATTTTAAATTATTAATTAATAACTTTAAAAGATAAACAAAATAAACTTCGTAAAATTATATACTATAATTTTATCTGCTTTGATTACACTTTGTCTAATTCAAAAATTAAATTTATATTATATATGTTGTCCTGTTATCAATCATTCATTATAAATTATTATTTACTATTAATATAGTAATTAGTATTATTTATTTAAAAAAGAAAAATTATTCTCTACCCATTCTAGGTGAGATTCGTGTCTTAAATAAATAAGAACAATTGAAAACAGTAAAACTTGCAAGTAGAATTCTCAGAGTTGCTTCTAATTTCGTTAGTTTTATTAATATACCCATTTTTACGAATTTAATAATGTCTACATATTAAATCGTAATAGAATTTAGACTTACATAGCATAATTACCAACTTAAAATTAAATATATGATTAAAATTTTATTAAAAATGTGTAATATTAACTTTAACAAATAGTCAATGATATCTAATGGAATATTTAATTTTATTTGTAATGAAAATTGTTGGCTAGAGAAATATTTATAGAAAATTATTAATTTAGATATTTAATTTTTACTTAATAATTTTTTTATATTTCTAAAATTTTATGTATTATATAATAAAAAAATGTAAAATTGGTATATAAAATAAAAATATAAACAATGCAAGATGATGTTATTTGCGGTATTTATCTTCTTAAAATTCAAGGCTTTATATCTCATTATTTTATTATTTTACAATGATGCTTACAATTAAGAAAAAGTGATTTTTATAATTATTTAATTTCAAATGTATTTAAAAAATAAATATTAAATAATAAACTTTCAAAAAATATATCTGATTTAAAAATTCGTGTTACAAAAAATGTAAATGAGATTAAAATCAAGCATGAAGAAAACACTCACTTTAGTTAATTAAAAAAATTAATAAAAATTACTAATTATTTTATCCACCGTTCCTGATTATACAATTATTTAATAACAAATATGAGATTAAACAATTTTTTTCTTACTTGATTACATTTAAAATTTGTTAATATTTATTACCTGAATTTTTTATTCGGTTTTTTAATGTGTAATAAAATACTATTTAATATATGCATATTACAAATAAAATCTTTTAAATTTATAATTATTTGTTTTTTTTAATATTTTTAGTACCTAAAATTATTTATTATAATTATTATGCAATAACTAGATAAGGATGTAATTAAATAATTAACAAAAATGTAATGAAAATTGAATATTTGTCTTAAAATAATTGCTTCATGGTAATTAATCTATTATTAATTTTAATTCATTTATTTTTTAATTTTAAAAGTTTATCCTCAGTTACTCATAAATAAGCATATTATTGTAGTAATTTAAATGTAATATATATTTTTTCGATAATTTTTTTATTACAATAGAAGTTTTTTTTAAATTTTATAATGTTAACTATTTCAATTCTTATAATAAATTTAATACAGAAACACAAAGAAAGCAATAAAATAATAATTTATTATACGTTCAACACATTTTTATTTGGAACAGTGATGTTAACATTTTCGAATGATTTATATATCCGTAACAGCATTTCTACAATTATTCCGTACATAAACAGCAGTATCATACGTACTATAAAAAGGTAAATTTTTTTATTTGCACAGAAAAAACACCTTAATTAAATTAAACTTTAAAATACTATAATAGTTTATAGTTATATATCTAAAATATTACCTACCTGCATTCTATGCTTCATGAAAGTAGGATTTAACAAGTTTTGGATACCAAATTGTATAACAAATATTGTAAACTGCATCAAAGCATTTTTTCCATTGAATATATTTAAAAGTATTAAATGTAAAGTTCCAAAATAATTAATATATAACACATTTAATATAAATAAGTATATATTTCAAAAGAAAATGACAAAATTATTCACACTAATATTCAAAATACGTAAATATTTTGACATATTTTTTGCAAGAAAAAAATTAAGATGAAAGTTTCATTAACAAAACTAGGAAATTTAATGTTTCAATTTAGAAAAAAGTTATGTAATTTTAATGTTAATAATATTATTGCATGAAATTATATCGAAATTCTGAACTCTTCATGTGTATTCTTTGATACTAGCATAATTTATGTAAATAAATATAAATACCATTTTTATGCTAAATAATAAATTAAGTATGTATAATCTTAATAAAATTTTAGATTTCCATAATAAGAAACATAAGCATTTTTTACAAGAACATTTATGATTATATAATGTTTCGGCCTATTTACTTCAAATGACATATTTTGGCTTGATAAACCTTTATATACAAATACTTATTGAAATGTTACACGTTTTTAAAAATATATTTTAAAGAAGTGCTACATAAAACTTTTAATTTACTGTAACTGTTTATTGATATTTAGTAATTACGAGCTTATAAATGTAAAGTATTTTTTACCTGATATTTGCTTGCTCATTTATTATTTATTGAACTGAACAATAATTTTTCTATAATACGCTTATTTTTGTGCCATTATAAAAGTAATAAATAAACGAATTTTAAATTTGCAATGTTGGAATTGCAAAAAAATTTGAACATTTTCATAATTCATTTTAACAACTAGTTATGAATCATGACACAAAATGATAAATTAATAGATTTAAAATTAATTCCACCCTCAAAAACCACCCTCATAAGGGAGTGAAAATTTCGAAAAATTATAACATTCAATTTTATTATTCCACTAAATATTATTGATCAAGATAATTGTTTACATAGAAAATTACATGCAAATGATATTGTAAAAAAATAGTGACATTACTTTCCATCCGTTTCGCATAAATGCATAAATTCGCGTTTGATGCACATGCAGTCTTATACTCGTAAGCATAGGGGCAGCCGAATATAGTTAACAAATTAGCCTAAGACATTCCTTTAAATTTCATTTTGGAACATCGTTATAAAAAAATTAAAATTAAAATCTTTATCAAAACATTCAGAAAGATGTTTATACAAATATCGCGTAGAAAATTGGTGTTACGTGCAGTTGAATACATACGCAGTCTTATATTTAGTTGAATATAGTGGAATTTCTTAGGCCAATTTGTATAAAACTGTATATGCAAATAACGAAATTATTCACTTTATAACGATTTTTGTAAAATAGTGTACCGTTTCCTCCTACACGGATTTACCCTTGTACTGAAAACACGCAAAAAGTAATGTTCCGCCACGATTCTTCTTACAATTGTTTTTGGCAGTAATTTTTTATACAAAAAATTATTCTAATCAATAATATTTAATTGTATAATAAAATTGACTGTTATGACTTTTCGAAATTTTCACCCTCTTATGAGGGTGGTTTTTGAGGATGGAATTAATTTTAGACCTATTATTTTATGCTTTGTGTTATGATTCATAACTAGTTGTTAAAATGAATTTTGAAAATGTTCAAATTTTGTTGCATCTCCAGCGTTGTAGACTTTAAATTTCCATAAATAAAACCATTTAAATTTTTTTCTCGTTTTATGTTTTTTTTTAAATTTCCTTATATAAAGTTGTTTTGAAATTGTATCTACTTTATAAAGATTCTAAAGTATAGACGCATTGTAAAACAAGCTAAGGTAATAGAATAGGTAACAATTTGTTTACCATAAAACACAACTACTGAGTTGAGACTAAAACACGAATTCTTTGACAGTGTTTAGTATATCAAATTCACTATTAATATGATAAATTAATAATGAAAATTATGAAGTAATTTAAATTTATTCTACTTATTTTAACTATTTTGCTTTGTTTAAAAGAATTATGAATGATTGAAATATTAAAAATATATATATTAAAATTTATTTTTCACTAAAAAATTACATATCTATAACTGTTTATTAGTAAATAACAGTAGACAAATTAAAAAAAAATTATTTTAATATTATATTGAACAATACAATAAATGAAGTATTTTATCTTGTAATTTATTTATTTTGCCCAAAAAATACGCAAAAGCAAAAAGCCGATAACCTCAACTTTGCGTAAAAGCAAAGTACTTTTAAATATAAAAATTATTCCTCATAGTACTAATTCAGAGAAAATAAATTAAATAAATTTTGTTATAATATTAATTTTATTATTATTGAAAGCAAGGTTCTTTAAAATATTTTCGTTCAGTAAGTGTCACCATTTTAAGAAAATATTTTAAAATATTTTTTATACGCTCAACCATACGCGAGCGCGTGCGTACACATATAAACGTTATAAGTAGTGCAGCTTGCAAATCGCGGACGAAGCTCGAGGCTAGTAAGACAAACACACACGAATTGATTCGTATGTCGCAAGATCGCAAACATTACATCTCACTTAAAACATCAAAGAATTTATACTATTTATAAACGGCTCATCATCAGTTGATGATAGATGTCAATGTCTTTTTTATAATTTCTTTTTAAATTAGTAACAAATTTTTAAGGTTGCAAAACTAAAAAATTACCTTTATATCAATATTTATAAACGACAAAATTTATTAATTCTTATACAATTATCGCACACAGCATTCAATATCTCTGGTTTAAAATTAACTTTTTTATCGACTCTTTAGTAATATCAGTGATCGTTCATAAATTGCTAAGTACACAAAGATTTTCTGTAGTTGAACGCATTATGACGCACTTGAATGCCCTTTTAAAAGTTATTGTTTAGTTGAAAACTTATTCAAATTTACCCATGTTATATTCACGTAGGTGTTGTCGGGATTTTAATAAAATCATTATTTTCTGTTCTTTTATTTGTTTCTTTTGGTTCTTTAATAATATCCCTAAATTTTATTATGTATATGTCGTAATTTTTTTTAATAATCATGTCATAATTTTCATTCACCTGCAAAAAATGGAGAAATATTTTTTAACTTTCTTCCATTTTATAACGTCAATATTAATTGTTTTTATTTATTAAATTTTTTAAAATAGTTAAAAGAAAAAATATATATAAGTGATAGTGCATTGCTGCTTTCATTAAAAAAAGAAAAAATTGAAAAAAACATTTTGCATTAATTACAGCAGCAAGACAGCATCATTTCTTGAATCTAGACTCCCCTTTTATGAAAGTATCAAAAATATCCTTTTTAGTACTCATGCCCTACTAGACAACAAAAAACGATACATCATCTTGATAATAAAATCATTCAAAGTATAACTAACTTATTCTAAGATACAGAGCTCACCTGCTTATTATGCAAAGTCCATTCTTTTAAGCTTCGTTTTGATCCTTTTCTTGTCACAAAATAAAAGATTATAACAGTAATCGCAATAATAATAATCGTAATAATTATAATAATAGTATTTGTAATAATAGCAATAATGATAATAATTGCCATTTCGCATAGAGCGTTAAATCGAGTTTACGCATAAAATTTTAAAATAAGTCAGATTTTTTTTAATATAACACAATTGATAATGCGTATTAAAGTGACAGCGGTAAGAGAGTAATTAATTGTAAATACACATAGGAAATAGTATTGTATCATTGCATCATACGATGATTTTTTCCTTTAATGTCCCTTAGATTATAAGTAGTAGCGTTCGAGGGTTTCAATTTGCAGGCATTTATCTTCTCATGTTTATTTCAATACGATCACGTCAAGTATCGTTTCACGATTAAAAAATCGCATCCTTGTTGCATGCATTAAATCGTACTTCACGGACTAGCGGTTTCTTGACTAGCTTGTTTTCTATAAACTTTGTTTCATGTTCCTCATCTTCAATCCTAATTCCATCAAATCTTGCTGTGAGAATAGGTCGCGAACTTTACGAAAAATTATTTCAGTATCTCATTGCTTTTTCAAGCATCCAACCTAAATCAATCTCCGGGGTGCTCTGGACAACTGCGATTCACTTGAAACCAATTATCAATACAGCTGAAACAAACAAATGACGTAGTTGATTCATTATTATATCTTTCAAATTTTGCATAGCTCAAATGCATATGGGATCTATTTTTCTATACATCGCATCATACTAGGCAATTATACCAAACGCACTCAATAAAATTAGTAAGGTGTATTTTAATAAGCAAAACATACAAAATATAAATATTATGTATTTTAAATTTATGACTAACATTTAGTATAAGAGAATCAAATACTATAATTTCTTTAGTAATACTATTGGCAAAAATATCAATTCTAAAGTTTGAAATATTAGACTTTAAAAAACAAATGAAATTTTTCAAAACCTGAATTTTCATTTAAAACATGACATTAACCATATAATTATCATATAAAACTGATGAAACAATATTATCCTAATACCATTATAACGGGCTGCAAAGCAGCCGTTTCATGACGTTCTCTGGTATCCGTGTGTATATGTAAGTCACATATAAGTGCATGTATGAGTATACAAGTGTGTGGAGTAATAGTACGTTCACGGACAGCAAATCGTGCATGTGTGAATGTCGTATACACTAGTACGGGTGCGAGAAACTGCGCGCTACATATGCTGTTGCAAAAGAAAATAAAACCACACTCTCACGAGCCTGAGTAAGTACACGCAACATGTTACCTCAACTTGTTCAGCCTGAGTAGGTACACTTAGTTTCCAATTCGAGTCGCATTGCAACCGCCAGCATGCGTGACCGCCACTCCTATTCCAGCACGCGCCCTCCTTCATAAGAGAATTTACACCTCAACTCGGAGTCGAATGGCGGAATATTCATTGGATAGGTGGACCTGGACTCTAGCACATCGTTAGCGACACTGTCGTTATCAACTCTACACGATATATATCTATCGATCATACTATATCACTTCAAAATCAATCTCTGACCACATCTCTGTCTTTTTTAATATTTCAGAATCATGTCTCTACTATCATTGCAGCAAAATCACTGATTGGCTCCATCTTGGCTACCTTCTCAAAATTTCTCTGATGAAATGTCTTAACATGAAATCCCTCTTAGATCTAGATGTGGCTATAGACAATCTCACTTCAGATATCAAAAAAGTTACCGAAATGGCCACCTGCTGCACATCCCCAAACTCTTCTCGGAAAAAGCTACCAATAGAAATAGCTAGTCTTATTAAAACTCAAAACCATATTAGGAAACATTGTCAGAAGTACCATCTGCCTCAACTAAAAGTTGAACTTAATGCTCAATAAAGGCAGCTGAAGAAAACTCTATTAGAGTAGTCTAGTAATTCCTTTCAAAATTGGATCTAAAAATCTAGATAAAGATAAAGCTCATATATAGTTAAATCCTTACGCTTTTAACGAATTCCCCTTTCTGGTGATCCACTAGATCTCGATCTTCACAACAAAATAATTAAGTTAAAAAAAAACCTCAAATCAGCAGTCATTCCCCTAATTCCACCACATCTTTAGAAATAACACAACTCATTGTTCCCATCGAAACAAAAAAAGTCCCTGGAAAGTATCGAATCCGCAACAACATTCTAAAAATTTCGTCTCTAAATATATCATCTTCCTCACAAACATTATTAAGAGGTAACACCACTTTATAATTTTGATAAAAACAATCTTTTTTACTTAAGCAATGCTTTAATAACGCAAAAACAATATCTAAGTGGTTTTTATAGCAAAAAGAAACGTTTAAGTAACTCTGCCGAACGTTTTCCCGCAGTGTCTCTGAGCGCCTGCTTGATGCAATGCGGCGAGCTCCCATTTATTCGGCTTTTACTTTTGGGGATAATGAGCGGTCCATTACCAATAGATAAGAAAATATTGAGGTTGCGGAAAAGGTCACCAAGCTCCATTATTGTTTTATTGTATGTATGTGTAAGTCAGTACAGTTGAAAAGTATGCCAAGCATGCATTTTATACTCATTTATTTAATTATTTTCAATTTACATTTAAATAAATAGAATGAGTGACAAAAGGAGCATATATCAAGAAAAAGCGAAGGGAAAAGTTTCACCAAGAGATCGAAAATAACATTGCGGCGACTATTGAACCATTATGAACTAGAACAGCTGGACCTCGGCAAGCAAGTACATCGGCTCATAAATTATCTGTAATAGACCTAAATGAATTTGAAATAGATAAAGGTTATGGATGACGAATTTTAAAATTTGTTAACGGTTTTCTCTACTATATCTCAAGCTATTATGTGTAAAACGTGTAAATTACAAGTAACATTTACTGAAAATTCGAAGTATAGCTTGGATTCTAAAATTGTTTTTTCTTGCCAAATTGTGATATAATTTAATTACCTAGCTCTCCCTTTATCGAAAAAGGATACGAAATTAATATTAGAATAGTGCTTGCACGCGACTACTTGGAATAAGTCAAAATGAAATAATGAAATTTTGCGCATTGATAGATCTCCCGCTGCCAATTCTTCAATCATTTTACGATCGAATTATTCTAAGAATTGCAGTTTTAATAGAGAAGATTGCTAAATTAAGTTTCAAGACTACCGATGAAGGAGAGAAAACAAAAAATTCTAAGAAAGAGAATACTGTTGGTCTAACTGTATTGGTGGGTGATTCGTGAAGGAGGCGTGGTTTCTCGTTACTTTTCGGATTTATCACTTACTATATGGTTCACCAACAAAGTCGTTGATGTTCTTACAAAATCTAAGTACTGTAAAATTTGAGTTTTGGAAAAAAACAGCAAGGCAATGAAGAGTATGAATGTCATCGAAGTGTTTTAACGCTCAGAATCTTTGTATAATGTGCAAAATGCAAATTACATAAGAGTCGGAGATGTGGCGTAGGCCACAGGAATAACACACACACATACACACAAAGAACCTCTCTTCAAAGAAGTATACGACGCAAATTTGCCCCTCTATGAATAATTAAAGAAGGACGATTTACTTAATCATTCCATTGGCGGCTATACGCAAAATTCTAAAGATAGTTTCAATGCAACCGAAATCCATCTTCAGTGACAAGCATATGCTTCACGCTGCTTACATTGCTGTAGGCATGTACAACAATAGTCTAGCGAGTGTCTTATGGCTCACGAAACACCTGGGGATTAAAATTGGACCGAAATACTACAATTTTTGCGACGAAGCTGTCAACAGCCGCATCAAACATGCAAAGAAATCTCTCACCGATGCTGCAAAAGACACTCGTACATCATTCAAATCGACAGATGAGAAGGCGAGTCACGAATGTTTTTGAAATTTCGAAAATAGCTTTTCAATTTCATTCTCTAAAAGACTTATCATTTCATACAAAATTAACTGCTCATTTTTTCATAAAAAATCGATTTTTATACAAAAATACGCCATTTTTACAATTTTTGATAAAATAAAAAATTCCTACGTAGACACTTAGCTAATAGTATATAGATTAAGAAAAATTCGTTGTTTTAGATCTACATCTGTAATGGAAATCGGTCCGCGCATCGAGACATTTTTAAAAAAGCTTTTGAAGATTGGCTCGCTTGCCGTCATTTTGTATAAAAATTTCAATAAAAATTCTTTTTCGTATACTTAAATATGTATTCAATAATCCTTCAAAAAGAATTTTCATTCCCTTCAATATATTTTCCTACGAAATTCATCATTCTGGCCGTTTTTTGGCCGCTAGAGTAGTGTAATCCCTTAACGCAATTAAGTTTACTTCACCAATTGAGTTTCACAAAAATTCTACCCTTATGAGTCACCCTTATTAATGGTTGAAATTTTCAAAAATTCATAAAAGAGTAAATATTAATATTGCACAAAATTTCTTTTTGGAAAATCGTTATATGTATTAAAAAACACTCGAAAAAAAAATCCAAGTGGAACTTTGACTTTAGCGCATTTATTTATCATGCATATTCACCACTATGCATATACCCATGTACAGGCGTGTATAATTGTTAATAAATACAAACACATTTCACAAAATCCGTTTTCACATTCAGATGTATCATTACATACCAAATGCACCAATAGTTTCATTTCGAAAATCGGAGTGACATTATTGCTCGTTGCACTTGAATGCATATAACTCTTATACGTATAAACATATGCAAGGCGTATAATATTTAATAACAATATTGCACAATAACATTGCACAAAATATTTTTCCATATTTCGATGAGATAGTAAATACTAAATACACATACAAAGTTTCATTTCGAAAATCTGAGTGAAACTAGTGCTCGTTGCACTTGAATGCTTATGCACTCTTATACACGTGTCTATATGGGGAGCCGTATATTTGTTAATAACAACTCTCACAGAAATATTGCACAAAATGTCTTTTCACATTCGACGTCTTTTTAAATAACAAACAAATATACAAAGTTTCATTTCAAAAATCGGGGAGAAACTATTTTTGACATATGCATAACAAATATATGTACTATATAACTTAATATATTTTATAATATAAACTTTGTATGTCGACTGTTGCATGTAAAGCGTGTCTATACATATATTTTCTCAAAGTGATACCTTTATATATTAGCCGTTTGAAACAGGATCGATTGAAAATTAAATAATTAATTTTACCAAATATTAATTTACAAATAAAAGTGTTTATGAATAATAAAGCAAACCAAGCACTATATATAAAAAACTTTATTAATTCATCTTTGGTATAATAAATTATTTCCTAATATAATATAATATAATATAATATGTAATATAAATTCCTAATATAAGGTTTAATAAATTATACTTATCTAGGATTACTAACTATAGAATTATATATTAATAGAATTATGATTATTTCTATAAGAAACTCATAAGTTTAAACAAAAGAATATCTATTCTATACCCATTAATTGTATAATTATATTTTCAACTTTATATTATGTATATATGCATATATGTAATTACCTATTTTATTGAGTTTGAGCAAAATCTTCATTACTATATTAAAAAAGTACATATAGAAGTTTCATTAAATATATATTGTTGAACTAATATACCACATTAAAAATGGTAGAATTTAATTACCTATACTATTCAATTATTTTATTACAAGATATAAGTAAAATAAAATAACTTGAACAAAAAAAATATTTAAGTTTGGTCATAATAATGCATTATCATACGTATATTTATAGAAACCTAATTTTATTAATATTACTAATATTGAATATTTAAATAAAAATAATAACATTAGCATTTAAGTAAGGAATGCTTTTAGATTTATTTACACGCTGAACTAAAATATTTCACATTATTCTTTATATAAAAATGTACGTAGGCTTACATTCAGTTGGCTGCTATCAAAACAGTATTAATGTCACACCGTCGAAGTAAAGGAGCTAAAAAGTTTGATCTATCACAGACTCAGTCGGAGAACCCAAGCTAATTTTGAGAAAAAATTAACCTGATTATTCGATTATTAATATATACGTCAACGTTTGTATGGCTATGAAAACTCGCCTAAAATTATATATATATATACGGCCTCCTATAATGTATAAGAGTGCATAAGCATTCAAGTGCAAAGAGCACACAGTTTCACTCCGATTTTCGAAATGAAACTTTGTGTATCTGTTTGGTACGTGAAAAGACATAGGAAAGTGAAAAGAGATTTCGGGCAATGTTTTTATGAGAGTTGTTATTAATAAATATATATTTCCTCTTATTCCCATAGGTATAAGACTACATATACATATAAATGCATTAAAACTCAAGTTCATCTACAAATTTCGAAATGAAACTTTATTGGTGCATTTGATACATAATGATACATCTGAATCTGAAAACGGATTTTGTGAAATGTTTTTAAAAGTGTTTATTAACTATTATACACGTCGGTATATGGGTATATACATAGGTGAATATGCTAAAGTCAAAGTTCCACTTAAATTTTTTTTTCGAAAAAGTTTTTTCAAGTTCTTTTAATATATTTAATGATTTTTTAAAAAGAAATTTTTGGCTATATTAATATTTATTCTTTTATGAATTTTTAAAAATTTCAACCCTTAAAAAGGCCGGCTTATAAGGGTAGAATTTTGGTGGAACTCATTATTGTGTCGTTTTGTGTGATAATTAATACTTTTTGATAGTTTTTTTTTATTGTTTTTAATGCTATATAATTTGCTGAAATTATTTGATTTTAAAATTTTTCATTTTTCGTTGGGACAACAACGTTGCAAACTTCAGACTCCTTCAAAATCTACCTTTTAGACCGAAATTTTAAGGTCAATATTGGCAAAACTATATCAAAATTTCAACTAATTTTTGCAGAAGTTCCACAGTATTCCAAAATATATACCCTCCTTTTCAAAATTTATTGTTCACATATCCCAGAAAATTATTCAGTACTATTAGTGAAATATATCAATATCACCCTTTTAAGCTCTGCTCCTATTATTTGTTCCACCTTCACCAGCATAATCATTAATCAGCCTTGAATACTTAAAATATTGCTGTATATAAGAATATAAATAGAATTGAAAAATATTGTTATAATATTTACAAAATTCATATAAATATTATTTTCTAGTGTAGACGTTTATCTCTAAAAAATGTTATATATGCTTTGAAAATTGCTTTAGAAATTATCAATTATCATTTAAGTATATAAAAACATTAATTTCTAATATTTGCAATAAAAAAGCATGTATATTGAGTTTCACTTTTATTAAAAAAAATTTTTATTTTTAAATTGTATATATGTTCGTATATACAATTCGTCAGGCTACAAAGTTTCAGCCGTATACTGTTTTAAGTGAATATTCACAAATACTAAGTACACTTAGAAATGCCTTACAAGCTTTGTAAAAACTTCGAATTGCCCGTCAATTCTAGGATTTTTATGCTAACGTAATTCCACGACTTAGTGGCGCGGCAATGTCACTTTTTTATTTTCAGAAAGACCACACAAATTTACATGGAGTCTACTACCAAACAAACAGCCTGTAATACTAGTGAAACAATGTAAATATAACTGCAGTTTTCTATATTCTCTAATACTCAAAATCTCAGTAATAAAAAATGAATTGTTTTATAAAATGTAAGAATATACAAATGTAAGAATTAGGTTTTATGAAACAGTGCCGTTTTAATTAAGATAAGATGCTTCCCCCCGACGCCACCTAAACCAATCAGTGAAAAGCCCGGCAGAATCAATAACAAGTGGCCATGGGAGAAAATCTCGACCATACAGATCGAAGTCTGTATATTATCGGTTGACACAGATTGTAGTTTTCCCCTACGACATGCAGCATATCAAATAATTCCAACAATTTTCATTTTCAGTAGTAATTTAGTTATTATTCGAAAATTTAGGGAAATTTTATGTCGAAGTATTATTAAAACTCTAGGTAGCGCCATAACATAATTATAAATAATGGATTTTAGTACAACGAATTTTAATTTAGGCATACAAAAATATTTTTGAAAATTATAATAAAAACATAAAATAACTTGATATTAATAAATAAAAATAATATAATAACAAATATAATTTATAATTAATAATATTAATAACATAAATTTGATATTACAAAAACAAGAAATTACTTCTAATAAATTGAAAACACCCTTAAGATAAGGATGCGTGTGTGTGACACGCACGCGGCACGATGTCGGCCGCGAGTGCACGAAGGATAGAGAGTATTGTGCGTAGAATGCTTAAGAGAGCATGCCAAACGCGACATAGTAATGCAGAGTGAGAATGCATGCCCAGAGAGTGGGGGCATGCAGTGACTCAAGTATAAGAGAGATTTCACTCGGAGTGAGTGAAAGTATGCTGGTATAGAGGGGGCATGCAGTGCAGCAAGTATGAGAGAGAGTGCCGAGTGCAGCATAGTGCAGCCTAGCTATGCACTAGCGCTCAAACCTAGTAATGCGCAACCTAGAGTGCTCACCGCTACGCCGTCCTTTTCCAGCGAACTCGCGCCAAGATTATAGAGGAAAATGCACTTTCCTCGGCTAGACGGCGAGAGGAAAGGCAAAGGAAGGAAAGCCTTCTTTATTGCATAAGAAGGACGAGGCTACAGGCATTCGGACCGTTCAGGGTGCAGCGTTCTCTCTGGGTATAGCTAACAAAACCTATAGGTTCCGGCCAAATGGTGTCAGCCTGTTGACTCTCCTTTGAATGTGGAGTAACTCTCTGCGGCGGGTAATGTCCTCTGACATACATAAACGCGAGTTTACTCGTCCCGTCTGTATTTCAGCAGGCTCGCTGCGGTAATGTTCTTTGACATACCTAAAAGCGAGTCTGCCGAGAACACACCCCGAAACGCAGAGTGACTCGCTGCGGCAGATATTGTTCTTCGACATACCCGAACGCGAGTACACTGAAGGCGCTCAAGCCTCTCTTTCCATAGGGAGGAGCACGGCACGCCACGACCACGATACGATCATAGATTTAACGCGTAGGTATAGCAAAATGTCGCGAATAAATATCGCGTCGAAATCTCTTATCATTATGTAAAAATGGGAACAAACTCGCCGCCGTAAATTTCCGCCGTTATAAAATTCACCGACTAATGAAATTACTAAAGTAATACCATTACTGTAAAAATAATTTAAAATCATTTCTTACGAATATATGTCAATTCAATGCTCTCAAAACACTTCGTATTCTCTACGCGCCTACTCACGCTCCTTCTCTCGTAGCGAACCCGATCCGACGTCGAGCTGTCCAGGCTGGGACAGTCAAGTAGCGTGGAAAACCCGCCGTCGCCGATAAGGAAAGGAAAGAAAACCTTACACACAACCGTAAAAACTAAGTAAACCATTACATTGTTTATTTAAATATAATTATTATGAGAGAAGAGTATCATTCTTGTCATAATTATTGGATTTTTTTATCATATTTTGGATTTTTCAATAATACGAATAAATTAAAATATTGGTAAAAAATTAATGAATTTATCTTAACAATGTACACAAAATGATAATTTAACTTAACATTTCTAACTTTTGTTAAAAATTAAATTAAATTAAATTAAATTAAATAAAAAAAATTAAAAAATATGTATTAAGATAAAATGTAATCAATTTTATTTGAAATTTCATAAGCTGCTTTTTATTAATAATAAAATAATAATAATGCAATTTGCTTATATATTATACATTTTTATTATTTCAAATAAAAAGAGTGGTTATTGCCGCTATGAAATGATGCAGATTCAACAAGCCAACATCAGTAAATGATATTCAAAACTCATAGTATATCCATTTTTGCAAAAATATTTAAATCAACGTAATCATCGAATTTAAACCTATTTAAAACGTAACAATCCATAAATTTACTTGATATCACTTAATATTCATATCCATGGCATAGGACTAATAGAATCTAACATAACAATTTAAACTTCAACTCTTACTGTAATGAATATTAAATGATGAATGTAATTGTATTATTTTTGATCATTTACACATCAAATCTAAAAAAATCGAAGACTATTCAATATACTACAACCTGTCAATAAATATTTGGATATAAAGTTCATTCATTGTTTATCTGCTATATACGAACGCTTGGTTCAGAATTTGCATCTATATTTATAAAATACTATATAGAATAGCATTTCTTTATATAATAAAATTAACCCAAACCGCCCAATAACTTACATAGTCTTAAGTACTTGTATGTTTTCAACTGCAGTAGATAATATATTAATATAAGAGCACAAAACTGCATATAATTTGATTTTTAAGAATATCTTAGAATATAGACAATAAAATTTAGGAAGAAAATAAAAATTATTAAGTTAGTTGTTAATTGAACAGCTCTCTTTCGCTGTGTATACAAAAGAATTTTATGTTCTTTTTGCACGTAATACTTATCCAAATATTTTAATTATAATGAAGAATTATTTAGTACCTACGAAAAAGGCGTTATTTACATTTACGTTATTCAATTTGCTTATCATTCAAACCAATCAATTGTTTCAAATTACGTTTCGATACAATACGAAAAATTATAAAATAAAAACGTACTCGAAAACAGAATATTAAAAAATAAGTTATATATTGTAATATATTACAATAGAATGATAAAAACCACATAATTAAAAGTAATTACGAAAAAGTGTGTGTCTTTTACTTTTCTTTGTCAAATCGTGATATATTTATAACATACGCTGCGGTAGTTCGAAAGTAACATGTCTACTCTCTTTCTGGGCCTCGTGACACCCCATGCTTGCGGAAATTTGCGACAATGGATTTGCACTAATCGGAATCAATCGACTTCGTAAACTACGACACTGATGACTAGAAAAAGGGAGAAAGGAAAGGTGCAATGGAAAAAATAGTGGTACAACCACAAACAAAAAAATATGATTATCGTAGGGAAGATTTAGCTAGCGTCCATCGCAGAGGTGAGGGACGCACTACCTGTGACGAATACGTTCTTGCTATTCCTAAGAGAAAAAGAAAGAACAATCGGAGCCCTTTCGATACTCCCAGAACTAGTTCTACGTACTATTATTGAAAGCGTAGCTAAACGAGGACAGTTAGCGGAGTAGTGGTAAAACTGTATCGTCTCTAAACTTCGGAAGAACAAAGATGGAACATATTTTTTTCTTCCTCCACTTTCCTACGGTCTTCAAAATAAGACTGCTAGTGTCCAACCGCTCTTTTCAGGGTTATACTCTTTCAAGAACAATAGCCACTCATTTTAGTGCGATACTCTTGTCAGAAAAATTTGTCGCCCATATCAGGATGGTATTCGGTCATTCTATCTAGGACATTCCTTCTTTTCGTAGGAACAAACATTCATTAGGCGACGCACTTATCCTTGCTTCTTTCACAAGGAAAGGATTTAAATGTCTTGTCGTTTTCTCTGAGATGTAAGAATTACTTACTTCCGGTTCTCGTTATTATAAAAATGATCACGTTTTTAAAACATATAAAATTTTTGTATATACTATTTAATTATTAAACTATATATTATCATGCATGCCAACTAGGCTTTTTGCTTCTGGAATAATTGACGCTATCATTAGCCTACTTAAATACAAAAATGTGTATCTGCAACGTTAATAGTTGCAACAAAAATATTTGCAATGATCCAAATATGCAACTAATATTAAAGTCCTCAATACAGTGGGAAGTAATGCATTGGAAGTCTATCAACTGGCAGCATAGGAATAGCAAATTAAGGTATCAGTACGATGAACTACAAACGAGGACATTGCGATTATTGATACGGAACATCTATCAAAAGATATACTCAAACATATAAATAAAGGGAAGAAAACTTAGCCGTCATCAGTTATCATCCGTCCAAGTAGGCAAGTCCTCCAACACCCATCGGGGTGCAACCACTCTTCTGTCAACTGTCGAACTGGGCTCACTCCACTTCGATCAAAGAGAACGGAATCCATCTGAGCTACGAAGGAATCACGGAAGCCGGAAGACATGAGTAGTTGGTACTGTTCACTTCTCTCTCGCAATTCTAATAAACGTATTAAAGTAAAGTCGCACATTTAATTTGCGTGTAATTATTTATCCGATCTCTACATATAATCTAAAGCGACTCTGTTCCTTGGATTGATAATGTAGACAAATTTGGGCTGAGTTGCACATAAGAATATGAAATAGTATGAATGAGTTAAAAATTTTATAAACAATTTTGTTTAATTATTTAACCTTTAAAATAAGATTGTTTGAAACTTTAAAGGTTTTAATTGAAAAATAATATAAAAAGTTAACTTTTGAATTTTCACCAAAAGTTTATCCATAAATTTTAAAATTATATTGTAATTATGCTATAACAACTGTTACTTATGCATAGATAATGAAAAATGATTTAAATATAAAAAAGTTATAATAACTCATAAAAATACTATAAAGTAAAAATGATGTGAACACTAAATTTTTGCTTAAAATAATTGAATATCAAATTTTTTATTAAAATAAACCAATATAGGCTTCCTTGATTTTTAATATGACATTTTTGTCACTGATATATATTGAAAATATTTATCAGTCGCATTTTATATTAAAATATAAAAATTATGTACTATTTGGTAAAACTTATAGTGATGTTTGTAATTTAAAAAATATAAAATTTTATACTTTTAATTTAATTAAGTAATATTGATGAAATGTTTTTCGTATAATGAAAAACTTTTTATGTTTACTAATTTGCAAATGCAAACTTCATTTCTATATTTTTAGAACGAACTATCAAAATTCATTTACTAAAATTTCGCCATTTAATAAAAAATACTTTTTCTAATTATTCAATTAAATTGAAATTTCAATATCATATTAAGACAATCTTAAATCAAATTTAACAGTGGAGAACTTTTTATAGTCAACTTTCAACTATTGTTCCTCCTATTGAATACTTATAAGTTATTGGAAAAATATAATCGAGAATACGCTATCGTCAACGTATTTGTGTAGAATAAGATTTTCAAAAGTAAAGCTCATTAAACACATGTATTAAAAATTGATTGTATATTACAATTAAATTACAAAGATTTAAATATATTGAAAATCTATTGGAAATGTTTACAGTAGTCTTTAAAATTTTAGAATTTGAAGCATATTTAATGCTTACAAAACATACAATTACCTGATATTCTTTTAATTTTAAAACTATTGTAAAATTTTTCTAAAATTAAAATATATACTCTAAAAAATATGTAAATAAAATTTAATCGGATATTCAAATCTTCCTCTCTATTAGTGAAAATATTTTTTTTACATTTCAAGTGTTTTAGACTGTAGTTAAAAAAACTTTGTATCGAATAAATACTAATATTTAATTGGTTAGAAAGAATTCTAAATGTTACTTTTTATGGTATATGCAGAGGCACGGCAATCGGGCTATCACATCTCCAGGTTCAAGATCCTCCAAGCAAATCACACATTCACCTTTTTCATCCGCGAGTATGTCCTCTGCAATAAAAACAGTTTTTTACATTAATATTAAGATCTTATAATGTATTAATTTTAATAATTTAATATTTAGTTGTTTGCATAATTTCCATCATTTCCAGTTCTAAATGATTTTATAAATAAAAATTTTTTAATAATGTGTATTAAATATATTTTAGAAGGCAATATACCATTTTCTGAAGAATGATCCTTACATTTTTAAATTAATTATTAATGAGAATTGTTTCAGTAGCGAATTTGTCGAATAAGAATTTTAAAAAAAGAACAAAGATACATAGAAGAGACAGGCAATGGATGACGAAGCAGGAGCACATTCTTTACTTCACCATATAATGCATGGCCGTAAAGGGATGGTAATACCTATTTCATTCTGCGATCCAATAACTGATGAATGTGAAAAAAAAAATCTTGTTGAGGAAAAATGCATCGACATATTAGGATAACATACACTCAAAATTATCACCAACTACGACAGTGAGATCTAAAGAGTAAAACTAAACTTTTAGAATAACTTCGTTCAGCACTGAAAGGAAGTTAATGCTAATAAATGCTATACTATAATACAGGTACTGACATCACTGCCAAATAATAATAAGAAACAAACTAAAAGCGTTTGTTTCCAGTTTCAAAAACTTAGCAGCCTAGCAGTCTATCACGAATTTTTCTCTTTGTTAGTCCACAGTGGAGAGATTGAACTACGAATATGTGGAAATATTTGCATATAGGGAAATTTCGGTTCTAGATGTGGGAAGTGCAGTCTTACGATATTAGTTACCTATTGCCAAAATGACCTAAAGTTTTCGTTATTAGTGAGTCACGTAACCTCGAATGTCGAGAGGGTTGCACCCGAAAATACAAAAAATGTGAAAATTACAGTGTTTTTTATACAGGTCGTACAGGTAGGTATTTACATATAGATCTCACGCATTAGCATTAACAAATCATACTACTAGAATTTTAAATTTGCTTATTAATGAAATTGATAATTTTCATAAAAATATTAAGAAAAGAAAATTCGTTTTTACGAAAAGAAAAAAGGAAAAATAAATTCGCGGCTGATATTTAGGTATACAGGAGAGTATCAGGATTAGACTGTATTGTAGGCGCAACGGATTTTGGCTAGATGTTGGCTCCGTGGTTACGCCCGACATACTGAGCCATCATAACTTTTAGAACCTTATTTGTTGCTGGGTTCCAGTCTTTTAAGAAGCAAGTAAACTCTTGGCTCACAAACTGTTTGCCATTGTCCGAGTTACGTCCTAAGGGCGGCTATACCATAAAACTATAAGCTGTTTGATGGTCTGACTCATAGCTTTTTTAATGTTCTATCGATACGATCTCTTACTGAGCTCTGCTGTTACGATATGTCTTTCTATTAATTGGAGCATCCCAGAATATAATTAACCGTATTCTTATGCATTCTTGGCCATTGATAGTTATTAGCAACGTGGTAGATCGTCTGACAAAATGATCGGCCGTTGAAGACTTTTATTTCACGCGGTACTTGGGATTTTTTTAAAGAACAACACACCATGTTCTCGTCGAAATCATTGATCTTTAACATATTCAAAGTAACGCGGAAGCATTTATCTGACATTTGATGTTCGGACGATCTTCAAATTTTTCTTCTTACATATGCTCTGATATCCAAGATTTATTATCTGGATATCTGTGAGCTTCTTTATCTCTTGATATGGATTATATTCTCAAACAAAGAATTGGCCAGTATACTCTTCTCCCAGCAAGTTAACTGGAGATGTTGTAGAACTTATCTAGCCATTTCAAGGCTTGCTAGTCAAGACTGTCAATGAAGTTGATATACTTTTTTGGTGATAGTGTAATTCTTTTCTCTCAAGTTGAAGGTACAACTGGCACATATAACATGTACATGTGGCACACATAATTTGCATTATCTGCATATCTGCATTTATAAAATTGACATTATCTTATCATTGCAATAATCCTACCCCACTCGTTACTTTCACCTATTTGCAAAATAAAGAATTTGCTGAAACTGAGGCAAGTCAACACCAGGGCTTTATTAAACTTAAACTGAAGTTTTTCAAAGAAGTATTCTTAAACTTCACGAACTCTCACTTTTGCGTTTCTTCAGAAGTTTATTTAAGGGTGAGATAACTGTAGTGACGTTAAGTTCAAAACGACAATATCACGATATAATTCCATTAAATCGTCGTAAATTCTTGATATTAGAAGATGGAGAGCCACGACAGCACTAATTTTCTCCAGATCTGCAAGGATACCTTCTTCTGCAATAAGGTGCCCCAGGTAGATAAGCTTATCTTAAAAATTAGCATCTTAATTTTAATTTAGCCTCTAATTTAACTTTCTTCCTGATTCCCTTTACTGTAAATTTCTTCCATTACAAGTGAAGGTATGCGGTTCGAACTCCACAAATATGATTAAATCTACCAGTCGTAGGAATACCGCCGAGGACGAATAAAAGCGAAGCGGCATCGTGGAAAATTATATTAATCTATATTCGGCACATTTATTTATAGCAAATATACATATAGCAAAAGCAGTGATTAAATTCTTCGATCAACGAAACCTGACAATATCCATTACTTAAATCAAGAGATGACTAGTACTCACGTCTTTAAGTTTATTTATGATTACGTTGATTTGGACAAGGAATAAGCGTCTTCTTTATTTTACGTTTAAATCATTTTCAGTACAGCTTTATTACCACATATAGTCATAGTTAAAACGTAATTTAAACAAAGTTTTGATATATAAGTATATTCATATACAGCATGCAACTAATAGCAAATTCTAAACATTTAATGTTAATTATCATATCTTTAAAATTAACTTTTATTTATTATAATTAAAATTTATAAACTTTATAACTTTTAATAATTTTATTCATGTAAAATTATAATATTTATTATGTACTGGGTTTTTCTAAGTAACAGATTATATATATACACAAGTACATATTAAGAAATATTATCATTATTTCTAATTGGGTTAATGTACGATAGAAAAAATAAGTGTAAGAAAGGGATAAAGATGGTCAGTGAGAGAGTGAAAACCGTAAATTTTAATTCTTACATTTTTAACTTTTACCATCGTTCTTGTACGACAGTGCCTCATTAGACTACTATTTTACAAATGAAAAAAAAACCCGAACAAAAAGATAATTTACCAACAGAAAAAGTTTTTCCTTTTTCGCTCTTGTTCTCACAGAAGAAAATTTTAAAGATCTGAAATCATCGCCCAGGCTTGAAATTACACGTTCATACGGTACCTAGTAGAACCGATCGGCTTGGTCATCAATACTTTGGATTACGCTATGGAAACAGCGTTGTAGCAATTCTTAGATAAAACTAACAACCCTCGATTTTTATGAAAAATTTGACTTTTGCACAATAGCTAAAGAAAATTTTTTTTCCGTAGCAAAATGCGTGGTGTATATTTATTGTAATACGTCTGGATACATGGTAAGATTGTGACGCGCGCTAGACTCACTCGGCACGTCGTTTGGAAATTTATACCACAAGCTTGTGTAAACAGGCCTCTACCATTACTGACAAGGATGTTGCGCACGCGCTTATTATGCAGGTGTACCGACAGAGAAAGAGAGAGAAAGGGGAGCAAACCTACGAGCCCGAAAAATTTTCTAGGGGCGACGCAGCCGATTTTCGGCCCGGCTGCCTGAGATTAGCTTGCCAGGGGCTGTACGCCGACTGGGCCTGATTTCGGGTTAGAGCTTAAAGAGAAGAGCCAGAAGAAGATATTACAAACTATTCTGTTTTTGTCAGAACATTTCGTTGACCTTCGCAGGAGCAAAAAAAATCATCGTACACTTTGCTGAAAATGGTATCTTTCACTTTCAGGTTGAATGCCGCTTTTCTCAACCCTATATTTTAAAAAATTTGCAATGGGCTATTTTTAAATCTTTACATAATCTTTAACATTCCAAAATTAGAGTAACACCAAATTGAATCATAAAACATTTTATATATCTGTCAATCAACAAAGATTAATCAACATGCCTTTTTCTCTAGGTTATTGTGCAAAGTGCATCAACCGTTTTACGCAATTTGAGATTATCCCTATTATTGATATAGAAGCATCTCATAATAATTGCAACTTCCCTAAATACCTCGGTTGGTTATTTTGAGATATCCCTGTAAATAAAAGCAGATCAATGGCGATAATTTGAATCGCAAATATTTAAGAAACTTGGCAAATTGTTGAGCACAAGACTCATAAAAATGACAGCCTATCACTCGTAATCAAATGGCATAGTTAAAAGACTATAAATGTTTTTTACATGATAATTGATTTTTATATGCTTTTTCTTTGACACTATAGTTTTGTAATTTTAAAATTTCAATAATTATTATCCTTAACGGTTGTTGTAAAACTAACCGCTATATGTACTCAAACATACCGCAACTTCTTTAAAAACGGCAAAGTAATTATTAAATTATGGTTAAAATAATGATTATTATTTATAATATTTTGTAAAATAGAATAATTTTTCAATTTTAAATTATCAAATTATTTATCACCTGATATGCGTAATTTTTAGGGTTGGATTTAGGATAACATCAGCTTTTTATCAATTTTGTATTTTAATTATATAGTTTATGTGGTTTTTTAAAGAGTTATTTTAGGTTTTAAAAAACTTCATGTTCCATTAGTTTTAAGGTTGCAAATTTTTTCAAGTACTAGAGCACAAACGTAATAACATACAATAATTGAAAAGATAACTATTGATAAATATTTTCCTATTTAGGGATTAAGAATATAATAATATAATTTCTATTTGCAAATATTTAAGGTGTAAATGATATTTATAGAACCTTTGCAAAGATGTGTGAAAACTGCAGAAATATACATGTATGCATTTCCGTTCGAGTACACATAGCAAATCGTATATGTCAGGAATTAAAAACTTATTACACTTAATAAATATTCTTTTAAATAAAAATATATATACATATGTCAAAAATTTAATATTTTATTTCTGTCTACATCCATAACAACATAATTTATCTAGTTTCTTCCTCATTATTTTTGAAAAATTTTTATTCAAAACTTATTTTCAAGCTTCAGAAGTACAAATAAAAATAATTTAGAATAAAGTAAATATAAAGACTTTCATTGATAAACTAAATTCCTACTAAGCACTTGGGAATATGTGCTTGCGTTTTATAAATTAAAAAATAAGGTTTGATAAACTACAGTTATGTAAGATGTATCTGATCATAAAATAATGACACATTATTTTATAAGTGAAGAATTTAATAATCTTCTTTAGAATATTCATTAATTAATATTACTTCTACTAATTCTTTAAATATTTTCGTCTTTGTCGACATTATAACTTTCTTAATTAAAATACTTTATTTAAAATAAATAAATATGTAATAAAAAAAATAAATCGTACATAAATACATGTAAAAAGGCATTATTTATATATACAGGCATTTATAATATATAGTAGTGTATGTATATATATATAGTGTATATAGTAGTGTAGCAATATATGGTATAATATATAATATATACTAATTTTACAAGATTTATTGCTATACAAAAATTTACATTTATTTATATAAAACAAATATATATTATTGATAACGTTTGTATACTTTTTCTGATACACTTTTTATTTAGTATTATAATGTACCCTAAAAATTAATTCATCCTAATATTTGTAAACTACTTTTAAAATTTAAATATTTTGCAATGTTTTTAACTCAAGATTTTTTAAAAATGCATAAAATTATATATAAAAATATGTTAGAAATAAAAAACATTTTTCTAAATAATATTAATATAATATAATATATTAATAATATTTTAATATAAAATAATGCAGTTATAAACATGAAATTTTGCAGGAGAGATGATTATCTCGTCAATTTATTTCTATGCATTATTCTACGTATTATTATTAATATAGTACATGCAGTATAGTAATAAAATTAACTTATTTTAAAAAATATTTTTATTTATACAAAACTGAAGTTTATTAAACCTTAAAAGTTCAATACAACTGTAACAATACAATTTTAACAACTGTATAATATTATAAATAAAAAAAATATTCATGAAATTTTAGTCCTATTAATGTACTAGCTAAATATTATTTTTTAATACATAATAACATAATATTAATAAATAACTTAAAACAAAACTTTATAATGAAATAAACTTTCAATATAAAGAAATAAAGAAATAAAAAATAACTTACCATTATAGCTAAGACGTGGTTTTGTTAAACACATAACAAGATGACATTCTATATCATCTGGTAGAATAAACTTGGAACATACTGGACACTTTAAACCTAAAACAAAGAAAAATTAAATCATGAGCCAATATTAACAACACACATTTAAGTCATGTCTACGCTTGCTGCTAAAACATTTTACCATAAAAAACTCGTCCTACCGCGTGCGCAGGTACTACTTCAGTTTCGGAGTCATGCAAACACGAGCTTACGATTACTCCCATAATAAGTTTGAATAAGTATATGACGATCCATTAGGATATTCAATCGAAATTTAGCAGTCTTACTGCAATCATAAGAAACCGGACGAACGATCTTTTCGATAAATCAATTCAACTACTTACATATTAAACCATGCAAAGCTTACTGTACATGCATTTAGCTAAACACTTTTACCAATTTTCTATCGATTGAACGCAGTCACCGGTTACCAGGCCAACTACCCCGGCAACGCGCGCCAAAACAAACGCTTCCTATAGTTTTTGTTCAAACTACAATTTTTTCCTCCATCAGTACAGCTCATGCGCGCAAATTATATAACGCACTTAAAGTTTCGCGGGCATAACCTCAACCTCACCTAATAAGCTTGGTATAGGTTAAGTTCAATCAGGAAAGTGATATTGCAACTTATACAGTATACGTGCGAATGCACAAAAATATTTTCAACTTTTTTTCGAACGAATGCGTTTGAACATTTAAATACAATCCAAGCAAGATGAAATTTATTTTAATACCATACATACTTTCATAAGAGAACAAAAAGAATAAAAGAAAAAAAGAAAATCCTTTTATATGTATAATATATCTTATTTCTTCTTTAAATTTTTTGTATCCATTTTAAACTCACAGAGATTCTTCTACGAATAATAGTTTAGAAAACAAATGATGTAATTAAATATTAATTAAATATCCATTTAATTATACACTTACCATTTAGAGACCAAATGTGAGAAGGCAAGCTGTGTGCAGCATAAACTCTACTGCTTTCTTCATCTAAATCATCTGCATCTAGTTGAGGTAGTCCTAACACCTGACCAACACCTACCCCTACCGCAGAGGCAAGGGCACCTTGTTCTGTTGAAATATCAGGCACAGAACTCAAAGATCTTGCTCTCTGTCTACTATCTCCCGATACTCTGGAAGACTGCGATTGATTAGCTTGTTGGTGTTGGTGTTGGAGTATACTGACACCACCTGGTAGTGAACGTAGTGTAGAAAAACCTTGCATTGTTGTCTCATTGGTTCCTGTGGAAGATTGGCCATTGCCATTGGCATTCTGTGTGATGGTGCTGGTCTTTGCACCCATTCCTTCTTTCAGGCCCAAATTTTAATCTAAGCTCTATAAATTATATAAAATCAAATGATTAATATAAATTTTCATTTGTATCTTAAAATTATATCTAATTGGCTTGTTACAGAAATGTTGTAATCTTCATAGAACGCTTACATGTAAAAGTCTAAAAATAGATTCATTCATTTTAGAGCAGAAACTTTGAAGAATAGAATAAAATTACTTCACGTAAGACATTTTGCAAAACAAAAATTATTAAACAGAACAGGGAGCAACAAGGAATATTTTTAACGTAATTAAATATAAAATTATAAAAGAAATTAATAAGAAACAATCATTAAAGATGAAAAAGGTATGCAAAAGTTCTTCTAACCTTTTTAAAAATGACAGTCCGACTGAATGTTTATTTTTTTTTTTTTTTTTTGACGAAGTCTACCACACTGAAACTGCACTGTTAAGTTGAACAACGACGTCAAAAAGGGAAACAGGTGACCAAGAATATCCGTCTATCGGTAAGATTCTTGCGAAAAAGGCTAGCAATCAAAATGTGCTTTACGCACTTTGCTTGCTGTTCTCTCGTTTTCTCTCTCTCTTTCTTTCTCTCTAAGCCACACACACATAACACACACACAAAACAACAACAAGAGAAATGTGTTCAGTGTAGCGACATAGGTGATTTTTTCTTTCCCACCGATGAGTTTCGTTGTTACACACATGCACGCACACTTTCAATTTCGTTATTCCTTCTCGTTCACTCTTTTACTTCTTCTTATATCTGTTTATTTCACTTTGCTGCAATCGTGTTAAAATAATTGTGAACCTTCTACTGTGATAAGGACTGTCCTTGTCTTTTTTTCATAGTATTATCAGTGAGCGTCTTTGTCTTGCAAACAGTAAGAGAGTAACAGCACAAACTGCGAAAGCACTCTAGTCAAAAAAAAAGAACAAAATTTTATGGAACTTTTTCACCTCGAAATTGTTCAAAATCAATACTCGATTTTTTATGGAACTTGGCAGTAGATACGATGACGATGTTCCAGTAGAAGAGATGTCGGCTGTTCTGTCCGAACTGTCCGAAAAGCAGAAGGCAGTTAAGAGCCTTACTCCAACTGCCAAATGTAACAATACACTGAAATTGCATTAAACCGCAATGAGGATGTCATAAAAGCTTACCACAAGGACGAAGATCAAGTCATTGCACGGTAAAACATTTAGTAGCGGCCGTACAACCCGCAAAATATCCCCCGACATCTTGACAATACGCGCGCGATAAGTTGTCCAAGTATGCGCAAAACACTAAACTATGTTCCTCTATGTAGTTAATGCATTTTGAGTACGCGTATGTTCGACTCAACAAGCTTTAGATTTACATAATGAAATCTCGTATTCATGTTTGATAATTTTATAAAAGAGGCGAAAGAGAAAAAGAAAGATAAAAAAGAGAAACAATATGCTTTGCTCGCTGATGCGTATGTGCGTATTTTTCGGACTCAGATTTTCCCGTTGACTTTCCCTTGTTTTGTTATTTCTTCTTTGCCTTTCTTTTAAATGATGGAATATATAAATGAAACAGTAAATTTCATTTTATTACGCCTTCAGTTCATATTAAAAAAAAGCCAAAAATTATTTAATTCATGTACAGCTTAAATTTAAATTAAACTCGATAAATTATTACTAGAGGGCGCAATGTTTCTTCAAATTAAAATTTTACAATACAAAACTTAATTTTAAATATGATTGCTTTACTATCGTATGTAATT
Organism: Wiebesia pumilae; assembly: GCA_018907045.1. Classification (NCBI taxonomy): domain Eukaryota; kingdom Metazoa; phylum Arthropoda; class Insecta; order Hymenoptera; family Agaonidae; genus Wiebesia; species Wiebesia pumilae. Next base: position 1,959,552 of record JACCHZ010000133.1, on the reverse strand, counting down.
AGGAAAATATTTTATACCAACTTCAAGTTAGTTGAAAGTATACACGTTTCTTATGTTTCATAATGAAAGTTGACATAAATTTATAATTAAATTTTGCATTTAAAATAAATTATATTAAATTCACAAAGTTTTATATAAACAATAAAAATATAAAAATCATATTTTTACAGTAAATTTTAATATCGAATTCACTAAACCATTAATAAAAAAATGTTATAAAATAAATAAAATTGTATTGAACTAGATTTTTATATCATTAATGTCAATCAGATTGTAAAAAATATTTAATATTTAAAAACTAATGTTATTATCCATAATTTATTACATAATAATTTTTTAATTCTGAAATATATATTGTAATTAAACATTATTTTAATATAAGCAAGCATTTAAACTCTTACAGAAATTATAATAATGCAACTCAATGTTTTTGATATCTAAAAACAATTCAAACAAACATTAATACATAATGTATAATATGAAAATGTTTAATTATAAACTTATTTTTAATAATGAAACAAAATTTTTAAACGTCAAAATGTTCAATTAGATATGCATGCAGAAGGTTAAATTTTTTATTTTAGTTAAAAACAAAATATAAACACGATTAAATTATTGCGATTATATTATGTTTTATTATTCACTATTAAATATTATGTTTAATGTATAAGTTATATTTACACTGCTGTTATTACTATGCATCTTGATTAACTCTTCGATTGAAGTGAATTTTTTTTAATATAAAATAAAAATAAAACCTATTATTTCGAATAAAGAAATTTAAAAGGGTTCATACTAATTATAATCAAATAATTTCAATTTAATAAATTTTGTAAATAGATTTTACATTGTGAATTAATCTACATGTGCAAGATTTGAAATGCAGAACTAATTAATTCAAAGAATAAAATCAGTTTATCTTAACAAAAGTAAGTCGATGAAAAAAAATTTCAACTCACCCAATTTTCATTCAATTTGAAAAATTCAATGTTTGAAAATTCAAACTAGTTTATTGTAGTTCAAACGTAAAAACATTGTTTTATTAGACTTCTTATTTAAGTAGTAATTAAGAAATTAAATGATAATAAATTTATATTATTGTTTATGGAAAGCAGATAAATGAAAAATAAAAAACTTAGGTAATAAAATTACTTAAGCAATTTTGTTGTGTATTCTGTTTACTTATAGGTTGATTACAACTAACTACAAATAAGAATATAGTCCTAGCTAGTAAATTCTATCAGCTATGTAAGTTCTTATCTCTATTAAATATAATATTTGGAGGTAAAAACTAATAATAATAAAAAAAGTTATCTTCTCGGAATATAACGAATAACTATAAAACTACAATAATATTAACTATTACGTAACAAACTTTTTATATTTTGTTATTATCGATTTTGGACATTGAACTTGTCTCGAAGCATTCACCATTTTTCAGACACCCAACCAGATTTCTTACTACTACTTTAGTAAACCCATAATTTATATGATTTACTAGATGAAATGAATAATTATGTATCTTATTTGTCGAACCTTTTTATTGTCATTTGAATATATAGCATGATGATTAGATTTCAGCATAAATAATTTCAATCGTCTTACTTTTTATCCGTCAAATATAAATGTGAATCTTATTAACGTATTTTACACCATATATTGCTAATTTAATACTAAAATATCACTGTGAAGCTTAGTATTAAATATTAATTTGTATTAAATATAATAAAGTAATTTTAGAGAACTATTTAATAAAGTAATTCTATATCACAAATAATAAATAATAACTCTTATTTATAAGTAATAATACACTATAAAATTGAAGAAATTATAGAAACAAATTTTAATGAATTTGAAGTGTGAACCTAATGATTAAAACTAACAGAAATAATGTGATTATACTTGTGTCAATGATGTCAAGAAAATTGAAAATAGAGGAAACTATTGTGATAAGTTCAAAGTAATTAAAGTTTGATGTGTCAATATTATGAGAAAAAATAATGATGCGAGAGTGAAACAAGCCTTGTATTTAAAATGATAAATATGATGCGTATTAGGATTCAGGAGAACTTTTAAAAGGTAATATTGAATTGATAATTAATAATTGATAATATTATTCGTTTGAGTTAATTATATTTTATTTACCAATTATTTACCTCAAACTTTTACATTACATTTACATTTACCATAAACAGCATTTTCATTTTAACTATCCATTCCTTTGAATTGAAATTTCGAAATTGGATTTTTTAAACAAAGCTTTTTTACACTTGCTCATATAATGTACGTCAACGTTAGTCCTATTTTTAAGTATCTACAACGTTCGTTTTTCAAATTTCCAACATTTTTTGTTTGTTCAAATGTATAGCTCTTCTATTTTTACTAACTCTATAAAAATGTTTTAGAACTATTAAGCTTTCTTGAACATTGGTTTTTTCCATACAATTTAAAATATAAAATGTTTTATAAAAGACATTCAAATTATGTAAGGGATTTTAAAAATAGGAAGGATAATTATATGTGACGCAGAATGATGTGCATTAAATAAATTAATAAACTAAAATTTGTCCATTCAGTAGCCTGTACATAAGACATACCCTCTTGTTGCTCTTTCGATACCATATCTTTCCTCATTCATTTCATGCTTCTGAATTCCATTTTGCAATCTATTCCTTTTCAACTCCATGTTTGCAAAAGCCCTGGCTTAAGATTTAGAAAGATTTTATTGTATCCTTATACCAGAGGTTATAGTCAATGAAGTTCTGGTAAAGTGAAGTTTCCACATCCTAAATGTATATTTGTCATTATACAATCACCCAGTTTATTGAGCTACACATATTCACTGCCCTCACCACTCTGCTCCGCTGATATGCACAATAGTCCTAAAATAACCTTCATGTTATTTTTATCCTTATGACCTTTATTTAAATAAATCTAAATTACTTGTGTCAAGCTGATCTCGATCAATTACTTGCATATAGGGAAAAGAAAATGGTTTTTTGCCTTTTTTATTTTCTTTTCATTTCTTCCTTATATAAATACAATACTAGTAAATATGTAACATAATATTGTTCGACTACAAAAATAAAGCACTTGACCCATCATTGACTGTCGACAATTATACAACAAGAAAGTATTTCAATTGTTACTATATAAGAACGCAGAAGGTTAATATCACCTTCTTTTAATGAATTGTATTAGTCTAGCATTATGAATCTTAACTGAAAAAGATGAAGTCAATTATATTTCCATATGCTATCAAACAGATGCTCATGTATTTGAAATGATGATGTAAATCACATATAATGTCTTATTTAATATGTACCTTAGAACATATAAAAACGCATTCTCTATAGATAAAACTAATAGATAAAACTCTAGATAGAAATAGAACATTCAAAAAACTATTGAATTACTATTTGAAAGATACATTCGAAATACTTATTGTATGTTTTTGTCAATTCAATAATATTTTGTAAAATGTTTTGATTTTTTATAAACACTAATTTGTTTCTGTTTACAGAAAATTATTGATGCTTGATTTTTATTTATTTATCCTTTATTATTTAGTCTCACAGTTTTGGTGAAATATTATACATTACAAATTTAATCAGTAGACTAACTCAAATGATAGAATGTTGTCCCTTCAAAATATATAAATCTCTAATTCTAATAAATCTAATTTACTAATTGGATTAAAAACAAAGATAGTAATTTTAGTAATTCATTATCATGTAATATGATAATATATGATAATCATTTATTATCAATTAATTAATTATCATGTCAAAATATTTTAATATACAATTTGATCCAAGCATTAAAACGATAGTAAATAGACTTTAAACGACATAATTTTATTTCACTATTTACAAGTTTCATCTCAATAAGCTTATATTCTTTTTATTTATACATAACATATAATATAATAATGGCTGCTTTCAAAGACACGCAACGCCACTATACAGAGCGCAACTCGATTGCGGAACTAATGTTTCCACATCATGACTTTGGGTGAGTTTTAAGTTTTGAAATATATTCGAAATTTTACGTTAATGCTTTCTCATCAATAAATAAAAATAGTTAATACTGGTAACAATTGATTAATAAAATATTATTCTTTGTTATAAGTACAATTATTAACTAAGCAAATGCATTCATCTTGTTCTATTTTAATTCGTATCGATGCAAAAAGACACGAGAATTTTACGTTTTTTTAATGAGAAACAAGATATTGTAGATTGATTCTTTAAGCAAACTCAAATAAAAGTTACAGATGGCGGATAAAGGGTTAATGAAAGTAAGTCTTTGAATCTTTCTTATTTATTTAATAACCAAAATTACACGAGTTGTTGAACTTAACCTAAAATGAGTAATATGTTTTAGCAAATTGCTGAGCAAAAGCTTAAGGCATTCTCTATTGGTACAATGGGTAAGAGATCCATGAGCAAAAAAGAAATTGAGGAACAGCGAAAAAAAGAACAAGAACAAGCTGCGGCTCAAGCTTTTGAAGAATTTGTTGCAACTTTTCAAGAATCTTCTAATAAAAATGCAAATAAAGTTTGGGTTAAAGCTGGTACTTACGATGCAGGCAAAAGACGTACATTGATTAGTTATTTATATATTTTAAAGCTAATTATATCAACCTTTTATAGTATAATAATATATCTTAATTTTATAGAGGAAGATACTAGTGAAAAAGGCAAGCTTTATAAACCTCAACCAAAAATCTCTGATCTTATTGAAAATCGTTCTTCACAAGAACAAGCTCAAGAATTTGCTAGAATTCTTGGTTCAAATGAACGTAAAATTGATAGACTTGGTAAAAAGAAGAAAGAGGGTGAAAAGAAAAAAAGTAATCTTGAATTATTTAAAGAAGAACTAAAAATGATTCAAGAAGAAAGAGAAGAGCGACATAAATATAAAGGGGTAGTTAAATCTACTTCATCATCTCAAAATGAAGATCCAATGATAGCTGCTTTAAAATCAGTGGAAGGTTATTACATGAAAAAATATACCTTTTGTAATTTATTAGGATTTTTATTTTTTCTTATTTCATTGGAAACTACTTTATTTATATTTTTTTAATAATTCTATTTATTAAGAAATAAATTTTTCATTACTTTTAATACTTTATCATAGTATTGTAATTATTTTTTATTATAGATGGATCATTTGACAATGGAGATCCAAATACTACAAATTTATATTTAGGAAATTTAAATCCCAAGGTAATTAATTGATCAATTAATTAATTACATTTATATTTTGTGTTTTATTTTTTGTAAAATATTTATGCACCTACTGATTAGATAACTGAACAACAGCTAATGGAAATTTTTGGTAAATTTGGTCCATTAGCTAGTATTAAAATAATGTGGCCTAGAAGTGATGAAGAGAAAGCTAGACAAAGGAACTGTGGATTTGTTGCATTCATGAGTAGAAAAGATGGTGAAAGGGCTTTAAAAAATCTTAATGGTATTTATATACATATATAATAAAAATTATTACCTTAATATAATATTAATTAAAAACCAGTACACTGATTTTTCTATATAAATAGGCCGAGATATTATGCAGTATGAAATGAAACTGGGATGGGGTAAAAGTGTTCCCATACCACCCTATCCAATATATATTCCACCTGCATTAATGGAAATCACACAACCACCACCACCATCTGGACTGCCTTTTAATGCACAACCTCATCGACGTGACAGGCATAAGGTATACCTATTGAGCCATATAGGAGATTCTAAGAATTCAATAATTAATAAAACAATAAATCATATTTTAATACTTTCGTTTTTTTATTATAATATAATTAACCTGTACATATTATTTGTTTGATTTTTAACAAAATTTATTGTCATTTTGTAAGAATTTTGAAAATTAGTACGTCATTTATTTTAATTTTACATATTTACATATTTAATTTTACATATTTCGTGTTTTTTCCATTTTTTATTTTTATACATAAGAGTAATTTGAAAAATTAGCTTATAAAAATTTCTTAAAATTGTTTTTATCATGCATACATAAATGTAAATTTGTAAATATTTTTATGAATAATATCATAGAATGATTTTATAGTTAATTGTATAACCATGTTTTTGAAACATCATCTCAGATACCACGTATCCGCAACCTCCAGAACGCTGATGTCCAGGAGAAGGAAAACTTTGAAAAGGTAAAATTATTCTTTTCATTTAGCAAATACACAATTTCCGATCAGCTGACACCGAGCTACAATTGCGGTGTCTTTCGCGCAAGTATAACGAGGTGACGAACAACAGATTTCTTGAAGTCGAGAATATATTCCAGTTGAGATTTCACTTAACTTTATAAAATAATAGTTATTACAAATAAAAAAACTGAACTGTAAGGACTTGATAAAGACAGCATTTGGTATATTTTGTGTATTAATGTTGGGGGAGATTGACATGTTCCTTTGAGTATACAAAATTAGACATTATTTATTAAGGAGAAAAAAGACAAGAAAAAATTAAAGGATAAAATATTTTCCGGTATCGAAAGCATAAAAATAAGACTCTCATATTCTCATGTGCTGTAAATTCAAATTTGTTTTCTAAACAAAAAAATAAACTATTAAACTTTTGTTCAAATGGTAACTTTAATGGAAGTTTACAAATTGTGTTGTGTTGACTTGTCGGCGTCCTTTTTCGGTGGTGCATTTTGGCGTTTGGGCTGGATTCATCTACTATCTGTCCCTCTAACACACTGTGAACTGGACTCACAGATTTTGCAGAATGCTGTTGTCAAAGTGGTTATTCCAACAGAAAGGTATTTGTTAATTTTAGTTTGTCACCTGTAAGTATGTTTAATTGCTATACATTAATCCATCTATTGATTGATCATTGTCCTTTGAATCTGTTTTTCTATTTCTTACACGTTTTCTTATCTTTATTGGTCCAAACACAAAAGTCTTATATTTGTATTATAGGAATTTGGTCATGTTGATACATAGAATGGTAGAATTTGTTGTTCGAGAGGGACCAATGTTTGAAGCTATGATCATGAATCGAGAATTGAATAATCCAATGTTTAGGTAAACCAATAAAACCAATAGTGTCGTCATTCTTTAATCTATATTATACTAAATTCTAAATTATGTTTAACGATTTCAGATTTTTATTTGAAAATTATTCCCCAGCGCATACTTATTATCGATGGAAGTTGTACTCAATATTACAGGGAGATGCCCAAAAAGAATGGCGAATGGATGATTTAAGGATGTTCAAAGGAGGTAGTATATGGCGACCACCACCAATAAATCCTTGGACTCAAGGAATGCCTGAAGAATTAATAGAAGTACAAGACAAACAAGAGCCTCGCAGAGGAAGTCTTTCAAATAGGTATTTTTATAATTCATAAAACTGGGTTTTACATGTATACAACTCTTTATTGTAACACTAATATAAATCTTATATTTAGTCAAAGAGATCGTTTAGAAAATCTACTAAGAAACATAACTCCAGAACGAATCAAGGTTGCAGAAACCATGATATTTTGTATTGAACATGCTGAAGCAGCTGAAGAAATCTGTGATTGTATCGCAGAGTCATTGTCAATTTTACAAACTCCAGCAAATAAAAAAATTGCTAGGCTTTATTTAATATCTGATATTTTGCACAACTGTGGTGTTAAAGTAACAAATGCTACAATTTATAGAAAAGCGTAAGTATAATTGATTTAAGTAAAATTTGTACAGTTTTGTAAATTATTAAATTTTAATCATATACACTATAGATTTGAAGCAAGGTTATTAGATATTTTTAATGAAGTTCAGCAAGCATATAAACAATTTGACAGCAGGCTAAAAGCAGAAGGTTTTAAAATACGAGTAATGAGAATGTTCAGGGCATGGGAAGATTGGGCCGTTTACCCACGAGATTTTCTAGTTAAACTTCAAAACACTTTCTTAGGCCTAAATCAGGTAATAATTTTAATCAATTATTGATACTTTTCATATATTCAGAAAAATTTAATTTGTTTGAGATTATTAATATTAATTTTACACGTATTATTTCATAATTAATTTCATTTGTAATAATCAAATTTTGCATTTTAACTCAGAAAATGCCATAAATTACTTGTATTTTTAATTGTATTTTTAATAAAAACTATGACTTAATTTGTTACAACTTAATTAAATGAATTCTATATAAATAATTTTAATACATTTACAGATTGATGAAGTTGAACAAGAAAATGAAGAAGACATAGATGGAGCTCCATTATCAGATGTTGATGGTGACACTGTAGAAGATTTAGATGGTGTTCCACTTGATGGTGCTGCTTTATTAAAGGGAGCTATGAAACATGGTCTCACACCACAAACAACTTCCAATTACGATGATATAGATGGAATTCCAAGTAAATAAATATTAATGTTCTGAAACTTGGAACAATGAAAAGAAAGATCTTAATTAAGATTCTTTGTGACATTTCAGTGGATGATGATATCGATGGAGTTCCAATGGAAGATGAAGATAGTGTAGGATCAAAGGGAAAGGATGATAAAAAGCTGTCTGTACCAGCTGGTTTTATACCATCAAGATGGGAAACTGTAGATCCTGATCAAGTTGAAGCACAAGCAATGACTACAAGTAAATGGGAGGAACTTGGACAAAACGATGACTCAAATTCACAAGATACTAGTATGGATTCCAGGTATGTATTATAATTCAATACTTTTAATAAATTAATTTATCTATCTAAAATATTATAAAATTTACTTTTGTTTTAAAAGAGATTATAATGAAGAACGACGGAATAGATTACGTGAAATTGAAGTAAAGACAATGCAATATCAAGATGAATTAGAGAATGGCAGAAGAACTTTGAAACCAGGAATGTCGATACAAACTCAAGTAGAACATTACCGTAAGAAGCTCATTAAAAAAGTAAGCTACATGAAAATAGAAATTGATTATTGAGAAAATTAAAAAATGCCTAACATAGATGATGGTGGTGGTGGTTGTTGTTATTGTTATTGTTATTGTTATTATTTTCGTTATTATCGTTGTTGTTTCAGAGTGAAAGAGATGTAAAAGATAGTAAAAGTGAAGACAGAGATGAAGATAGACGGAGAGATAAAAAGAGAAGTCTTTCACCAGATTCACCAGCTTATTACAGAGACAGAAGACGAAATTCTCAAAGTCCACCATCAAAAGGAAGTAGTCGATACAGGTAAATTTTTTTCGAATTTATGGAAAATAAAAAAATCGAATAGATATAAATACATAGTAATATAGATTTTTAAAAAGTTGCATAAGCTTTGATAAATGTAGGATATAAGGAGTTGTGACTTAACAAAACTTTAATGAGAAAAAAATTAGTAAATATAAACCTTGGGAATATCGTAAATTTTATTGTATTCTTTTCATTAAGCAGATCTCGCAGTAGATCTCCTCGCAATAAACGAAGATCACGTTCACCGCACAAGAAGCGAACGCCCTATACACCCTCACCGCCAAGAATTCGACGGTCACCTTCACCTGTTTTTTCATCAAGATCTTCATCCCGCAGATCCCCCGGTGTCGAACGGAAGAGGAGAGCACGCTCACCCTCAACTTCACCGACACCTGTTTCGAGATCCTCAATAAAGCACAGAGCAGCAAGTCCAATATCACCTACACCTCGAAAACATCGTCATAAGCATAAATACTAAAGGACTAATTTAATTTATCTGAAAATCTAATTTGAATTATATGTTGGTAGTATAACAGTAATAGAGGTGTATAATTTTTATCAAATCCTGATAAGTCGTTGAAAATACTTCATCTATATTGTACTGCATTTATTCATATGGATCATCAGTTCTTTCCTTTACAATATCTCATTTTACAAGAAAATTAATTTTATGATATGCAAAGATTATACAACTACATAACTAAATATAGCTCAATTGAAGTTTGAGGCTGAATTATAGCAAAGTACCTTATTTTACTTTGTTAACTATTTTATACCATTCTAAAGAATTATGTTAATATCTAATTTTACTCATCACACAAAAATGTACATAAACTCAACTATAACCATCGATTCATTTACGCTTTTAGTAATTTACTTTCGACATAAATATTGATAAATGAAATATTACTTTTGATCGTGTGGCAAAAGTAATGTAAGACTTAGGTTAGATTAGGTTATGTAAAAACTTAATAAATTTTGTTGACAATACTGAACAATGTAGTTTTTTATTTAAAAATTAATTTAACAACATCCTTTTAAGAATAAAATAAATAACCTAGGTGATAATATTTGAAAATTATAATAAAGTATTATTGTTATTATTAAAAATGAATCGTAATGAATCTATAATGCCCTTTTAATTAAATTATCTTTTATGAATGAAAAATGATTCTACTTTTATGCAATGTCTCGAAAAGCACATTTGATATGCACTGGAGGAAAGATTAGTTAAGACTATAAATAAATGCACGTAGCAAACCTGACGGATTTTGAGGTTTTCGTCCCTCAGCCTATGGCGTTTCGGCTCTCGACTTCGCATATTAAACAAAACAACAAGACAATTAAAAAAAACAGCCTAAGATGAATATTACAACTTTTAATAAAAGACTTCATTCAAAATCTACCTTCTGCGAACGTATCCTTTCGCAATCAGTCTGCATTACTCAAGCAAAAACTAATTCTTTAACTAGATGTTATATTTACTCTTAACTTATACTTCTTGAGACTGTCGGTCAAATACATACAGGTGATGAATAGATAATAAATTATTTTACTTACACACCCAATTTACAGAATAATTAATACAGTATTATTAGAATTATTTATATTGACAACTCAGATCTACTTATATTTTAGTTTAATTATTATTCTATTGAAACTTCTGGATCTTTATATTTTTCTTTTAAAAAAAGTATAAATAACACTATATAATATTTCGTGACAAATGAATTGGATTTAACCTTAAAAAAACATGATTTCTAAGTTTATATACTATAAGTGAAAAATTTGTATTGAAAACTGCCACGAAATCTACGCATTTATATTTTGTCTATATAAAATAAAAAACGTGGAATAGCGCGAATAGATAAAGAAAATTTTTGCGTTACTGTTTAAAATTTTTAGAAAACAGATATTACTCTAAAAATATAAGATAAATTAAAATGAAAATAAAAGTGAAACAAAGAAAAAAATGTTTACAGATGTAACTTGATATATATACTTTATATTGTATTTAATACATGTAAACATTATTTAAAAAATTAATTTTTATAAAAATGACAAATTTTTTAATATAGAATGGATTCAGATATTCTATCTTTCAGTTCCTTTTACATCTTCATCTATACTTTAGATGAAATTTGAATTTGCATTTCTAATTAATCCAAATTAATAAATAAAATTAACCAGGAGGATATGAAATCAAACTCTTCAGTTACCTTTACATTGTCAAATGGATTAATGGCATATACATGTCTTTGTTGACCTTCAGATTTCAATTTTGTTTGAAGTAGCGCTTAACTTCTTTTTCCGTTTCAATTCCGTTTTAACGTTGTATATATCTTTACACCTACAAGCTAATACAATAAAAACATACAAAAATTAAACTTTTTTACAAGTACGTAAATGTATTATTTCATTGTTTAAAATAAGTAATCTTTTAATAACGAAAATGCTTAATTTATGTTACATAAGTAATTATTAATACTTCATGCTTAAATACATATTTTAAAGTTTTTAATTATACATTAACTTTCTAACACTATGCAGTATATATATATATAGTATCTTATTTACATTTCCATCCAGATACCTTATCATTTTTCTCATCTTTAGCGTCTTTATTATCACTTTCATCTTCTTCTTCACTATATAATAGAGTTGACAATTTTCTATATTTTTTATCTATATTTTCTAAAACAATATTGTTGATATTTTCAATGTTCTCCGCTTCTTCCTCTTTCTGTTCCTCTTCTTCTATTTCATCGTCTTCAAATTCTTGATCTTCATAGTCATTTTCATCATTTAAATCATCAACATTCTCGGAGTACTCTTCGTCTTCATTGTTCAAATTTTATATTTTTAATTAGTATATAAATTATATAAACATAAAAAAACTAAATTTTGTATTTTCTATTTGATTTTGATCCTTGATTAATGTTTATCGAGAAAATTTGTTTACATATCAAATGCAATCAATGTACTTTTATTCTATATAAAATAATATATATAATATAAACTAATTACAATTAAGTTTTTTTAATTAATATAAAAAGAAACATTTATCTTTCGACTTAATATTAAGATATACATTTTAGTTAAATGTAAATAATATAATTGTAATAATACCATTTAGTATACGTATCAAATTTAATACCTTTAACAATATTCCGAAGCTTTGTATTAAAATTGAATGCATTTTTAGCACAAATTTCTTTGATGTCAGATTTTTTCTCTTTAGATCCAATTCTTTTGTATTTAAAATGTATATCGTTATAAGTTTCCTCTTGTTCCTTATTCAAAAGCTGCTGCTTATCCTTGTTTTTGGAAATGATCTTAACACGTATGGGCGGAACCAGTGTATTTCGTCCACATAAATCAGGTACCTCGTTACTACCTGTGAAAATTTCTGATAAAATAAAATATTACCCTCAATATATACATTGTCTATGTTTTAACATAAACAATCAATTTTTTTACGATTTATAGAACTAATATTAATAAATTTATAATTTAAGCATTTTTTCTAAAAATTTTATGTAAAATATGATTACTACGACTGAGATAATAAAAACTTTGTTAAATGTAAAAAATAAATAAAATAGAAAATTATGATAAAAATAAAAAAATGAATTCTTTGCAATATGTAAATTTTTCCAATTTAAAATATTAGTAATTATACATATCAATAGAATTGAATGATACTTATAATGAGAAATGTGCATGAGCGTCAAAGATCATTTATTCTTTGTTAAATAAATTAAAATGTACTCGAACAGCTAGTAAAAACGAAACCCAATTTTGGTATGCAGTTGTTATCTATTAATAAATACTCTCCAAATAAAATTAAACAAATTGCTCACTTCTGTTAAAAAAATGCTAGTATAATAATCTGCATGAAAAAACTGTATCTTCGATAAGTACTCTTTGAATAAATTACATATAAAATAATTCAATGCAATATTTAGCGGTGATATATTCCAATTTATAGAACTTTACAGTAATTTTAAATATAATGCGTTGTATAAAAGCTTCTATTATTGACTAATGTATGCTTCTTTCACTTTTTTTCAAAATTAAGTTATACCAAGGATAAATGATGTATCTGCCTATGGAAAGCCTCATTAGAGTCTACTTCTTCTAAAATAAAACCCTACGCAGCTGTGTAAATATTCATATATGAATTTAATATTTATTCTTAGTCACATTTATTCACATTAACTCATAATTTCTTCTACCAAATCTTTAGGAATTGTGCAATAATCTGTACAAAATTAATTCATGTCATTAATTACTCGTTTTCCAATATTCCTTGTAAGAGTGAACTAAATTTGCTGCTTATGATTATAATAAACGTGGTTAATTACGTATTTAAAAACATACATAATGTATTATTTAATGTAAATGTTAATACCCTTTTTTAGTGAATAATAATATAGCTATGATATAATCGACGTGCACTAGAAGACATTTAAAATAATGGATTGCAGATGGAGATATATCCGATCAGCAAACAAAATAAAAACAAATTAAATTAAACAAAAATAAATTATGAACAAATTATCCCTATACAATTGAATTGCTAAATGATCTAAAAAATTATAATAGTCATAAATATGTATATTATCTAATGTATTACTATCATTTTAGGTAAAACATGTACATTAATTAATAATATATTAATAATTTATTGAGTGTATAATAAAACGTTTACAACAAAAAGGATAAAATTTAAGAATATTTAAAAATAACGATATGTTATTTAGATAATGTATAAATATTTTTTTATGTAAAATGGTATACTAAATTTAGTTATTTCATGACATATTTAAGTTGAGCTTTATAAAAATAGTGATATCGAAATTAACATGTTAAAAATAACACAAATTGTGTCAATTCGATTTACATTTATGTTCACGCAAAATTATTAAAACTGATTTGTGATATTCAAACTCATGTAAGCTTCAGTATTTATTCGTACGTAGCAATTAAATATGAAATATTATTTAAATAACATCTGTTAAATATTTTATCAGAAGCCTTTATGGTCGTGATTTAATATTACCATAAATTAGAAATTAACAGATCCGCGTTCAATACCAACGATTAAAATTAAAGTAACACTTAAAAATCAGAAAAGCGTCACAGGTACCTGAGATTATTTTACACTTTGATGAAGTATGTTTACCGATTTTTGAAGGCCAATGTATATTCAAGAATTAACTAACTCAGTCGAAACAAAGAAAAAGAATAAATTTCGTGAAAATACTTTCTATTAAACTCTAGTTAGTTATATATTACTGAGAATTAAGAATGGAGCCCTTAACTTTTAAGATTTACACACATTATCGTTTTTTTAATGTGCCAAATTAAATTATTTAATAAGCTTTCATCGAATCATTAAAAAAGTAGAATGAACCTATTTAAGTACACTCCTTGAAAACATGCTAAGTATTATGATGGATCTAAACGACGAACATCTAGGCTATGAGCGTATATCCAAAATGTATTATAATTTATAATATTATTTATTGCGAAGACAGTGTATAAACAAAAGCTAAAGAATCGATCTGTACATCTGAACAGCAATTAAACAATCCAAAATTATAAACTAGATTAAAAATTTAATTATACGGTAGTATTTTATTTCAAAAGCCATAAAAATAAAAATACTAAATTGAAAAAGGACTAAACAAACTTATTAAATAAAATTTTATTCAATATGAATAAACTTCAATTATTGAAATTTATAGATTGATTTTAAATATGTAAGAGATGTGAAAGCGCGTAGAAAAAGAATCCCACATCAAAATTAAATTATGTTAGAGACGAAGTAATTATACGATTTATAATAAATTGTTCAATAATTCAAAGAAATAGTAAAATCTAAATAATCAGGTGATAAAAGAACTCTGACATTGTCTTCTTCCGTCCGGTCACAACATATCATGCCCACAGAGAGAAATTATCAAATATTATATAATAATGTAATATAACTATGATTTGTAGCATACACACTTTTATATACTTCAATATTATTATTCATTATACAATTTAATGCGTAATTAATAATGTTATATGTAAATAAAAAATCCTATTAGATTATTCTAATTTATTCTAAGCGTCACTCAACAAAAATAACGTACTCATGTTTCAACTAGTTTATAATTTTGATTTGATAATTGAATTTTTTAAACAAAATATTTATATTTTAATTTTTAAAATACTTTTTATAAATATTCTGTTTGATTGATTTAGTAGCCAGTTCGAAATTTTGTATAAAATTAATTAATTTAACATTATAATATCAAATGTATCATCATATATCAATTAGAAATAGTTTGATTTAACAATTTAGGTAAATAAAATTTCACAGTTTTTAAATTAAAAGTAAATATATTATATATAAATATATAACTCTATTCTCTTAATTAATTAAGTTTCATCAGTTTTTTGGCTCACACAAAAATAGTTTTAAATATTATTCTTGAACATATCAATTAGGTTTTATATGTTCTAAGGTAAAATTATTTTTATTTCAATGTATAAAAAAGATAGCAATACTTACCTACCACAAATATTTTAAACAGCTATGCGTTTTTAAAAATTAATTATACTTAAATCACTTTAAGTATAATATGCATAATGTAAAATTTATTAGTTATTCTTATTCAACCATACGATGTTAATGAAAATATATGGTAAAAAATTTTAAAAATAATTATAAAGGAAAAATCTAGTAAACCAATAAGCAACTAAATTTGTAATATCTTATTAATTGTAAAATATTAAAAGAATTTTTTCAATATATGTAAATATTAATAACGTAGAAACTGAATTTTCATAAATACATCGGTTTCTAATTTTTTATTTTCAACATTTAAATTTTGAAATGAATAAATTATTTAAAATTCATTTACTTTATATATTTAAAGAGAAACTTGAATATTTCATAGATTTTTTACAATAATATAATTCTACATTAATAGTTTAATATAATTTTAATAATAAACACTAATTTTTAATCAAAATTTAACTTGTATTTTAGTATAGTAAAGTTCAGTTTTTATGTAATATACTGTGATATTTATTAGGATTGTTGTCTAATTAAGCAATTAGAAATTAAAAAAAAATATTAGCATTTGAAAATTTATAACACGAGAAAATTATAGAAAAAATGGATTTTACACATATTAGATATTCAAATCACATTAAATGTTAGATATTCAAAAGAAAAACGTAACATTTTGTTTACCATTGTTCCATCTTCTAACCAGCACAAAATGTGCAGTCACAAACAACGCAACACCAATTCCGAATTTCATGGTCACTAGAAACAATATCATATTTTAATGTTTTTTATATTAAAACTTTTTGAATTATTATGATATTATTTGCTGTTAATTATTGTAGAATATAAAAGAATCTCGCTTCAAAATATAAGATTGATGGTCTATATGATATATGTAGTTCTTCTTATATCATTTTTTTTATTTAATTCGACACATTGAAACTTACCACTTGTCGACTCTTTTTTTAATTCTTCTCTAGTAACCTCTTCTTCATTAATTATTTCATTTATTATTTCTTCAGGTTCTTCCATATCAATCTGTAATTTATATATTCTTTCGTGAAATTAATTAACTTATATAAATTAATATTTTAGTCTCTTTATAATTATTTAATCTCTTTATAACCATAAACAATGTAAAATAATTATTCTAGAAGCTACTGTACTTACTTTATTTGTATATTAAAGGTAATTAAATAATCTAAATTTATAAACTAGATTAAAAATTTAATTATACGGTAGTATTTTATTTCAAAAATCATAAAAATGAAAATACTGAATTGAAAAAGTGCTAAACAAACTTATTAAATGAAATTTCATAATTAAAAAGTCACTATTAGTTAAATTTATTAAAAATACTTCAATTTTTTAAATTGTAAACATGCTGCTAAAAAATTTTTTTTTAAATTGTCAATCAAATATTATTATACATATTTATTATCCTCGTTTTAAAAAACTAATTTAAAAAGAAAAATTTATTTTTACACTAATAAACTTTTATATTTATATTTATTGTTATTCAATTGTTTCCAATGAAATAAATTATATTTATTATAAATTACCAAAAATACATACGCAAGATAATACATTATTTCTTCATTTAGTGAAATTTATCTTGTTTAAATTTAAAAAAACTCATTTATGTATAAAAATCAGATATTTCAAAATTGCATACTTCTTCTAATGGTTGAGCACTGTTATCATCAATTTCATTGACTCCAGAAATAGTACCAAATTCTTCAATATCTCTTTTATCGTAATTAATATAATCATTTGCATCATCTATAGATTTGATTCCTTCAATGCTATGATTCAGGTCAATATCAAAATCCTCTATAATTTCATCCTCGTTATAATCATCTTCTATTTCTTCTAAAGCATCCAAATCTTCTTTATTATCAAATTTTTCCTCGCTGTAACCTTCATCATCATCTGCTTTATCTACAAAGGCTTGCTTTTAATGTTCAAATTTTTCTTATTTAAACTTAACTAAATCAGTTTTCTGATGTTGATCCGAAATATATTAAATGTAAATAAAAATCGTACAATTCCTTAGAAGTTTTTTTAGAATAATTGTAATATTAAAAAAAAGTATAAAATTTTGAATATATAAATTCTAAGAACGTCTTATAAATCTTACAGTACGTAATATTTGAAGGTCTCGTCCACACAAATGAAATATATTCGCTATTTTTAAAATAAAACGTTCGTGTTCATATGATATTAAATAAACATTTACTAAAATTTACTATAAAAATATATAAATTTTTATCAATTATCATAAGTAATAAGTTTTTCATATTATCATAAAGCTAATTTATAAAATTCTGTAATAGCGCAAAATCTTTAACTATAAACATTAAATTTTCGTTATAAACGTATACATCAAGTTATTGCTTGTGCATTAATACTTCAGTATTGAATATCATATTATTTACTATTCAATGTATAACAAAATAAAGTAAAAAAGCAGAAACTTTTTTTCTTATATATTAATTTCAAGTTTTCCATTGAGTTTAAAAATTTTTTAATAAATATAAGCATATATTATAAATTATGAGTTACATTTAATTAATAATTAAGATGATTTTTAATAGTTTTCTTATTTTCATAACACTTTTTAAAATGTTTCAATGTTATAAGATAAAAAATTCTATTGTTACAAAATAACTGTTTTCCTATTGCAATTCAGTAAACAATCCTAAAACTAATCAATTTTAACTAACATTATTAACATAAAATAAGTGTTTATTATGAAATGTAAAACGTTAACTCATTTATGCACGTACAGATCTGCATACGCCTTTGTTAAAAATTTTAAGGTAATTACACTTTTTATTTTGCAAGCAATTATTTTAAATAAATAGTTTTTTAGTTAAGTATACATTAAAAAATTTAAAAGACCATTTAGATAAAAGGAATTTTTTATCCAAAACAACAGTAAGAATAGTTACAGTAATTGTATTTCTTGTCTTCTTTTTTAAATTTCTAATAATACGTAAATATATATTCTAATAAGGAATCTAAAAATTTATTCGACATAATATATGTCTATAAATATAAAGATGGAATGAGCATATATTATACACAAAACATATGCAAGGAAACGAAATATATAAAACGTGGTAAACTTGTCATAAAAATCTGTTCTTCTGGAGCAATGCCAACTTTTAATTAATCGAAGTGCAGAGTTAATTTTGTGCTTTTAATGGAAATGATATTATTTTATCATGCACCTTTGTCAGTAAACACGTAATAGAACTGTCGCTCAGTAGAGCCATCGCGGTTCTCCTTCGCGATGGCTTCTTTTTTCAAGTCCACTTCATTTTCAACATCACGTTTTTGAGTATCCTCGTTTTTGCTCTCATCACTTTGATTTAAGCCTAAGCCTTCGTTTAACTCTTCTTCGAAGAGAGTATTGTCTTGGAACAATACGGTCACCTTCTGCACCATTTCATCCATCTCGAAACACTCATCGTGGCCTTCTTTATTGGCAATATCTTCTAATTTTTCCTTATTTTCTTTTTTTTTTTTACTTTCGAGGTTTTCGTATTCGTCATTGTTATTGAGCTCGTGTAAAGTGATAGATTTCTTGGACACAATTTTCTCTTCGTGTAATGCTGGATTATCATCTACCCAATCCTTAAATATAATTGCCCATTGCAATGCCGTCAGAGTAATGTTCACTAAAACGGATCGAATTATTTTATAAATTTTACAAGTTTACACTAATGACATACTTATTTATAAGTCTACATTTCTTATTTATAAGTCTAAGTAAATATTTCAATTTTCATATATATTCAGAAGGAATATCTTCATGAAGAATTGGAAGATTTATAAATACATCTATTAACAAATAGAAGTATCACCTACAATGTTTCCGTTTCATTTCTAACATATTTTATGGATGTTCTTCTGGATATTAAAAAAATATAACAAATAACGTTTTTATTTTAAAATATATATTTATGGAAATATCACAAAATTGTTCTCTATTCTCTATTATTTCAAATTCTTTATATGTTTTTATACTACAAATAGATATTGATGACTAGCCTAATGGCTAAATAAGAATAATCTAATATGGAATTTTAAAAAATATCCTAAAATCTTTAAATCTAAACGTTCCATATATTTAATACATAATCACAAGTAATATTTTTTATATTGATAAATGACTTCTATCTCTGGCAGATCATTATATTAATTGTTATAATTCTTAATGGATCTTCTTTTGTATATAAATATATATATATATATATATTTATAATAATTAAAAAATTTAAATTAATTGGTCTTATTAAGTAAGCTTTTTAAATTTTCAAAAATACGAATTATGAATCTAAATTTTTGAATAAAATACGTATACTTATCTTATACTTATCTTTGGTAATCATGTCCATCATGCTGTGATACGAAAATTTAATATAAATTATATTTTTTCTTTTTTATTTATCACCATTATTAATTTACTTATAAAACTGTAAATAGCTTGATCAATTTTAATAGTTACAATTTGTATAAAATATATTCTTTGTATATTTTTAAATAAAACTAACACTATTTTTTGTAAATGTACTTAAACTTTTAAATTGTGTCTTTCTATATGATGCAAAACATTAATAATATGGGTTTATTAAAATTTAATATACGTACCTTTATTTATAATTATTTATATTTGCATTTTAATGTAATTATATTAAGCTATTAATAAATTAATTTTTTAAATCTTTTCACATTATTATTTTACTTAGTTTAACAGATATTAAAAATTTATGATTTTTTTTCGCTGCTATTAGAATTAATTATATTATTTTTGTTTTATATTATTATTACATACCATGTTTCGTAAAAAATTTTTAAGTAGTTTAATTAATACTCAAACAAATAAATTCCATATGTTCATTAATTCTATCAATTTATTTATATTTAATTAATATTTATTTAAGGCGCAGGAAATAATTATTTTATATTCATAAATTTCTTACAGTATTTAATCGTTTGTTTATTCGATATTGTTGATGATAATTTAGGTGTATAAAACATTCTTATTTAAATCATTTATCATATAATACTTGAATTATTTATATAAAAAGGCTAGAGTATTCGAAAATTTATTATATTCATTTTTTAGAGCGAATTGCATTTATTGTTGATTTTGATTTAAAACTTATACCTAGAATAAAAATGTTTACTATCATTGGTTACAATTAACAGTTTCAAATATATTTTAATATCATCATAATTTTAATTATTGTATTTATTTGTAATTATTGTATTATCCTTTTAACAATTAGTGCTCAAGTAAGCAATATTTCAGAGTATACATATACGCAAAGTTAATCGAAGTACGAATAATTGGTTCAATAAAATGTGATAGAGGCTTCAATAAGTTTTGTTGGATTTGTGTTTCGTATAGCCGTCGGATGTGTTACTAGCAGTTCATAGAAGCTTAAAAGAAGGTAAAATGTAATAATGAAATAATCGTACCATCCTCAGAATCTCGGTGCTCGATAATAATCAATCCAATGATGACAAGGAGGGCAACTAGTAGTCCAAAGAAGATTATCCTCGCGCACCAGTGACCACCTGTGCCAGTGTCCTTGTGAACATGAATCGTCACGTTGTCTGTGTGCTGCGGCAAGGGCCGTACCGCCATTGTCGTTGGATTCCCATCCTCGTCATCTTAAATTTATATAGCCACTCCTATTGTATTTTTCTTTCTTTTTCAGCTACCAGTGTTAGAACAGCCGCAATTGTTTCATACGGTAAATGATCGCGTCTCCTAGCTATTCATTGCTTCAACTTAGTTTTTTCATTTATATTAGACAACTTAATATTTATTTCTTCTTTGTCAACAATACTTAAGTAAATCTTTAAATTTGGACATTTTTATAAATAAATGTCCAATGAATTGAACATGTAAATATAAAACATATAAAATTCATAAATATTTTTCAACTGCTAATGTAGTTTAATTATAATTTAAACAAATCTTTATATTAATAATAATTATTATAAATTGCAAAATATTTAGTCGATTATTTTTGTATATATAGTATGTAATATTATAAATTCTGCGCATATTATTAATTATTGAAATAGATATTTGTCTAATATGAATAATGTATCATTATGTTTAATGCCGTTTAACGAGCATTTAACATTTATTCATAAAAAGTAATACTAGCTAAGATATAAAATAAAAAAAAAGAAGGAAAAAATTAATCTACGAATTGGTTAATTTATAATGCTATGAATAAATTTTAATTTTATGTTTTATCTATTAAAATCAACTTCAAATATAAGAATTATCATAAAATGACATTATTTAAAATATTTAGTTTGCCAGCAACAATTTTGATCTATTTTTGTAAGCAAGAAAGATGTATTGGCGGAACTACAAATCGATATACGCGTGTCTCAATATAAAATAGTCACTTAATAAATGACGGTTGAGTGACTCTTTTATTTCAGATGCAAACATAAACCATTAACAGTTAAAAAGAATGAAAAAAGCTTACATTTTGTAAATTTTGCAACTTTGAAAATAGAAAAAATTAGAGACAAGCGAGGAGATCTATTTTGGTAATTTATTATGCAACATATTCATAAAAATAGGTACACTTGAATTACAAGATTTAACTTTCAAGCATTTCGTGAAGACTTTGTTCGAATCGTTCAGATTATATATTTACTAATTTTTACAACCTTTTGTCGTAAAATAAGAGTCAAAATTAAAATTAAAAAAATTTTTAATACAAAATGTAAAATATCTTTGTAGGATAATATTGTAGGATAATAATTATGAGAAAACACTAGACAAAGGCTAAATGGTAATGACGACAAGATCTAAAATTATGTTTAAGTGGCGCAAGTAAAATTAAATAGTTGGATCAGAATATGTAGCTAGAAAGGAATCAAATTACAAATGAAAATTCCAGTATCGATGTAGAAGATTAGACGAGAATTAACTAAATTACTGGTAGAAATCCTAAATCATGGAAAAACGGAGAGTAACTAAAAAAACTTCTGGAGAAATCTTTGAGAATAACGTGAATTATCGCTACAAATGAATAGGAAGAGTAAATGAAAAATAATGTGTAACATCAAGACGATCGGTCAAGTGTCAAAGTACGAGTAAACATTTCAGTTAGTGGACGACAAAAATAAGAAAAAGTTGATAGAAAACGAGAGTGTAGACAGTGAGAGCGGTCTAAAAATACGATGATTCCGTTCGAGAAGAACTGTGGATTTGTGAGAACCAGTGAGAGATGTAACTATGTGCAAGTCTGTGACAGCTGATGCCCTATATTATAATTTTGTAAAAATCACTCACCCTTTTTACGCCTCTTGTCTTTACGCCTCCTTGGCTGAACATCACCAGACATCTTGTCCCAGGTAACCCTCGCCGTAATGCTAAGGAGAGGCAAAACTCGAATACTGTTGCAGCACTGTGCAGATTCAGCCGCTTATCCGACGCTGAGATCCGTGATCGAAGTGCTGCGGACGTCGCTCATTCGATTCTACGAATGCGAATATGTATAAAAGCGAATTCTGAATTAGCGCGCGCTTGCGCTTGCGCAAGAACAGCTTAAACTCGTTGATCACCAGTAATCCATTATAACGTTTATACCTAACGTACCTGACAGAACTCGGAACATGTCATAAGCAAGAATATAAATCAAAAAGAACATCTTTTAATAAAAACTGAAATTACCCGATAAGAGTCAGTGTTCTCTATTCTATCATAATATTACAGAAGAAGGGTTGACAGAGAGAGAGAGAGAGAGAGAGAGAACTACCTTTTCTTAGCCAGGATTCTTATGCTCTAAATCTTGACGATAATGATTGAACAATGTTAATTTGACGACAAAGTTGAGGTAGTTAAGTAGTTCAGTCATAGTATAAATGGTCGATATATAATTGTAATGATAAAGCGTGCCACATTCTGCATAATAATTGCATAAGATTAAATGATTTTCCCTTCTTGGCACGCAGAATAATATTCTTTGAACAAGCAAAATAAAACAATTATTATAATACATTACAACCATGTTTCTGAAGTAACGCAAGAACTTTCAATACATATTGACATTCAACATTTTTCAAGATTCAATTTTTGAAACCATCCAATTAAAAAATATATAAATAATTGTATTTTTATTGACTAAATCTATAATAGTTAATTTAGACAACGTCTTTTATAAAAATTATTTTATTTTTCATAACTATATGTTTTTTTATATTACATATTTAAACTAAAAATAGAATATATTTAAAAAGAAAAATTTAACAATAATATAGATAATAAGTATTAAAAAGAAAATTTAACATTAAATTGGACTTAACATATATATATATATAACATATCTACATATGTGTGTGTATGTGTGTGTGTAAGTTATTTAATGAAAATTTAGTCTTACATTTTGAAGAAAATGCTTTTCATTAATAATTTTGAAGAATTTATAATAACAAATATAAATTTGTTATAAAATAAATCCTTATTTTCATTTTTTTATTTATAATTATATAGAATTAATTCGATTATTTTCGTAATATTATCAATTGACAATAATTATCAGCAAAATTATTAATTACATTATGAATTAATAGGTTGATCGAAAAATCATCCCTAGATTTTAATATTACTATAAATACTTTTTTGACATCTTTGTTTTAAGTCTGAAGTTTACAACGTTGTCACAATGAAAAATAAAAATGTTTAAAATCAAATAATTTCTTTAAAAAGTTATCGAGAACTATTAATTATAACACAAAATAATAAAATAATGAGTTTCCGAAAAATTCTACCCTTAAACGTCACCCATAATAAGAACTAAAATTTAAAAAAATAATGTGATAAATATTAATATTGAACAAAGTTTTTAAATAAAAGTAGTTTAATACATTAAAAGATATTCAGAAAAAATTTTCGTAAAATAAATTGACGCGGAACTTTGATTTTAATGCATTTACGTATCATGGATTTGCACCTTTATGCATAAATCCAAATACCAGCACGTAAAAATTATACAGAATTTGAACTTTAATGCATCTATCGCATGTGTTTTCTTATACATATTAGTACACAGAAATATCTATATTTATTAATAAAAACTATCACAGAAACAGTCTTATTATATAATAAATACACGCATACAAATTTTTATTATGGAAAACGCCTTGGAAGTGATTGTTTATTGCATTTTATTGGATATATATTAAATATATAATAAATGCATTTTGGATTTACTTAAATTCTACGTCTTGTAGAATTTTCTACGTCTTCAAATTTTATACAAATATGTCAGATAACTTGCTATAATTGTATTTTAATAATTTCGCAAATTATATATAATTTATAAGATAATAAAATCAAGGAATACTTTGGTTTTTTTTAAATAATCCAGTATCGATTTCTTTATATTTGTTGTTTCTTTTTACTATGAAAATATATTACTTTTTTCAAGATACTATAAATAAATAGTGTATGTATATGTATAATATGTAGATTATCAATGAAAACTAGTTCAATTATTTCTTTACTGAAAATCTAATACGTTATTAGGTTACGTTGAGTTATGATATACTAAATAAAATTATTCGAATAATTTAATAAAAATTGAATAATAAAAATTGAAATATATATTTTTACAATTTATTGACTAAAATCTTTTGCTAAATGTTTAATGTATGTAAATGTTGCGTATTAACACTTGGAGCAGTTTAAACGAAAACTTGAAGGTTGATACAAACATACAATTTAAAAAAAATAAATTTAGCTAATACACGAACAAATCAGTAATCAACTTTTTATTTACTATTAATATTTGAATAACTTTTACGGATATATAAATGAAAATCGATAGTTGAACGTTTTTACATTTCAGAATATGCAAATGTTTATAAAATTACAATGTTATAATATACAGAATTTTATAAGTATTTATATTACATATATTTGATAAATCAGTAATTAAGCATTGTACCTTTTTTATAGGATGTTTTTGTAGTATGTAAGTGGCTTATGAAATATGATATCTACACCAAAGGAAAGGTACATATACATATATATATATATATATATATATATATATATATAGTTTTACGAGTATGCCGATAAAATAAACACTAAAAGACTTTTTAGTTAATCAAATTTAGTAAGCCAATACATGTTTTAATTCTTGATTAATAAAACTTAATAAAGTTGATTGTATTAATAATAAAATAATTTCTAAATAAATTATTTCTAAACCTGTTAGATGCTTTGTATAAATGTTCATATGAAACGCTGTAAATAAAAAAGATGTCCTCACTAAAATAATAAAAAATATATAATTTTAAATACTTAAACTATAATGACGTTGAGGATATAAATCCATGATATGTTGAGAGCAATAGATTTTGATGCTTGCGAACGAAACACAGGCTCACGTAAATAATTTTTCTATTTTTCAGTATGTGATCGTTTGCTTTTAGCTTACTGAGACAATTGGAAATTAATAATTACATAGCTACGATCTTTTTCCTTTAGTATTTATTTGTGCATACTTTTGTAAAAAAAAATAAAAAAAAAGTTTTTATTTTTGTCCCAATGTATAATTTTTATTCAGCTGTGCCGAAATTTGAGTAAGCATTTGTTTAGAAACGCACGATTACAGCATATAATAGTGTTAGATTCAAAAAGAAATATATAAAATTTTCAATTTGCCGCTGACTGATCTACTGTACGCATCTAGTTAATAAAATACAAATAATTTGATATAGTAAAAAAAGAATATTATTGTTGTTGTTGTTGTTGTTATTAGTTTTTTATTCTTACAGTTATAAGTAAAGAATTTCATGAATGTGTAATAATTAAATTATAATTTTAGTTAGTGTTTTAAGTTATAAGATGAATTACAAAGAAAATGTTTAATAAATATTTCATAATAATATTATAAGTATAATTATTGTTAAGTGAACAAAAATGTTTTAATTATCGTGAAAGATATAAGACCAAGAATATGTTCATATAGACTAAGATATATCTTTATAACAGTTTAATAAATATTGAATTACTAAATTATAATTATATATACTAAATTATGTACTAAATTATATTTCTTAATAATCCAGAAAAAATTCATAATATGATAGCTGGAAGTGCAAATAAAAGCAGTAATATTTATTTTGCAGTTGAAATTTTTGATAAGAAACTACTGCAAAAAGTAAATTTTCTACTTCCTATTTTTCAAATAATAAATTTATTTATTACAACAAAATTTTATAAATTTATAGTTCAATTAAAGCCAAATTTTCAGTTCAATTATTAATATTAAATTATATACATATTGAAACTATTGTTTTATTTAACTTAGTTAACTTTATTACCTTTATCATTAAAATTATATCTTTATTATTTATATTATTTATATATTATATAGGATAAAATTTGGTAACTTACAAAATTCATATAATTATGATTTAAAAAATTACATATTTTCTACAATCATAATTTTTTGAAACATTTTTAAAACAATATTGCTAGATCTTTATAACTATAAATCCGTATATTTAAAACACTATTTCAGAAATCTAATGTAATCATCAAAGGAATTTTTAATAGTGTATTTCCTTAATTGCAATAGCTTTGTAAAATTTACTTTTATAATTTCTTTATTTAATCTAATTTATTTAATTTTATATGTATTGCTTTGAAAGACTATATATAAAGACAAGATCTATTATAAACATAATACTTTTGACCGAATCATCCCTTTGGATTGATGGGTACTTCACTAATTGCCATAATAAAAATAGCGGCTAGTCATAGAAAGTCATCGATATATTGAAATCAACGAATGTTTCTTTGTATTTTTTTAACACATATAATTGTCCGTTTCTCTCATTCTTAGTCGCTCTTTTAATGGCACACACTTATTGCTTATAACATTTATTTAATATGGATTCCACATTTTTGTACTAATAATTTTTGTTTTTCGCACAAATGAAATATAAAAAAATGGTTTTCAAGAAAAAAATTATGTTTCGTAATTGTTAATAGTTTATTCAAATAAGCATGTGCACACATCCAAACTTTGACGAATCATAACTGTTTTAAATATATTTTAAATATATTATCAACATAAATTAAGAATTGTATCTTCACAATTAATTTCTTTCTAATGCAATTATAATTGTTATATTAAATATAGTAATTGATATATTATATTAAATATAGTAATTGATATATTATATTAAATATAGTAATTGATAAACTTTATATCTGTTAATAATTTTATTTATGTATATTTTTAATATTTATTTATAATTACATTATTTATTATATACTGGTATTTATTTCTTATATCAAAAATACAAGTATATATGAATAACTTTTTATATAATTTGCAATGGCTTAATAAAAGAGAGAGACAGAGAGAGAAAATTAGATTATAATTTTTACATTTATACTCTACATCTATTAACTGTATAATTATATTTTTAAACTAATTTTATGTTTCCTGTACATACAGTAAATTTATTTAATTACTGTAGAAAATCTTCATTACTGTGTTAGATAATGTACATATCAAAGCTGTATAAATTATAATTTATTGAAATAATATTAAAAATTAAAAATACTATGAGTAAATTGAAATAATTTAAACTAAAAAGAAATTAATGTTCGGTCATAATAATGCATTATAATAATGTTTATAAGAGCTTTATTTGACTAATCTTACTAATATTAAATGTTTAAATATTAATAATATAATTAGCATTAAAAACTATAAATTATTATAGTCATATTTACTAGCTAATCTATAATATTTAAGATTATTATTAGCATTCGATTGTACACCAGCTTACTTTTGGATGTCAGTTATCAAAACAGTATTTATATGTTACACATTTCGGTCCATTCTTTCGCCACATAGCATTTCAATTAACAATATACTCTCTCTATTATCTTGTTAGCTTAAGATTGAAAGAAAGTTGTTTGCATTGCCCTGACCCTATCTCTTACATTATTTCTCAGAACAGCTGAAATTCAAATTGTCGACCACTGTCTGTTGTATCCATGCCGCCTACCCGATATCCACGAGACGATAAAGATCTCGAAATGGTTTTGGTCTCGATTTTGTCATAACTTCTGGCCACCTCGCAAAGCTATCCACGCATTTCAGTATATATCTGTATCCTATTTATGGCGACAGCGGTATGATAATATCCATATAGATATGCTAGAACTTACTATTTACGGATACGAATTTATCAACGGGCTTAAGGTATACCTTAAAATCTTGGATTTTTGGCACTTTAGACAGTATCATACCTATGTTGGCAGTCTTTATTTATAGGTGTCCAGACATGTAGATCCCTCATTAATTTCTGAGTAGTGCAGATTCTCGGATAAGAAAGTCCATGCAAAAAATTAAAGACGCATCGGCACAATGATTCGAGGACGTAGGGTCGAATTTTTTCACTCGCGATGTCGTAGTACATGCTTGATTTGCTTGTAAATACAATATTCTTTTAAGTTTAAGCGAGTATTCGTTTCATTTATTTAAAATATTTTGTAATTGTTTGTCAGTTGATTATGATCCTGAAAACTTTTCACAATCTGGCGCTAATGTCTTGGTCTCAACGCGAGATAAGCAGTACGCTAGGTTATTTTCAATACCTTTAATGTATCTGATGTCTGTCGTAAATTGATTAATAAAATATAAATAACGGAATTGTTGCGGAATTTTTCCAGATTTTATTTGAGCGAAAACGTCAACGATTTGTGATTCGTATATACCACTAAATCATGACACTCGACCTAATGTGTAAAATATTTTATTGGTAGGTTAATCGCCAATAATTCGCGATCATACGCACTTCACTTACAATGCAAGGAAAAAAGAACTTTCGTAATGACTAATAATGGTTTTCATTGTTTGTTTATTTTTTGCTGCAAAATAGCACCAATTTCATGATCAGATGCATCTACTGCAATGCTTCAGGGAGCCCCTGGTAGCGAATGCGAAAGCATTGAAGCCTTATTTAAACTATTTTATACTGCGATGAAAGCCTTTTCCGCCTTGTTGTTTTATGTTGTCGTGGTTTTTCCGGATACCGATCCCTTGAACAAGTTATTCAATGGTCGCATTTATCTTGCGGCCGTAGGTATAAAGCGCCTATGGAAATTGATTATTCTCAAAAACCTCCTTAATTGATTAATAATAAAGAGTTTTGGGAATGTTGAGATTTCTTGTAGTTTTCTGTGGGGTTTATAACTACCTTATTTACATGGTGGTCGAAAAATTAAATTTCTTCGACATAAAAAATTTATTTTGCCAAAATATTCTTTTTCTATCGTGCTCTTCAGAGGAAACATTCTTGATCTGCATAGAGAGCACAGAATGTTTGAGCATAGAATGTTTCTTTGAATGCGCAATGGTCTACCAGATCTTTTTTTATATACGAAATCCACTGTCGACGTATGATGTCCTTCTTATACTAGCGCGAAAACCAAGAAGAACTGTGCCCAATTTCTTGCCCAAACTCTATGACCAATCAGCTATCTAGTGATAGCTAATCGCTGTCATAAGTGACAAGTTTAACTATATGTGAATGAAACTGGTACATGTTTTTCTTTCAGCTCTAAGACTCTCTACAGTCATCAGATAGGCATTTGAGATGTTAATTAGAAGTGGGTCAAAAGAATTAACATGATATAATACCATATTAGCCTTAGTTATCAGAGAGACTAACTTACGACATATTTTCGTGTACTCTATCAGTAGTATATGGTAGACTATTTTCTTATTCTTGTGGAAATATCAAAAACCGTTGATAAGAAAAGTTTGATATATGTTGAATACTCGCAGTCCTAATAAACCCAATTAAACTAGTAACACCAACTTGACATTGACTGTTAAGTTGAAAGCAAACAGAAGATCGATATCCATTATCAGATATGGAACATTCGCTAGATATAAATTCTATTCTAACAACTTTAACCCGATGTTGAAGGAATACCTTTTATCCACTCAAGTACTACGTGCTCTTGGACTCGTACTTAGATATAGTAAAAATGCGTTATTGATTGGCAGTTCATCACTCTTACTTGCATTTTCCTCGTGAGTTTGTTTTACTTCGAGCTCTTGTACAACGGCAGTGATCGCTCAGAGTTATAAGTACGTATGTCCTCTTATTCCCTTTAGCTTCTGGATAACCATAAATCGGGTATATTTACAAGAAGTGTATTGTCAGTTAGATTTTAGAGAAAAGAAATATACAACACGACTAGGAAAAAAAGAAGCAACGATTAAAGACGGTTATTACATTCATTAATGTTCACTCAATGTTTTTATAAAATACAAAAAAGAAATCTTTATTTTAAATTAACATGTTTATATCAATTGACGTTTAATATTTCCAGAGAGCAAAAGTTTCTCATCAAAGATACAAATTCATTTTGCTTCTAATGTTTGCAAAAAACATTTACTATTAATATACATTACCTTAGAAATGATGTCTGTGTTCGCATTTGGAATCATTTACTAAACGAATATTCTACTAATCAAATAAATAGACCAACGTGTCGCTCTAAAGTGTTGTTTAAAATACATATTCTTATTTACTTGTATTAATATTCGTATGACCAAACTTTTAAAATTCGTTATTTTATTATAAATAATTTATATGTTATTAAATATATTACTTACGGTATTATTCAAAATATTGCGAGCTACTATGTTTACAATATTCAGTCTGATTTTTTATCGCACCTTATATCATGTCATATGCTATTATAAAAATTAATCTTCCGATAATTCCGAAACTAATTCCGAAAATTATAAGCTACTTAAGATTGAATATATAACAATCGTTGAAAAAAATGTGATCATGACGATGATGACGAGAAATCAATTTTTCTGCAAAATCAATGACAATGAAAATGCAACCCATGATAGAAAGGAAAGAATGTCATCTACGTTTTTATTTATTCCTGATTCTGTTATGAAGAAGGATTCTACTAATTTTATTCTCGATAAAAATTATTTCGTATATATATTGGTTTAAATATATTTTTATTTGAAAAATCGGACATTAAATTCAGGCTCACAGTAATTGTTTAAAAAGGAAGAAAGATACAAATACGAAATCGAACACTGAAATCAGGCTCACAATATTTGTTAAAAAAGAGAGAAGATGCAAATGCGGAACTGAATCCTGAAATCAGACTCACAAGTGTATGCGTAAATGTGTGTGTTCTGACGGTCGTTGTATTTGCTTGTAGTTAACTATATCATTTTTTGATGGTGTGATAATTTTACCTTTTCCCCCTCGATTTTAGTATTTGAAATTGAGAGAATTTTCTTACATAAGAATGAGAGAGAAAAGAGTTCAAATAAACTTTAGATAAAATCTTGAGATTTTATTTTTAGAATTTTAATTTAGTAAGGTAGTGTCACATCAAAAGCAAATATACCTTTGAATATTATTTTTATATTTTCCAGTAATTTTTTAGTATTTTTTAAATAATTTTTTAAATAAATCATGATATTTGCATAGTATATAATATCTTTCAGATTCCTCCGGGAAAACAATATCGTCTGAGCAAATTGTGAAGTGATAATTTTCTTAAAGGATATTAACCGAAGTATTCCCAATGATCTGACAGGATTCCCATTAAATTATTGTCAAAATTGAAGATTTTTGCAATTATCACCTCAAGTTTATTCATACATATTTTGAATTTTGAAAAACAAATTTTTATATCATCTGATAATGCGATCTCATTGTAAAAGCCTGTGGCTATAAAACTAAATATATATTTATTGTTCTTTTGCTTGAAGGTAATGACGAATAAACGGTGGTTGTCGCCAATCAACCACTGACAGAATATAAGTAAAAATGCTTTTGTATACAGATCAATGACCAGTTGTGACTACGATGACCGATGAACAGATTCACGAAATATCTACGAGATCTATATAGGATCGACTTGTATGTGAAGCGAAATAATTAATCTTTTTTATATGTCAGACTAAGAAAAATTTGCACGATCAGATCAATAAACTCTGAACAACTGTGATACGTATTACAATGCCAACACAGCTCTTTAATTATTTAACTCCCTGATTTAGATCATAAAATTAGAGAATCAAATTATTGAAATCAAATTGATTAAAATCTAAAACAAGCCAATATTTAATGAATTTATCTATTTTTGTAAGTGAAATTTTCCACGATCATGTATCCTCGTTTTATATAAAGAGTCGGATTTAAGTGCAACTGATAACGTCAGTAGTAGAACATATATCTTGTTATCCTTATTTTATTATTATTTATTAAAATTTTTATCTTTAAGATATTTATTTCCAAAATCTTATTAAATAATTGTTTAGCTAGAATCATTTTAGTTTTTATTTTATACAGTAGATTACTTAAACATAATATTTTATAAAATATTATGTAAAATAAAAATAATAATGTTAGTATGAAAATAACATAATATATACAAAATGTTGACAATTTAATAAACTTGTGTATATTTCAGTTAACTCAAAAAGTAAACTAGCTCTAATAATTACATCACACAACTATACATCACAAAATACGTATTTTCATCTGATGTACACACAATTCTAATATCGGAAATGAAAATTAACTTGATAATATTTACGCATGTCTAATTTCTCTTTGTACTATCTTCCTAGTTTTTATACTTTCCCTCAACTGTTTAGCACAAGTGAAGTACGTGCGAAAATACAGTATATTTGTCATAATTAAAGTTTGATCAATTTTTTATCATTGGATCAACGCCTATTTTTTAATTTAATACTATGATACTCCTGATACTAATATTTGAAATGAAAAATACTCTTTATTTTGAACAATAATATTACCTAATGCAAGAAAAATTTATGTGTTACATAAAAATTATATAAAAATTAATTCGTTAATAATGTTTGTAATTAATAAATAACATTTTGTAATATGCTTAAGAAATATATTTAAATTAAAGAACGGCGACAAATTATTTATTTATTATTAATAAGGATCTATTTATAATGTATAAAGAAATCTCTAAGTCATCACCTAACTTCAAAGATACTTTATCTAAAGTACAAGTGATTCAGTTAATACTGATACATCAATATGTACATCTATTTTCTCACAATTAAATAACGAAAAATTTACCAACAAAAATATTTTATTTCCAACTAAAGCCTGTATAGCACTAGATTTAAAATTGAATTTGAAATCATTAGGTTTTGACAAAAACTGAAATAAATGAATTGAATCAACCGAAAATAATCCTCTATGTCATTTAGTACAATTGGAGTAAATTAAAAAAATTATTTTATAATTTTTCACATATCTAAAGAAAAATTAATTTTAAATAGAATTAATCTTAAAGATATGCAACTAGAAATTAAAAAAAAAATTTCATTGTTATTGAGAATATACCCGTTTCTGTTTTATCAAAATTCCCTTAATTTGATATAGAATCATTTGTAAAATTAAATATATTGTATCAAAGTATAAAAACAAAAATTAATAAAAACAAAAGAAATTACTCATATTTGATCCCAAAATACAACAAAACAAATTTTTTCCTAATTCAAATAATTATGTTAATTTTTCATCTGATAATATTTTTTATTAGATTTATGAAATGGTAATATTGATTATAACATGTAAAATTATACTGAAAAAGAAAATTAAGTCAAAATAGATACTGAAGCGCGCGAGACCTTTCGACGCGTAGTTTTCATGAAAATCTCCCGAGCTCGTGTAAAACGGGCTTTAACCTGTACGAGCCGGGCGAGTGTTGGCACGAGCTGGTCTCTGTGCTTGTTTTTGACGGAGAGTGTAAACGAGAAAGGGAATCGAGTATCGGACACGGGGAAGTTCACCCAAGTGCCGCCAACGATTTTCCTGGAAATCGCCCCGCGTGGAAGCTGCGCGACTATAAGGCCCGGCAGCAATGGAGGGGCACCCTGTGTGGCGATTAATGCGACATTGATCTGCATAACGGCAGAAAGAGAAGAGCTTCGGAGCTCTGGAGGCGGAAGATGCAACAACAGTAAGCGGAGAAGAAAAAATCAGACCGCTCACCCTCTCTCTCACACTCTACTTTCTTTCCCTTCGCCAGTGTGCCTTCGGAGGCTCTCGGAGCTTGGAGCTCAGGACGCTTACTCTTTGGGCTCATTTGGTATCTCAAGATCCACTCTTGGCCAACCTAAAAAGATCATATTGTGTTTTATTATTTTCCCCATATTCCTTGCAAGCGCCCTTATCAGAGCGCCGTAAAAACAAGTTATACCCAAGATTGAATTTACCGCCCTTATTAGGGCGCAGTGGAACAAACTTTTTCAAATTGGGACAGATCCGCCTTCTCAGAGCGTACAGAGACAGGTAGCTCGACGGGAAAAACATGTAGATGACCTTTGTGTGCAACGAGGAATAAAAAAGGTCATCTGAGAAAGTCCTTTTTTACGCCGATGAGAATAAGCTCCTCGGAGTCCACCTCATCCTAGAGAGCCTCTTCTCAATACTAACAAACAGAACAGTGATAAAAGATACTTAGATACAAGTTATTTTACTGATTACAACAAAAAGCAGTTTAAAAAATCTTTTTCAATTAAAAGTATCAGTCAACGCACCTTTATCACCAGATATGTCCAAAAAGTTAGATAATGTGATAGAAAAAGATTACTATAGTGCAAATACAAAAAAGGATTTTTTAAATCTTAATTATTCTATCAATAATTTTATTGATAAAATTAATACTGATAAAATAACTCTTAAATTTTAAAAGGAAAATCTTCATAGTATTATATCTAAAAAATTTTATATTTCAAATATTAATATAAAAAAAGTTCACAAAATAAAATTATGAATAGTAATATGACCAGTACGACTAAACCTACACGAAATAATTCTGAAAATAATTTTAATTAGAATAACATTTCATTTATCTATTAAGTAAATCTTTATTCTTAACTTATTTTCAAATAAATTCTGTTTACAGAAGAAAATATAAGTATACGTTTTTATTCTGTCAATATTATTCTTCTCAAAACTTAGAAATTTTTGATAAATTATAAATTAACAAAAAAAAGTAAATTTGAAACAAATTCTTGCATTCACAATATATTATTCAGTTATTTGCAAAATAATAATAATAATGTGAAAGAAAAACATTATAAAAAAAACTATTTCAAATTTAATAAGAATTCATCAAATCAAAGGTTTATAGAAAATATTGATAATAGTCAAATTAGCGAATATTTTGATTGCGAGTAAATGATGAATGTAAATATTTAATTATGAATCTTCTATTAAAAGAAAATTGAACATTAATTTTATTTTATTTCATAGTTATTTAGACAAAAGTTTGGTCTATATAATTTTAGATCAAATCAACACAAGCAATAAATACAGCTATTTTAGGGTTTGATTGTTTTATCTTAATGGCAATTGATGGTGGCAATTCGTTATGTTATCAATTATCAACATTGCTTTTTTATGGAATAATAGTAGTAATTTCACAATTAAAAAGTCTGATTTTGTATCAAACGAAAAAATTGTTGTCTTTAAATGTAAGAAATCCTCCCACAAAAATAAAATTATAAAAATTTCTTTTAATATATTAAAATGTACGTAGATTCCAGGTGCTCATATCTTGTAGTTTAAATAATGATTAATCTCATGCAATATATAAAGAATGGTTTAAAGAAGATCCAAGTCTAAAGCTTTTATATATAACACCAGAAAAATTTTCTGCTTCCCAAATCCTATATAATTTTCTTCAGTTCTGTATGAAAGAGGAACTAGCAAGGTTTGTTATTATACTCATTGGGTTAGTCAATGGGGTCCTAACTTCCAACAGAATTTATTAATTGAAGTAATTTATTCTAACTAAAATAAAGAAAATTTTTATTACAAAAAATATTTCAGAATATTATATTTTTTAGATATTTAAAATATTAAAACAGTTTTGATTAAATTAATAAATATAAATCAGCTTTTAATAAAAGTAATAACGTTTAACAAAAGTTAAACATATTGATTATACTACTTTATTTGAAAGTAAAGTATGTTTTTATGTTAAAGTATATTAGGATTTTATGAATTATTTTTAATTGATTTTATTAAGTTAAAATTTTCTTAATGTTTATGTCCAGCTTTAATAGACTGAATTTAAGTTACAACGTTTAAATAACAAGAAGAAAAATTCGTTTAATGAACTAATTGAAACAATTAAAATTAAATTTAAAGATGCCTGTAGTATTATTTATTGCATACTTCGTAAGGATTGTTATACTTATGCTAAATAAATGAAAATTAATGGAATTAAGGCAATGAGTTATCATGCAAAACTAACAGTCAAACAAGGAACTGAAATTCAGAGTAGATGGATATCTGAAAAGGTAATGGTCTTTTATTTAGTATTTATAACTAGTTTATTATTATAAACTATTATACAGATCAAAGTTGTGTGTGCCACTATTTTGGAATGGGAATAGACAAATCTAATGTTATATTTATTATACATACGATACTTCCAAGATCTATTGAAGGCTATTATCAAGAAAGTGGACGAGTTGAACGTGATTCTAAAAATGCTAATTACATGATGTTGTATAATGATAATGATATGTATAAACATAGAAAACTGATAGAAATTGAGATATCATCCAAAATAGATATGAAAAAAATGCACATGGATAGTCTGTTAAAAGATATGACTTTTTGTGAAAATATATCTGATTGTTATAGGATATTATAATTAAATTATTTTGGTTAAATATTTGATCATAAATATTGTATATCTAATAAACAGACAGCATGTGATAATTGTAGAAATCAGGTACATTTATTTTGTAGAATAATAAAAATATTCTTAGAATTGTAATTGTAATATATGTTTACAAAGAGAATTCAAAGACAGTAATTACAGTAGATGCCAAAGCTCTTGTGACTCTTGTATGAGATTTTATTAAAAATAATGTCAAAGTTACTGTTTTACAAATTGTTAAAGTTTATAAGGCACACACCAGAAAAGAATAGAGGATTTAGGTACTTCAATCAATTGAAAATAAAAGAAAAATTGTTAATTACTAAAATTAATTAATGAGAATGTGTCACACATCTATTTTATGGTAAGGGAAAATTGTGGGCAAGATATAAGATTGAAAGAATATTACACAAATTAGTAATTGAAAATTATATTCGCGAAACGATATATATAAATAATGAAATTACTTGTACGCATCTTAAACTTTGCCTTAATGGTAGAAAATTAATGACTACTAATGGGATTAAGGTATTTTTATATTTTAAATTTTTATTATTCAAATCTTTATTATATGATTAAATTATTAAAATATTGAAAAGTATTGATCATATTACACAGAATATACTGACAATACAGTATCGAACTAAAAATTTAAATTTTTAAATTTAGGAGCACCTGGACACTCTTGTTGCAATCGAGGATTGGTTGCAATCTTGAAATCGAGGAAAAGGTACTGAGCCGACACGTCTTAGTCGACCTTAGTCAATCACATCCACTGCTCAGTACGGACGTATTAACATTAATGAACCTACGTTACCTAATCCCGAATACTACACCACGGGCGAAGGAACGAAGAAAACAACGACGAAAGGAGGGCGATATCAGCAACGCGCCATTCACTGGCGGAAAGAAGACGATGGACTGGGTAACTCCGAGTGAGTCATCCAGGAATCAGCGCACCGTTGGTCCGCAAACGCAGCAGGCCACGCCGCGAAGGATCACCCGTTATCCGTTTCTCCGATACTCACGGCAAGCCCAAGACCCAACAAGAAACTGTGAGTCCGTCAAAAGAGATTAAGCGATACAGATTAGCATTAAACTAGAAATGTATAATGTGTAAAATAGGTTAAACGCTCTAGGTAAATGTAGATAAGGATTAAGGTATGTAATGTAACGTGTAAGACTAGATTAGAAAAAAAATAAAAAAAGAGATTAGATTATAATAGTCACCGAATTAGTGTAGTCTTTAGATAATATCGATTTACGATATCTTACGGACTGGGCTAAACCGACAAGAAAGGCAGGTAAACACGCGATGAAATATATTTAATGAAAGTGCGTATTAACGCCGCCTACGAACCCGCCGACAAGATTTTTTTTACTTTTGAACCGCTGTATCTTCCGTTAAAATAGCGATATAAATAATTATATGACTGTCATAACAAACTAATATATTATAAATATAAATAATTGTGGAAAACACCCGCCGAGATAAGCGGCAAAAATGCATACTATCGACACTCTTTGAATTCTCCGACAACTGATTTTCAACCTTTTAACCGCTGTATCTTCTGTTCAAATAAGATTATAAATAATTACAATTAATTCGCGAGTCATAACTAATTTATCGATTATACTATACCCTCTAATAATTATGGGAAACACTAAAATATTTTTTACAAAAATGCGTATAACGGGAAAAAAAAAATTAAATAATTTCTAAAAGTCCGTGACACCGCGTCATAACGATAATTGGAAAAACAGCAACGAAAACAAGACGAAAACATAACAGTCCGCGTTAAAATTCCACTCGAGATACTTGCACAGCACAAAAGAAAGGTTGTAAAATAATGGGCACGTATGAAAAAACGATTTTTCCCCATGCGTAAACTTAATACAACAGCGCGAAAAACCCAAAAATCCCCACCAGGAATATAAAATAAAAATACGCAGAAACGTCTTTACCTCGCTATTGGCGCCGAAATATTGAATTGGCATTTGGGTCGCAAAATCACATAAAAGGAGAGAATTTTCAGGGCCAAAGAAAGCAGCCTTCCGAAGGAAGAAAGCAGCGGTACCGGACGGAGCCAGGAAGCTGACACAGCCGTTAAACTCAGCACGATACTTAACCCGGAAGGCTCACGGTGAAGTCGTTCGGCCTGCTAACAAGCTTTGCGTACAAAAGGGCGAGCAGGTGACGGGGTAATACCCGCTGAAGGTGGATCAGAAAGAAAGCTAAATTTCCGAGTTGCCCCAAGCTATGAAGGACAAGGGACGCCTCATCCTAGACGCTTCGCGGAATAAGAAGGGAAGCGGGAAGCCTAGAGACCCCAAGGTTATAATATTAGTGCATGCCGCTTCCAAACAGATGAAGGAACCCTGCACGGCACTGCACCAGATAGCAACTACGAAAAGCAGCTACGAGAGCCCGCCCGTCGCAGCCGTAAATATAACACACGAAGTCAAGCTCCTGGACGGATTTGTGGCGTGGATGCCGATAGGCGCCCGCAAGTTCCAAATCCAGAGACAAGGATGTAAGCAACGGGTGTGGTTCGCTTCAGGAGGACAGCTGATCCGCTGGGAGGAAAAGGAAGGCGATTCCGACACCGAAAAATGAGGGAAGTGTAACGGTGGAATCCGTCACTAGTGTACAGAGCGTTGTAAGGAAAAATATTAAATGAACATGTGTATATGCGAAAGTGTGAGTGTAGAAAATGTAAGCAGAACTCGCCGAAAAAATGAAAGTATAGTTTGTAAGGATTTGCAGTGACTGACCATCGAGTCGCTGCGGCGCGCCGCAGTAGCGCTCGGTTCACTCTTGGTCTCCTCGCGGCGCGCTACCCTCTCCACAGCTTCTCTCGCGACGTGCGCACTTCTAGCCTGCGCATCTCCCTCCTTGGCACCCTGGCTTAAGGAGGGGAGCCCTGTCGAGGGAAAGAAAAGGTCCCGCACGCAGCAAGAAGACATTCTTCTTGAACTTCCAACCGAGTTCAACTGTTTGGAAAGACTCGTCCTCCGCCACTTCGGTGACGCTGTCTGGCGTACCGGATCCGCTCCACCCCGATGTCGTTGCTTGACGCACCGGATTCTGTCCTTTAGTGATGCTGCCTGGCGTACCGAGTCCGCTCCTTGAATCTCGGAAAATCACCGCCGTCATTGCGAGCCCCGCGACACCGATGTAAAGAAAAAGGAAATCAATAATTACCATTAGTATACCACGCACCGTTGAAATTGCTGTATAAATAATTCACCGCCAACAAGAAAGCGTATAAAATCATGACCGAGGTTAAATAAATAGGGCCTCTATTGTATTGTAAGCGATAAGCGCACCGTAGAACTATATTAGCTGTTAATTCAAACTGAATATAGCTTAGTGTAATTTTATCAAAAACCGCCGTTCTCATTTTTGCCCTTGTCCCATCGTATTTCTCTCTCGCTACGAACCGAGACCGATCACGAGCCATTTGGAGCCGAACCACCGACACAAGAAAAGGAAAAAATAGGCAAATCCGTTACAATCTCAATTACATTCATTTACATACAAATACATTTAAAAGAAAAAACGATATTTGTTCATTAATGAGAATTATTTTTACCTTAAGCATAAATTAATAATATTATTTACATTAAAAATATCAGATAATATTAGCTATGCACTAAATGCTACATTTTTTAAAATTCTTAAATATATTTCGAAAATAACTAATAATTAATGAAATTTTTCATTATATTTATTTGAATATTTCAACCCATTAAAAAATATTCATGTATTTGATGGTTAATTTTTTAACCAATTATATTTATAAACACAAGTATAAGAGTAAAAGTTAAGTCATTAAAATAATTTCCAAATTTTGGCAAATGGATTAAGTCAAATCAATTCCCAATCAAGATTTCAGATTGTTGTAATTATTAATCTTGATAAATACAAATTTTTGGATATTTAAATAATAAAGAATACATAATTAGATGTAATTGCTTCTGTGTCAATACAAAGTTTAAGGTATCAACCGATGATATTAATTTTATTGTCCAGAGTGTAAATATAAACTATTTTAGTTTTGCCGCCATTTAATCACGTGATTAATTATCTGGATTTTTTTTATTAACCTTTTAGTCAGCTTAGTTTGATATCAATAACAATGTTTTGAAAAATTCAAAGTAAATAAAGAAATATTAGTTATCGAAAAATATAATAATAATTTACTAGTATTGAAATATTAATTATGTAAGAGCATTAATATAAAACATGTTTGTTGACTTAATTATAACCTAAGAACATAGCTGCATGCTTTATTTTATTCTATAAATGTGTAGTATTATGTGATAAAACATTTACATTATGGTTTATCAATTTTTATATTAAAAATGAAATTACATTTTAGATTTGAAATAAATAACTACAGAACATAAAAATGGAAGAACCATCTATATCTGATTCGAATAGATTGGAAACATGGCTAGAATACAATTTTCCAATTTTAATCAATAAAATCGAGCCTAATGTTCAAAATGATGATATGGAAGCTACCGAAGAGAGTTTT
This sequence comes from Wiebesia pumilae, assembly GCA_018907045.1. Classification (NCBI taxonomy): domain Eukaryota; kingdom Metazoa; phylum Arthropoda; class Insecta; order Hymenoptera; family Agaonidae; genus Wiebesia; species Wiebesia pumilae. The sequence goes on along the minus strand of JACCHZ010000133.1, from coordinate 1,917,422 downwards.
AAAATGCTTTCATTTAGGTTTTGCCTTCAAAGCTTGGTAATACCAAAGATTGAGGAATACATGAGAACTATTATTGCACCAAAATTTTGGTCCAAGTTTGTTAATGTCAGTGAAAGTGATGAAAAACAAGGATTTCAAAATTTTACAAACTCTGTAAATGAATTATATATGAATTCAAGTAAATTATTACCAATGTTGAAAAAAATAGAATTAGCTGGATCTTGTAAAAATGAATGTTGTATGTTTAACCAAGTTAATACATTAGATTATTTTAAGCTTATAATAAGAGGTACATTATTAAGTCAAATTCCACTGTATCATACAATTATTATTGAACATTTTTACAAAACTGCATTTAATGTATTTTGTAACATTGAAGCATCATCAACAGATGATTCACGCAATAGTTCAACTATATTATGCGAAGGCTGTGAACAAGAACAGAGTAACTGTCAATGTCAGATAATTGTCGATGTCTTTCATGATACTAATAAAAAACTTATAGAATTAGGTTTACTTGAAAGACTTGTAGGTAGTATATTGACATCATTGATACATATTCGTATTGAAAGTCATGTTCGTTGTGTATGTAATCGTACATATGATTCATCTCAATTGGAGCCCTTGGAATGTTGGCTTGAAACCGTTGTAATGAACTGGCTAATCAGAATTTATTCGGGTGGATCATCGAGATCCATGTCTCTTGATTACAAAGTACAAAATGCTATTAATACCTTTAAACAGAAACTTAGCTATTTTTTGTATGAGACTTATACCAGAGTAAGGATTGATCAACTCTTTAACATAGTAATAGAATATCCTGATTCTCGAGCAGCTGTAGATGATCTTCGAATTTGCTTGGAGCGAACAGATCTCAGAAAATATTTAATTAGATCGCTACAAGAGGCATTGAAAATAAGGTTACTACATCCAGGTGTCAGTACTCCCGATATTCTAACAGCATATATTGCAGCTATAAAAGCCCTAAGGCAATTAGATCCAACTGGCATGCTACTGGAGACAATAACAGAACCAATTAAAATTTATTTGAGAAGACGAGAAGACACAGTGAGATGTGTAGTTAGTGGTTTGTTGGATGAATCGAATACTAGTGATTTAGCTGATGAATTAGCTAGAGGAGGTGAATCCATACAGTTGGATGTGGACGGCGGAGCATCTCCGCAGGAAGATAAAGAAGATTGGGAAAATTGGCAGCCTGATCCAGTGGACGCGGATCCAGCTGAATTCACGTCGACAACACGTGGCCGCCGTAGAGTCTCTGATATCATCTCCATGCTTGTAAATGTCTATGGCAGCCAAGATTTATTCGTCAACGAATATCGTACTCTACTAGCTGACCGTCTTTTATCACAACTTAACTATCAGACAGACCGCGAAATTCGCCACCTAGAGCTTCTGAAGCGGCGTTTCGGAGAACATCAACTACATCATTGTGAGGTCATGATCAAAGATATTTATGATTCTAAGAGGATCGATGGCAATGTTCATCTTGATAAAAGATATAATTCGGAAAAAGCCAACTTTTCGACGTCAGCACTTATTCTATCTGCGCAGTTTTGGCCTCCTTTTAAAGAGGAATGGAAGCTTGAACTACCCCACTACGTGCACGAACAGCTCGACAAGTATGTTAAAGCGTTCGAGACCCTGAAAGGTAATCGGACGTTATGCTGGAAACCGCATTTAGGCAACGTGAACCTCGACATTGAAACTAGGGACAGAAGATTGAACTTTAACGTATCCCCCATTCATGCTACTATAATTTTACACTTCCAGGACAAGAGTGAATGGAACTTAGACGAGTTGGCTGAGTTGATGCATGTACCGACAACGGTGCTCAGGCGGAAAATTAGTTACTGGGTGTCCCAGGCGCTGCTGGTTGAAACCGCTCGCGACACATTTAGACTTCAGGAAGAGCTTGCAGCTAATAGCTCGAGGAACAACCAGATAGCAATAACGGATATGGTCGACGACGAGGAGATTGAAAGTGCAATGGCCTCAGCGAGCGACCAACGCGAAGAAGAGCTTCAAGTCTTTTGGTCTTACATAGTCGGCATGTTGACTAATTTGGATTCCATGCCTATCGAGCGAATACATCAGATGCTTAAGATGTTCGCATCCCAGGGGTCGGGCGCTGTTGAGTGCGGTTTACCAGAGCTCAGACTTTTTCTAGATAACAAGGTTAGACAGCATCAGCTGCTTTTCTCCGGTGGTTTCTACAAACTTCCTAAACCTTGAACTACTATTTTTTTCTCCATTTGTCTCTTTAATTTTTTAAAATGATTATATAAAATATTCGGCTAATCTATAAAATAAAAATAAAAATAATTTATTTTCAAGATTTTCTTTGTCGTTCACACACATAACATCCGACAATCGCGCATGCACACACATTAATCTAATTATTTATTTTTAGCCTTTCTTTTAAAAATGCTATTTCAATTTCATTATCTTTCCTTGGTATTTTTATCTTTATTGATCAATCAAGTACTATGTTTGCTAAATATTTTGTTAAAACGTTAAAATAATATTTAGATAATTTTGTATTTTATAATAGCAAGAGGTTTCTACATATTCTTTACTTAAAGTACTACTGAAACATTCAATGCATTGAATTTAATGAAAAAATACTCTTAAAATTTAAAAGTTTTTCTTATTATTTCTTATTATTATAATTTCAATGTAAAATTTGCATTCTGAAAATCAAAGAGACTTTTTCTCATAAATCACTGAGTTTGTTAAAGTCACTTGAACATTTTTTCCGAAATACAAACTAAAGTAAAATTAATAACACGTATTTTTTATTAATATGTGTCTATAAATTAGAGTTGGCTTTGTAATAGATTCAAAAAATCGAAAGCATACTATATATACAGTAGTATTTTAATAATTTAAATTTTTGGTAAGATATTTTCAGTTTAAAATAGCTAGTGATAAAAATGATGGTATACATAAAAGTATAAATAACGCATAATAGTTTATGATTAACAGTTCTAAAATATTATAAAATAACATTAAAGTAACATTAGAAAAAAGAATAATAGTGATCTTTCTTGAGTTTACTTATAAAAAATCTACGAATAAAATCAGATACAATTGATTACATTATAAAATATAAAATCAAACATGTATGATTTATTTTCAATTATTTTTTTATTATTTAAATTTCGCAAATTTGTGTATAAAGCTAAGTTTGTAAGATTCATTATTAAAATTCGTTATTAAGAATTCTTAGATTTTTATTTTCAACTAGTTATCACTCAATTAATATATAAGTGAGTAGTAGAGAGTATAAAATAAAGAATTTAAAAATGACATCATATTATGTAATTGTAACTGAAATACAGAATATTTCCAGGATAAACTGAAAAATTACTCTCAAACTTATATACGCAATCCACTCTCGTGATAGCTGTATTTATTTTGGTAAATAGAACTCATTTTCTCGGTAAGTAGTCGGTGGGTAAATTATATTTGAATGCGACTAATATGTTCATTTTTAAGATCGTTTCAATTGATAGTGGTTCCCGGACCATCTAGACTTATCGGAAACGACTTCGATGCTCCTCAACTTCTCTGCTGCTTCACCGTATGAGCTGTTTAATAAATACTGAAACTTAATGGCCGATGAGATGCTAACTTTTCCTAAAAAATACTTACATTTTTCTTTGAATGACTTTTATTACTGGTAATTCTTATCAAACATTGGAAACTTGACCTTTTTAAACTGAGACAATTTTTAGAAATGCGGATGAAATTCTTAGAGTACAGGATATTCTAATTAAAGTTTCATCGATTCTGTAAGCTCTTTCAACTAAAATTTAGTGATTACGCAATAACTGCACTGTACTGTTGCGAGTTTTTGTTTTTTTACTATAGTATATATTATACGTATAGTGTATCGATGTACAGACTCGAGATCGTTACCGAAGTATAGTTTAACCGTCTTATTTGTTCATTTTCGTGTATTTTGCGCTTTATGTGTACGTTACAAACGGTGTCAAATTTAAAATACGTTTCGACGTAACGTAATGGAACAGAAAATGTATTAGTTACAATAAGAATCAATCACATTAAAAACATAAAAATATTTTACTGTGAATATATATCATTAGTACGAGAAAGAAATGAATAAAAGTACGTAATAATTGACGTCGAGTGTAAGAGAAACAAGAAATGTAATGATATACTTAACTATTTAGTGGTAGGAGTGGTACATAAGCTGTAATATACACACAGCTGTAACTTCAAAAACGAGAATATGTAATAACTGATGGTTCTCTCTTTTCAACGTACGAGATAATGTAACGTAATAAGAAATGGATAAGAGCTACTTTTGTTATCTTTAGTCAGACATGAAAGAAGAAATTCCCAATATAACGTTAAAAAGAATTAGCTTAAATCGCCATGAACTCAGCAGATTTTTCCTTTTCCTATGAAACATATACGGTAGTAACAGAGAAATGAAAACGAGAGTTTTAACAGAAGGAAAGAATATGTGTAATTATTTAGCATTCTCGTGTATTATTATATTGCAACAGGAAAAAACAAATTATCAGAACCAATTTATATTATTTCTTTAGCATACAATAAATATATTATAAAGCAAATTGAAAGACAATTGGATAAATATTAAATTATATTTCTTATATATTTATATTTATATTATATTTAAATAAAGTATTATACTGATCAAGTACACTTAAATTTTTTCTGTAAAATTATGAACTTTATGATGATTCGGTTTTTTATTTTATTCATTCTAATAAAATTAATGTTTTTAAGAATACTAAAATTACAAAACAAATGATTAAATAATATTAATTATTATATATTATTAATTAAATTATTAAATATTGATTCATAAAGAGAAATATTGAAAATTAACATAAAATTCCTACTGGAAATGATTATATTAATATTTCATTTATTAAAGTATGTATAATATATATAATTGTTATATATATATATATATAATTTACTAAATATTTTGTTCAAATACATTCTAATAATATTTTTATGATCCTGTAATAATTTTTAGTTAAAAAATAAACAATGATCGCTAGGCTTCTATAAAGATTGAAAAAGATTCTATGAAAACGTCAGAGATGAAAATAAAACGTTTTTTTGAAGAAAAAAGCAAGTTAGATGTTGATAAGATGAACTATAAAAAACTTTACTGTATCGTACCAGTAATTTATTTTTGCTTATTTTAGTGTAAGCAATAAACTGTCTCTTCTACGATTTACTTATAAGGAAATAAAATTTTGACGCGCACCAAACAATACCTTGTGACGGCTCGCAACTGACCACGACATGCGAGTCCAGACCAGAAAGGGTGACTTATCATGAGTCACCGTGTATCGAGTGCGAATGTATCAAAGCAACGCGCGTCGGGGAAAGTGGGACGGGATTTCCCGACACGATGACGGTGACTCAGACGGCGTCACTGTGGCGTGGCTTGGAGAGAATCGGCAAGAAAAACTGTTTTCCCGTGCGGCGGCCCATCGTGTGCTTGGAGGAAGTGTTGGTGCGAGCGTGGCAAGGGATTGGAGCGGTGGCATCCAAAAAAACGTAAGATAAGGAAGTGCCGCGGGGGTTAAGAGTCAATGGAGCGAACGAAGCCGAACGGAGAGGAAGTGCCTGACTAACCATTGAAAGAAAAGATAGTCTTTTTTTTCATCCCCTCCCTGAAACGCCGCGTCTCTTAGATATTCAATCCATTCTTTTCAGGACGAACGATAGGAGCAAACACTTAACATAAGACGTAGACGACGAACTGCAAAGCGCCCTTGTAAGGGCGATTCTAAAAGAAAAAGCTCAACCGAGCTGACGAAGAGGACGCAGCCACGGATCTTCGCACCCGAGATCTATCTACAATCCGTTTTCATCAATTTTTAAATGAAATTATTTTATTTTTGTTTGTCTTCCACTAATTGTAAAAATTTATCATTTTGCACTTAAGTATACTAAAATAAATTACATTTATAATATTATAATATTAATTTATAATATAAATTAAAAATTTATAAATATTTGAAATATAAAGGAATAATTAATAATAGAATAAGATCAGTACATACTTTATTACAGAATTGATTAAAAAACGATTAATTAATTATTTTCTGTTTAATAAGATATTAACAAATTATTAGGATGAACAAAAATTTTATTTTCGATTAATTTTAAGTACCTACAAAACTATAAGTAAAAAAATTTTCATATTAAAAATCCATCCGGAACATTATTCCGAACGCCACAATACGAATATGTAAGCGCACCAATTCTTATTCGGAATAGTATATCTACAACATATATCCGTGTATCCTACCACATTACGGTAAACATGAACACTACAGGATTCATAAAATGTGGCTTCGAACGCACAATCATAATGTGATATTAAACTTTATTTTTGATAGTACTACTTTCTGAAAGTTTTTATCTTTATTTTGTCTTTTTAAAGAGCTTTGGCTTGCATCGTTTACAATATGTGCAACGACGCTCCATAGCGTTTCAAAAATAATTATATTACAACCATAGATTGAATACAATGTATAGCCATGGATTATGGAATTAAGTATACATTTAAAAATTTGAAATATTATTCCTAATAGGATTATGCCGGTACTTATAAGACCTAAATTCCTAAAATTTTATTATAATTTTTCGATTGTTGATTCAGTAATTTTTTCTATAGTTCTATCATCGAACAAGTATATCCGAGTAGTAGAGAATATATAGAAGTATATTATAGCAATTCTTTGCGCATGAAATAATATTATTTTTTAGGTTTTTAAGATCTACATAGATTCCTGTAGCTTAGATCGGTGTATTGCAACGTTTATTTGTTTAATAGTTGAAATATTTGGGGTTAACTTAGTGTGGGGTAAATTAGTACAATTATTTATTTATGTATAACAAAGTGAGCAAAATTCTATGTTACTCACATAGTGTACCACGGGTATCAAGATATATAATTTTGATGTTAAAAAATATGACTGGTTTTTAAAATTTACTGAGATTTCGTAAAAACAAGTGTCATTAACTGACTTGATTATTATTTTAGGTTCTTAGCACTGCATGATGTAAGCATTATCTCTGGCGAAGATCGCCATATAACCTGGTATTTTAATAATGAAAACTTAAATTCGTCGGAGCTGTGGGGCGCTAAAAGACTATTTTGAATCACTTGTCTTTTTAACGGATATCTGTGTATTATACGATTTTGATATAGTGATAATCTTGGTTTTCTGAAGGTGGGAAAGATATAAGATTTTAGTATTAAAATAAAAGAGGAGAGAAATATCTCGTGGGTTAATATGATTAATTTTCGTGAAAAAAGGTTCTCAAGGCGGGTTTCATAAATATAAAGATTAGCCTGTTTAGTTTTATGAAGCGCGATACTAAATACGATCTTTTCAGTGATGGTATAAACAAAGTTTACATTGTTTATGGTGTTAGATAAATAGAGCTGAAACATGTGTGTTAAGAATTTTGACAAATTTACCTTGAAAAGAATATAACTGGGTTCTCTTTTTCCTGTGAAGTATCCCAGTGTAATTTTATATACTTACACAGTAGTTTCCTTTACAATAGTTAGCGGTTTTGTATATTTAACAAATTTTTCAACAAATTTATGGTAATATCTTTCAAATCTTAATGCTTATGTAATATTTTTTTAATTTTAAAGTGTTGGGAAGTTTTTAATTACAGTAAATTCCTTCAGTCGTGTTTGATTCCATGGCTGATTTTATGGCCAAGACATGATAATTTTTCGGCGATAACCACATATTCGATTCCCACAGCGTATTTAAAACTCTTCAAGTTTCCGACGTGTTCTTCCAACGAGTTAGAGAAAACAACGCAATTGTCTATGTAAATAAAAGCTTCATAGGTAAGCCGTGGAACGCGTTATGCATTTAGCATTGAACAATAGCTGGAGAATTTTTCAAGGCCAATGACATTATGTTAAATTCATAATGATTGAATGGTTGTGAAAATAAAGTTTTGGCTTTATCAGACTCTCGCATTGGGATTTGATGAAATCCTGATTTCTCTATTTTTATTTGAATTAAATTTATTTTCGAGTCTCAGATATTCAGTATGTAGTTCAAATTTCCTGAAATACTATTGTTTCATATATTATTCTTATTGGGAAGTCCTGGTACTCGCTATGCTGTCTGTGTATTTCTTATTCGATAAAATTTGGTCTACTGTAACCACCCTTTTTTTATTGAGTTCGATAGGTTTTTCTGTCTGAAATATATTGATATATTTTTTCTTTTAATATCGCAATAATGTCGTTCTATCTTTGCACGTTATTTTGAGCTAATATCTTCGGTGTTATCTCCCAAGCAAAGGCCATCGCATAAGAAGTTCAAGGAATTTATCAACAAAAGTTATTATCGGCTTGTATTTCTTTTAAACCAAATCTACTAATTAATTCGATTATATCCTGATTAATAAAGCATCACAAATATTACTTTTAATCTAAAAATGAATTTTGTTATCTTTCTGAATTTATTAAAATTTGTTTTATTATATATAAATGTATGCTTTTAAAAAAAATTTTTGTCGTGAAGCAATTTATGCCAAGTATTTTTAAATTTTTAGTTATTTATTTTTCATAAATAATAAATATTTCAACGTCGGCGTCAAGAAAGAACTGCATCAATGTATTTATTGTTTCTCTTAAATGGTTTTGGGATTCGATAAGTCTTAAATTCTTCGTTATTTATCATTTTCTTAAGACAGAGAGTGATATTTTAACTTATTAGCAATGATAATAATGTAAAAGTATTTCATTTCTTCTGTAGCTATTTGTGATATAATTACATATCTTAATTTTTTTTTAACATAATGGGATTTCAGTTTAATATGATCTTTTTACTTTAATTCAAAAAGCGTATCCTACAATATTACGAAATATTTTTTGCCAATTCTTGTTTCGTATTATTCATCCTACGATAAAAGGGACAAAATGTAGAATGAAATTTATGCCTTACTGTTTTATTATTATTATTTTCTTATTTTAATTTTAGAAGCACAAAATGCAGTAAAAAAGCTGGTATGCGTATATGAATAAAACACGCTAATAATGAGTTGATTCACAACTTAATTGATATATACAAGATTTTGGTAATTCAGATAAGTCGTCGAAAGAAAAGAAATTTAACACTTACCTGAATATCATGATACGTTTGGTTACGATTTATTCGGCAAGTCGATCCGTTCAATCATTAAGGGTTGGACATTATTTTACAAGCAGTGGCTGTCACCAATATAGTTTTCTGATAGTGTGATCCTAAAGTGTCCAAGAGTGGTATCTATTAGTAGCGCTCGATATCTTCCTCTTGAATTGACTGTTGGAGCTAGATAAAATTAAAATTTTTCCCGAAAATATTCTCAATGTTACATTTATAAAAAATGAATGTAAAACAACTAAATTTAATGTTCTCATATAATAAAATTTATTGTAAAAATTTAAAATCAATAAATTTAGAATGACTCTGATTTTTTAATTTATAAAGTATACAAACTGAAGGATTGTGGAACGATGATGGCTGAAGGTAAGTAAGAAAAACTTTAGGATATCGCTGAATTTAAATTAGTTATCTCGAGGAGCAAATATTATAAAATATAAAACATAAAGAAATATAAATATTAAATATAAAATATAAAGAAATATAAATATAAAATATAAAATATAAAGAAATATAAAAATAAAATATAAAATATAAAGAAATATAAATATAAACTATAAAATATAAAGAAATATAAATATAAAATATAAAATATAAAATAGAGAAAGAACGTAGTAACGAGGACCGAATTCAAATATCTCTGAAGTTTTTGTTAACCATTATGTTGTTCCTGAAATGATAGTTGGGATAGTCTGAATGAAGTTTGGTTCAGCGTCTTAATTGGCTGAATTTAATTACTTCGACCTAAGTTTATGCTTTGATTCTTTCATCGTATTCTCCCATTATTTCGGGATTTTCGCGTATCTTTTTTTTGCTTGGGAATTATTGATGCATTATTTTTTTCCGAGTATATTGTTGTAATTTCGGTTTCTCCTTCTTTGTCATTGATTCATATTTTTATGTTTTTCTCTCGGCGTTGCGTAAATTCCGTCACTATACTAGACCGCGGACCTATTCCTATATCCGGGAGGTGCGCCAAAAGTCGCTCCTCCTGGAGCCCCTAGTGCGCCTAAAGTCGTACAACCGGGAAGCCTTCGTTTCCCGAGCTCCCCCTCCTGGAGTTCCCCAGTGCGCCTAAAGTCGCACAACCAGGAAGCCTTTACTTCCCGAGCCCCAGCTTCTGGAGTTTCTCAGTGCGTCTAAAGTCGCACCAGGAATCGTGCGCCTAAAGCCGCACAAGACGGCGGAATTATAACACTTATCGAACGGTGACGGTACATAAACGCGGGTTTATTGTATTGAATTATATTGTTTATTGTATTGAACTCCACCTCTGTCTCTCAATTCCGCGTGAGCGCGCCCTTTTTATATGTTTTCGCGGGCGCTTCCCCCCACGCGTTTGTACTTGTGAGTCTCGTGGAGGGGCCGCGCCGCCTAGATATTGCCCTTACGGCCGTGGGCAAGGCCAGTGGCGGGGAAATAGCGGCGGCGGTGGCGCAAGCGCGACGCGCTTGCTCGTGTATAGCCTAGCGTTGCGCTAGTTAGGGCATAACCAGAGGTAGACGCATAGCCAAAGCTCCCCTTTACGGCTCCAAGCATTCTCTCGCTCACTCATTCATCATTCTCTCTCATACGCATCTCGGGCCGCTTACTCCCACTACGCGGGCATTCTCACGCTCTCTCACTCATCCTTCCACTCTGTGGCTAACGCTGTGCTGCACGCACGCTTTCTCACTCATACTCACGCGTTCGCGCACTCTCTCTCTCTCACACACTTCTACTCGGCGGACACCGCTGTGTCACACGCGCACTCACACCTCCACACACTTTTTCTTACTTGCACTTCTTAGTTTTTCGGGCGTTGGGAGCCGGGCCTCTTCCTCGTCTTTCTCCCGGCTCTGAATCCACGGCAGTTCTTGCCTCTCGCGACGAAGGTATTCGTCGAAAAATTTCACAAGAAATAATCGGCACTGAGGTTAGGGATTGTCAACCATATTGCGAGGTGTACGTATACATCAAACACTCGGGCCGTTACTGACAGCGCTACCCTTTGGCACCTTATTTTGAAATTCTATATTTTCAAGAACCGTCAAAAATCCCAAATCATCATACACTTTTTAAATTTTATTAATACTTCATTTTTTCTTTGGTTAAAAAATTATACCTTTTAATTTGATTATTTTCTTCTTTTAGTATGTTTTTTATTTTTAATAAAATTCGATAATTTATACAGAAATACGTTATATAGTATCTGTATGCCTTAATGAGTAGTTTTTTCTATTCATCTAACCAACAATCTGTATGAAATTATTAATAAAAATCTTTTTTAATTTTTATATACCACTCATTTTGTTTTTTTTTATTAAGAGATGTATTATAATTAAACTATAATTTATTATTAATTAAGCTAAAAAATAATTATTATTCATTTACAAACTTTTTTCCTTATATTCGATGTCATACTACGGTAGTTTATATTATCAAGAGCATTTTCAATTTGTTCTAAACTATTGTCTGTAAAAGTAAAATATTACATATATATTTTAATAATATATTCGTAAATAGAAAAGCTAAATATTGTTTAAAAAATGAAAGTAAATAAACACAATAAGTAAACTATTAAAGTAAACTAATAGGTAAAAGTTTCTATAACTAAAAAATATTTTTAAATGAAAAGAATTAATTTTAAATATATAACCAATTATTTTACCAAATTCATTATTAAATTAATTTTAATCAGGTATGACGTCTAAATCTGCATCGATTTCATTATTTCTTAATGAACCTTGGATTGAAGATAGTTTTGGAAAAATATTGAATCCATCATCTAGAAAATCCATCTTTCTAGTAAAATTTTTCATGAAGTCCATAATATCAAATAAATCGACAATATTATAATTTTCTTTAAATTGAGTTTGATCTAAAAATAATTTCAAACCTTCGTGTTTCTTAATAATTCATGATGTTCAGTCCCAAGGACTTGAATATTGCGGTTCACCATGTTCACCCAAACTCTTGTATTATATTCTAAAAAATAAAAGAATTAGTTACATCAACATTATCAGATATTATGTATTGTAATATATCATCTATTTTTTTGAACATGTACGCTGTTCAATAATACTGCAACGATTCTATTAAGCTTGCTTCTCATTCAAAAACGATAATATTCACCAGCAATCTATTTTACCTTATCGATAAATTATTTTACAAACTTTACAGTATTTTGTATAAATTTTTAAAATAATTAATCAGTAAAGATCTGTTTTCTATTAAATAATTGAATCGACATAAAAATTAATTGAGTTTATTCTAGCCAGTTATTATAAAAAAAGGATTTTTTTAATTTATTTAATTTTACATCTGTTCACTGAAAAAACGAATACAAATTTACAATATCTGATTCATTTTTAAATCTCTTTTTTCACTTATTGTAGAACTTTTGTGAATCTATAACAGCTTTACTGTTATGGATATACTCTTACTATGGATATACTATATACTCTTTCAAACTATTCTATATTTTAAATTTTATCATATTCTTAATTTCTTGAACAATGAATTCTGTAAAAGTTTGTTACTCTTGCGACGGAAAAATCTATCGCGAACTCACAAATAAGTATATGTACAATGTTTACGGGTAAGCAGCAAAGCCCGGGCGAAAGGATGCGCGTACATATACAAGAGATGTGCGCGACAAGTATATGTAAGACAGTAACAGTGAGTGTATGCGTGCGTGACGCGTACGCGGTACAGCGTCAGCCGTAAGAGAATGGAAGTGAGTGAGAGAAAGTGTATGCGGCATAGCGTCAGCCACAAGAGTATGGGAGCGAATGAAAGAGAGTGTACGCGGCATAGCGTCAGCCACAAGAGTATGGGAGCGAATGAAAGAGAGTGTACGCGGCATAGCGTCAGTCGCAAGACTGCAAGAATGAGTAAGCAAAAGTATGCCCAATAGTGAGAACATGCAGTGTAGCGAGTGCGAGAGTACTCACGGAGTGAGTGATAAAGGGTATGCCCGGATAGTCAGGGCATGCAGCGCAAGAATGAGAGAGCGCACGAAGTGAGTAAAAGAGCATGAGTGCTAGGAAAGGACGATGGATTTTCCCTGATGTCGAAAACGCAACATCTCTTCTACATGCATAGGATGTTTTGTTTTCATTATCGCGGGTAACTCGCAGGTCGGACCGTACAAGGACTGTACCCGCCAACTTTTGAACTACTTATTAATGGAATTAAACGCTACTAAATGAGTAACTCAAAAGTCGAGTTGTTCAAGAACCGCATCCACCATCAATGAGTTACTATCTACATAACTTAACTCTTTTGCGAGTAGCTCAAAGGTCAGGCCAGGCAAGAACTGCACTCACCAACAACGAGCTACTATCTACCTATACCTGTAATTAATTTTCAAGCAACTCGAGGTCAGGCCGTACAAGGACCGCGCCTACCAACAGCGAGTTGCTTGATTAATTTTTGCGAGCTTTAGTGACTGTCATAATGAGTCGGAGGCTTCTAGACTTTCGTTTCTCTAGCATGAAACTTAGTCTATGAGCTTGCCCGGTGCGACGATTGAATACCACACCCCGAACGGTGTCAATACTTGGCCGCCCATCTTGTTTATCTCCTATAGGAGGCTTTTCCATCTATAGTTTTTCTCGCGCCGCTTAGTAGAGGAATACGTCTCTGCTTACACTTCTAGTGCGTCGCGAGCTTGTTGGTATAGGTCAATGGCGGGGTAGCAGCACGTTGAACCGGCCCGACCTCAGCTGTAACGCGCAGCTTAGATCGCGAACTTCGTACTCATACTCTATCTCACTTGTACGGCGCACTTTCTCTCTCACTCTCGGCACTTTCCCGCAAACACAGTTAGTCGGGGCTGACGCTCACCCGAGAAAGTCCTTTTAATGCGTCCGTTACACTATCGCGGCGTAGAGGACGGCTTTCTCATTCTACCGTCATCTTTTACCCCCGCAATAGTCGCTTCCGGACGAGTGTTTCCTTTACAGCATAAGAAAGGCGGAGCTACCAGCATCACGACCGATTCAGGGTGTGTACTATTCCATCACAGCCTCTGAGTATAGTCAGCAATGCCTAGAGGTCTTGGCCCTATAGTGGCAGTCTATTGACTCGCCTTTTAAACGTAGAGTAGTTCGCTACAGTGGGGTTCCTTAACATACCCGAGCGCTAGCTGCCAGGAATATAAATACAGGGAATAGTTATCATATAATAAAACCGACGATTAAATGAATAAGAATATGAATAATATGACCTCCGTCAAATCCGCCGTTGTAAGTAACTCGCATTATCATTACCTTTTCAGCCAATTTTAATAGACAGAAGTTGTCTTTGTTTTTTCCTTTTCTTTTTATCAAATATGTTTCGTGGGCGTCTCTTTGTGCGCCCACTACGAGTGTTTTCGTACTCGCAGGCCTCGTGGAAGAGCTGCGTCGTCTAGTCATTGCCCTTACCGCCGTGGGCAAGGCTGGTGGTGGAGAAATAGCGGCAGCGGTGGTGCAAACGCGTAGCGCTTGTTAGCGTATAGCCTAGCTTTGCGCTAGTTAAGGTATAGCCAAGGCTAGACGCATAGCCAAGGTTCCCCTTCGCGGCCCCATGCTTTCTCTCACTCACTCGCTCAGCATTCTATCTCGCACACATTTCGGGCCGCGTACTCCTACGACGCGGACATTCTCTCGCTCACTCACTCAGCATTCTCTCTCGCATGCATGTCGTACTCCCGCACACTCTCTCTCATTCGCACTTCCACTTTGCGTCCGACGCTATGCTGCGCGCACGCTTTCTCACTCGCATTCATACTTTTGCGGCTAACACTACGCCATGCACACACTTTCTCACTACACATCTTTTTTACTCACACTTGCATTCCTGCGGCTGACGCTATGCCGTAAGCTTATTTTTTCACTGACACTCACATTCCCACACACTCGCTTTTACTCACATTCCGGCACATATTTTCGCACTACCGCACAATCACTCAAAAACATTTTCACTGTTCGTTCGGGCGTAGGTGCCGGGCTTCCTCTTCGTTTTCCTTCCGGCCCTTGACCCACGACATTGTTGTCCCTTTGCGACGAATTCTTTCGTCGCAAGGTATAGTGCTATATTTTACGTTATAAAGAATGTATTCAGAGACGCTCTGTAATAATACGTTCAAGTCATTACCTTGCATTGAAAAAATTGTTCATTTAAAACATAGTATGAAAAAAATTACAAGTAAATAACTTTAAAAATTCTACAGTCACAATTAGAACTCCTTAAGAAATTGAGCATCTGTTTCTTTAGTTTTATATAATCCATTTTCACGATTTTTTAATCTAAAATATTTTTATTTATCGAATTTTTTAAGACACTGGAGCGCTTAATATATGAATTTTCTCTTTCTACTGTTACCCTACGACTCATAGGTCTTTATGTCAAATATTATTTTAATGACGTTGGCTTTGCTGTTTCACTATTATGTTTACAGTACATCCCATTATGTGTACTGTAATTCTGCAAGAATTGTTTTTCTGGGGCTAACTTATCGCTTTACAATATACCTAGTTACGCATCTAGTTTACAGGAAATGTATTCGAATTTTATAATCTTATTTTGTTCTAGAATGTCTTAGTATCTGCATTAATGCATTCACAATGTTTGTTATTTAATCTTATTTTTTACAGCTACGTGTAGCTACTTGACATACCTTAATGCCGATACATTACTTTGCATGTGATTCACTTCCTTGGAATATAATATATGGAAACGTGTTCGCCTTTACAGTTTTAACTCTTTAAGATATTCTTATCCTTGACTCGTATACTGAAAAATCCCTTCTAAATTTTAATGTACGGTTATATAATTTATATTTTATAAATTCTTAATTTAATAATTTTATTAACAATCTTTTTTAATTCAAATCAATCACTTGTTTAATTGTCTTGAATTTCTTTTTGGTATCTCAAGAATAGGGAAATTTAGTATTTTTAGGTTTATCATTACGAAGTTACGTTTAAAATACTTTTAGCGGATGTCTATTTTAATAATGACACGAGATATAAATTTGCTTTTTTAATCTGATCTCTAAATTACGGAATGGGAATGCACGAATGTTTTGATGCTAAATAAAATTAAATTTTAAAGTTAAAAATTTTAAATGAACGTCATAATGTGTGTGTGTGTGTGTAAATAACGATCATTATGTAAAAGGAATTAAAGGAAAACTTATACTAATAAAAAATGTAAAAAATATATAATAAGCGCTTAATGTAAAAGAAAATATTTTATAATACTTGTAAACAAATATGCAAAGTATAATATGTTAAAAATGTAATATATAATAAGTATAGTGAAATTTAGCGTAAGATCAAATGTCCGAGTATCGATGAGAACAGCAGCATACTACTGAGTAGTTAGATCAGATAAGAAATCGTGACTTTAGCAATGAGAAGAAGCGATATTACCCTAACCACTTGATATAATTTATAAACACCGCCTTTGGGCAAATGTATAAAATGTTAAACATTTAACAACTCTTGGTTTATTGGTTTATCATGAAAATCACTCCGCGATATAAAAATAAATATAACAATAAACAAATCAATCGGAGAATAATGACAAGATGAGTGGTCGGACATCTCAAAGCAAAATTCTACTCCAGCATTCTCTTACGAAAGACATGACAAGGAGAAAAGTAAACGAATGAATTCTCGAATTAAATACATCACTTTTCAACAACTTCTTATTCTTTGTCAAAGGGACTTGATCGTTTGACATACATTTAATATTTTATTCATTATATGATAATTTAAAACTGTGTTTGTAACTTCTTTATAATAAAAAATTATACTAAAAGATGTAAAATACATACTTCAAATTAAATTGCCTTTGTTAATTATTTTATTAACCTTATTTCAAAACATTCTAATTTCTTTAAAATTATTTAAATAAGTAATGAATGGAAATGAGTAAATTATATTAAACGCTAACATACATATTTTGGAGATTAAATATTAATATCAGCTATTAACTTTAAATAAATAATAAATTGTAACATTTTAAGACAATGATCTGAGAAAGGCTGCTTCCGTACGTCTTCCGTACTAGCCTTTTATTTTAGGAAGTAATAGGAAAGGGCAAAATAATGAACGGCATATACTACCATCCAAAACTAATCAGACAACTCGGCGCATTCTTATTACCACTGGGAGGGCTCAGACTCCTCCGCTTGTTCTTGTTCTACTGTCTAGTAATCTCACACACATATCCCTATCTCCCCAAAAAGCCCAGGCTACGCGACTCCACCCAGCGCATGGCGCTCCCCGCTATTGCAGCTCGAATCAATCACAAGCGCTGCGCGGGGAATTCTTCAGCCACGCCGATGTCTATTGCGGGAGATTTCGGGTCCTCTGCCGGTGCAAAGCAGTATCCCCCCAATCTCTGAGTAGGGAGGACCTCCCATCACGCATTGCGTAAGCAAGCCTTGCCCGTGTGAGTCGGAAACGGCACCACGTGGTTGTCATGTCAGAGTGGCCCGGTATACGTCACATCTTTCTTAAAACTTTATCTGCGTTTGTAACTTAACATATTAGTATTTTCTGAAGTATTTCCGATAGTGTTCCTGTTAAGAAGTTAAGCCAACTTCACGATGATTTCGTCATGATATCAAAGAAAGTCGAACCCAGTCAACAACTTCTACATAACAAACCATAGTATCACATACTTTTTGAAGTAGTGACACACACTACTTTTTTGTCCACATTGTTCTGACGAACTAGCGAACTGCTCACAGGCCAAGTACAACGGAAAGCTAAAAGAAACTATCTATATTATGATTCGTCCCATTTACGCTGTGACGATTTAATTTAATCATGTTGTTGAATTTTTCTTTAGTGATACCAACATGCATTGCTGGTACCACTACAGACTGCTACGTTATACATGTAAATAAAGGAAAACAAAAGAGTTGACGCTCGCCGATATTCATTACCATTTGCAATGACCGTGCCGTGCCGTTTTAGACCAGAGAGGGTGACTCATTGTGAGTCACCCAGTGCAAGTGGACCGAAGTGACGCGCGCCAGGGAAAGTGGGATTGAGATTTCCCGCCATAATGGCACCTGGATAATTGAGACAGCATTGCTACAGCGGAAGCATTCCATTTGCAATTGGCGCGGCGTCGTTTCGGACTAACACAGCTACAAGCAACCCCACCCCCCCTGAGTTGATCAAGTGTTGTAGCTTGAATATTTAATTACATAGCTTAACAGCTATATGTAATATTAATTTTTTTTACCTTTTTTATCTGTACCAATATTATGCTGGAGAATAGAGAATATTAAAACGTAATGTTATTAAACTGTTATAATAATAAATACTTAGTAACCTAATTTTGGTTTTTTATTATATTCGTTATTACAACACTTATTACAAACTTTTGAGATGAAATTTTTATTTCTTAAATGTGCACATAAACATGCCTCATATTAAAAAGCATAACTAACGCCATGTTGAAGCACACGCAAACTGAACAATACATACACGCCTCACATACATAAGTATGATACATATGTGTTGGTAAAAAAACTTCAAGTACAGCAAAAGGTAAAAATGATAAGCCAATCAGTGGCTACGTAGCCGTTGCTAAACAACCGTCACATAACGTTGAAGAAATTAGCTCTACACATTTATATAATGCCCTCACAAGTGTATAAATAGAGCTACATGCTTATATTCATGGCTGATCTCTCTCGATCAACCAAGCGATTGGATCTAGTCTCTCCAAAGATCTCCTTTTCGCCTAACCACCATGAGGCCGTGACCCCAGAATTCCTTCCGACCTTTCTCTGATTTAACCACAGCAACTCCGCAGCGTAAATACCAACGACGTCCGCCGTTCGCATGAGTGTACCCCAGCCATATTTTAAGCGATACGGGACAGGAAGTTGCATCCCTTTGTAAATCTATATTCGTGTATAAATATTAACCTTTCTCTGTATATATTAAGAGGATCGTCCGTTGTGATCATAACGTATAAAAATTTAAATAATTTTTTTTTGGGGTGTATTAAGATAAATCTCTGGTTTGTTTAGTGTGAATAAGCCGCAGCAAAAAGGACAATGATCACCTCCAGGGCCACCTAGAAAAAGTCCCTTGTAAATAATAAGAAAATAAAATAAATATAATATTGTAATTTGAAATTAGTGTACAAAAATTATTTGAGACTCCCGGATTCCTCCCAGTATAAAAACCTCAGCACGACTTCGAGCTGTCCAAGCCGAAGTAGGTGAGTAGTTTTCTCACGCAGAGAGAAAAGCAGAGTAAAACGTTACAAATGTTATAGATAATATTAAAACAGTAAATAGATTTTCAATGAGTTGGTTAAAAATACTGTTTATTCTATTATCGGGTTTCATTCCATCTACAGTTATATTTCATTTTAGTATAATGCTTTTTTATAATTCTTTTATTTTATTTTGTCAAAGTTAATAATTAATATATATAATAGTAGCATTAATATTAAAACATATGTTACAAACAATTAATTTATGGACAGAAAAATTGATGAACTTACGAAGAGGTTATTATATCTTGACGTTAAATGCTGAATCCAAGTCAATTTATAATCCGTTAAATACAGAATAAACAACGTATAAAAGCGAATATATTATTATAACATTTTATTATATTTAAACTTGCTTTCACGATATAAAAGTTTCCGATACGACGTTTCATAAGACTAATTTGAGATAAGATAATTTTCTCTCGCTTTAAACTACTAAAGCGAAAATGGTACATAGAGGGTAATTCTTACCATTAATATATTTTGGATCGCTCACAGTTGGTGGGCACCTGTAGTATTTTCAAACATCATTCTGCTGCGATCGACGTGAGCAACGTACTTAATTATTAGGAAGGAAAATTTTTGGTAATTAGGAAATTTAGATAGATTTAATATGAACTTTTTTTAATTCTGTAATCTTTTACTCATAATGTATATTTATTATTATATTAATATTTTAGTTTTCAGTACCGTATACTATATCTTAATTAAAAATAGTCTGAACTAAGACACTAAATTGTTAAAACATTATTCCTATTTATTAATTTCTGCAAATATTAACATTTGCTTTGCATAATCGTAATTATCATGCAATTGTAAATTTTGTTTTAAACAAGTTAACAATAAAAATATGTAATGTGTATTATAGAAAAATTTACAATTAATATATAATACATTTTATTATAAAATCTTTATATATATATATTTATTTATTTTTAAAAATTGACAATTTTAATACATTTATTTATTTTGAAATTAACAAACATTTTTACTTGTATAAAACATGAAATGATAAATTAAATTTCAGATGGTTTAATTCGAAGTATTACTGGTACACTAGTGCAAGGTAAGATTGCTAATTCCGTAGCAACTGCTGTAACTAAATCTGCAGGGGTTACATCGTATGTAATATTAAGTAAATTAAGTGTTTTTCTAGTTTTCCAATTTAATAAACATGACTTTATAGAACTACTAAATGTTTTTATAACAAGTTGGTTGGGATCACCTAAAATTTAAATATGGAATTAAGTATACATATATATATTTATACTTATATATATATATATATATATATATATATATATATATATATATATTTGCATACCTATTTCATTGTATACAATAGAATCTGTTTGTACACGTTCACAAGACTTATGAGTTTCACAAGCCACAAGAACAGGTACATTAAAAGCATTTGCTATCAAGGCAACTTGTGAAGTTCCTGCTCTTGACATAACAGCACCATTTGCTAAAATTGCATGGGCACCAAGGAAGACTTTGCTAACCTACAGCATATTTATTTAATAGAAACAAAAATAATTAAAAAATATTAGTATTCAAGTATAAATTTTTAAATTTTAGAAATTTACCTGAGGCATAATAAAGCTAAGAGCATTAATTAATACATATGAGCAATCTATTCCATGCTTGATTAATCGTCTTAAGAGTTCTTTACCTTCTAACCAGGGTCTACCATCAACAATAACCACCCTAAATTGTTTTCCAACAGTATAAGCATCGCAAAGGATTTTATGAATTAAAGAAGAACTACAACATGAAAATAAATGAAGAATTTATGAATATTGACAATAGATAATCAGTACTTACAATCCATAAGTTAGTATAACATCTCCATTTAATATCTTTTTTTGAATTGCATTGGAAATTGCTTTATCAGCAAGTAATATTTGTTCCTGAATATATGTATCAATGGCATTAGCTAATTTTAATTTTGCCTATAAGAAATAATGTTATAAAATAAAGATAAAAAATTATCTTTGAACTTAAAATACAAAGTTTTATAGTTATTTAAAAACAAATCTAACTTCTTTGTCAGTTATTGTAGAAGGTAAAGTGGACATCTGCCATTTCAAATGTTTTACAGCATTTTGCATTGAAACTGCAGATGGTCTACAAAAATTTAGATAATTCAAAGATTCCTGAAGATTAACCTCAAGTCCTCTTGTAAAATCAGCTTGCAAAGGACGCTCAAATTTCTCAATAAGTTGCTTCATAGCAGCAAGTAATGCAACACATCTTGCATTACTACCAACAATTACTTTTTCAGAGTATTGGACACCTAACTTTAATATTGCTGGATGTAGATTAATATTACTACGATTTATAAGTTTAGATATATTTCTTTTGTTTATATATAAATGTTTAAATAAATTTACTTCATGCAGATTATCTTTTATTTCAGATTTTAGAATAGATTTTTTTACTAGTTGTTTGTTAGTTACAGATGTTTCAAATTTCTCCTGCATTTTTTCAGTTACATTTTTAATTAATTTTTTCTTATCAGTTAATAATACTTGTTTTACAGCTCTTTGAGCTTCTTGCTTAGATCTTCGTTCAGCTCGTATTTCTGCTTTACTTTGCTCTTCAATTTTTTGTTTATTTGCTATTCCCTTATCTTCTTCAATTTTGTATTTATTATCAGTTTTATTTTTTTCTTCAACAACTATATTTTCTATTAAAATTTGTTTTCTATTTACTGATACAGTACTAGAAGTATTTTCAAATCCTAAATTAGTAATATTATTTTTTATTTTCTTTTGAATTTCAAATTTTTCAATTTTATTTGACTGTGCCATAAGTTGATCGTTTAATTTCTCTTTATCTTTCCTTTTTCCTTTTACAACAGTTTTAGCACCTTTTTTAGCTTCTCGTTCAGCTTTAATTTTTTCTCTTGATTTATTTTCAGAATTCATTTGGATTATTTATGAATTATAACTGATAGAAATAGTTATATTAGATGATTTATTCAATATAATTAAAACTCTTTTATCACAATCTCCTATAGTTGTTTTTTGTATCTTAATATTTTCAGATGTGTTATTTTTTTAATTCTGAATTAAAAGTAAATTATTAATTTTATGACTCATTCATAGAATTAGTTTTGTTATTTAATAGATACATAATACCTTCTTGTTCTATGTTAATATTAAAATCCTTATATTTAACACTGTTATAATCAATTTCAAATACTGAATTTACATTCAAATTGTCTACATTAATTGATCTATTTGAAAACTCTTGTTTTGAATAACTATTTTGCTTCTCATTATAACTCTCAAGTAGATTAAAAATTTGTTTTAACTTCTCAACGAACAGCATTCAATTTTTACAACTTGTCTTGCAGCAGAATGACTATTTTCAGTTTTAAGTTTTTTTTACAAACTGAAAATTTGAAATCGATTGTTATATGTAAAAAATCTTTTTAATATTATTTTTAACATCTTTTTTAATACTAAATAATAAAATAAAATGTAAATTCTACAAAGAATTTTATTATTATCATTATTATGAGGTAACTAGTAAATAGAGACAAAATAAGTATATAATTTTTAACATGGACAAATTAGTTTAATCTATAGCGTAAAAGTAGTGTATACAAGTGTATAAGTAGTGTAATACAAAGATATAAAATAACAATATTGTTATTTGTACTACAGAATAATATTGAATTTATGAAAAATTATAAACAATAATATTATGAGTAAAATAAAAACTATTAGAAAATAAGGAGGAAACTTAAAGATTATTAGATTAAAGTTAGCAGAATATTTTTCATGTTTTGTATCAATTATACTTTTGTATTATTGTGTAAATGCTACTTTATTCTCTTACTTTCAACAGTCAGATTACATTCAAATATAAATAGTATCCAGCTATGGAAATTAAGATACTGATAAACATAAAATATACTCTTATACATTATAATTAATATAAAGTAACATTTCTTTTAATCATTCGTGGCAATTTCGAGGTTATTTTTGTACGAATGCTCAATTTTCGCACATTTAAAATGATCAATACGACCTAATTAATACTCTATTAATATATACACAATTGTAAAAAGTTCGATTGTTAAAAATTGTAAAAACTGAATGCTTTTCGTCGAGAAGCTTATTAATAATAAATACCAACAATGTTTATATTCTAACCTTACATCATTTTTATTTTATTTAATAATAACCCAATTAAATTAATGAATTTATTTATAATACAAATAATTGTTAATAAAGCAAAGTAATTGTTACCTTTATTATACTAACTTTTAATAAAATGCTTTGAAGTAAAATAGAAAAATACAATAATCATTTTATTATTTCTAGAGAATGTAATACCGCCATCTTACAGTAACAATATCAAATAACGATACGATCAAATAATATAATTAACATGAACTTCCGTTCCATCTTTATATATTAATAAATATTAATAAATAATAATTACTTACTTTTATAATAAATAAAATTATTTATTAATAATTAATAAATTAATCATTTTAAGAATGTTATTAGAAATAATTATTTATACATATATTATAAATACGAGTATAATAAATGAATATTTAAACAAGTTCTTCAATTGAAATTTATTATATAAACATGAGTTCAACATTACAAACTAAAATGTGTAAATATTTAATACAAAAAATTTAGTGTATTATCAATTAATTTTCATTTAAAATTTGGAAAAAATATTCCACCTAAAAGAAATTTTATGGATATAAATTTAAAACAAATATTAATTATAATTCATTTTAAATAATATTTAACCTCTAACAATCCATCATCTGGTAAATCAGAACAATGAACAGCATTTTGAATTCTTGTCTTCCCATATTTAGCTCGTAATGTATTAGGATGTAATTGTTTAGCCATTTCCTAAATAATATATTATAAATAAACTATATACATTCATTTTTATATTAAAATTGTAATGTAGAAATAAGTATTACAGGATCCATTGGTCCACAAAATTTTCTAAATTCTTTTACAATATCGAAATTTGCATCTTTATGTGTAATCTCCATTGCAATACAGGGTCCAGACTGTAATTCACTGACCATTGCCTTTGAATATTAATATTATGAACTAATTGTAGTCTTCAAAAATAAATTCGAAAGTGCTTTAATAACTTACCGCATAGTCAGGAAGAACACCTTTATATACTTCTAAAAATTCCTCAGAATTTACAGGATCAATATAAAATTGTTCTGCTGCTGATACAATATAATTAGCTTTCTGTATATCATTAATTATTGGTCCAACCAGTTTAGCTTGGACTGCATGAGGTTTGATAATGCAGCATGTGCAATTCCGTAATTTTGCAGAAGTTTTTATTTTTTGTTTAATATTTTTTTCTGATGAGAAGAAATCAATTTCCTAAAAATTATAAATTATAAATATTTGTATCAATTAACTATTAATTTTACTACATCATCTTGTTCATTACATCTTTGTTTTCTGGAATGTAAATGCCATTAATAATACAATGTTTTTCAAATATAGGAGATAATTCATGCCATCTTGATGTACCATCTTTACTTAATAATTCTAATGCAACAATAGGACCAGAAGTTACACATTCAATCAACTTTCTGAAAGAAAATTAAATTTTGTAAGTTCATATTTATTATGTATACATTAATATTCTCAATTTACAGAAATAATACAAACGGTAATTCTTCATCAGTTGTTTTGAAAATTTGAGTTGCATCTTCATAATTAATTTTACCCATTTTAATATTTGATATATGAAAATTCTGCTTACATATAAGTTTCAAGATATCACCCAATTTATCAATTACATTTGGTTTCAATATTACAAATATTCTTAAATAATTTATATTCAATTAGTAGTTTAAAACTATTAAATTTCAATAAATAATGGTAATAAATATATAAGCTACTTACTTTATTCTCTTTGATGATAATTTTTCTTTTGTTGCTTGGTCAGCGAAATTTGTAATTTTCATATTTCGAGAAAATATGGTAACAATTGCTCCAATATAGAAATTTTTAGCTTCAACTCCATCACATTTTGACCTCTTCAAGAATATCTTTCTTGTTTTTAAATCAAACTAATAAATATATATTTGAAATAAAATAAGATTAAAAATAAAATAAAATCTATTCAAATTATAAATTATAAATTCAAATTATAAATTTGAATCTATATAAAAATATAAAAATTTAACTTACAAGTTCTACACTATTATCTGATAGAAAAAAATATAAATAAAATTTCTTCAATGTGTAAGCAACTTTATCATACCATTCTGCTTCAAAAATGTATCTTTCTGAATCTGCTGACATTTTTAACTGCACAAATGACAAAAAATATAAGCATTCTATTTAAAAGGTACTCAAATTTAAAAAATTTTAAATTCTGTCTTTCGTTTGAAATGGAAATAAAAATTTTGTTTTAATATTTATCGAGATACATATGATAAAATACGTGAGATTATGTTGAATCCTTTCGGGTAATCAGCTGCATATTTCCATAGTAACTCTCTTCTTCCTGAACCACTTAACCTGTCCTTAAAATTTCACTTTTAGAGAAACAAAATGTGTTATAACGAAAACGACTATATGAATTTTTATAATAATAAAGTGCAAAATTTGGAATGATATTATAATTCATGTATTGAAATATTTATATGAAAGTAATTTTAATATTCAAGTAGTTTGAAATAATAATATAAAATTTTAAAAAACGTATAATAAAGTAATCTGCACTTTGAACATTAAATGTAATGGTTGCAGCAATAAATGAAGATTTATATCTATTAAATGTTTTAAATTAATTATTAAAATGGTGCTATCATGTATTAATAAAATAAAAAAATAGAGAATCTATAGAAGTAAAAAATAAAAGGAAATTATCCATTAAGTCGACAAACTTCAGATTTCTACGTCACACTAGTTTTAATTGAAAGAGAAAACCTATGCAGCTAAGGAGCTTCTGTTTACTTTATTTGAAATTCCACAAGAAAACAAGATGGATTTTTCTTATTGATAAAATTTAATTAATTTATACATTTTAAGTAATTATTATAATTAGTTATATAATATAAGCTTTTAATTTTTTTAAACTTAATATTTTTTATATTTATAATAAATTTTACAGTATAAATATAAAGTTATTAAAATATAAAATTAATATAAAATTAATGAATATAAAATTAATAAAACGTTATTACATGAATTTTAAAAAACTGTCTTTAAAAAACTCATTTAAAAACTAATAATTTAATAATTTACAAACAAAGTTTAAAATTTTTTTTGCATTAAATTTAATTTTAAGTAACTACTTCTAATTCCATAACAATGAATAATCTAAAAAAAATATATTTTAAAATCTTTTTATGTGAAAATAGTGCAGATATTTTTTTCTACTCTCATACTGCGTATAAATGCTAAATTTAAAAATAATTTTATACTATATTATTCCTTTTTTCTTATTGTATTTAAGATATTTATTTTAAGTTTATTCTCAAATTCGTTCCGTAGAAAACATTAAAACATTAATAAAAACAGTAAATTTATCATAATTAAAATAAAAAAAAATAATTTAATAAGCTTTTTAATGCATTCTTAACGTTAAGCAATTAGTAACAATACGTTGTATGAACTATAATAAAATATAGTAGTTTTATAACATGTATAGGTAAAGGTTTTTACAAAAAGGTTATTATTGAACTTAAAAAATTTATTTCTTTTAATGAAATTGTATTTATTTTGATAATTTATAAATTTAAGATTTATTTGTTTTAAATACGTAATATCCGAAAGTACGTGAAAAAGCTAATTAATTATTATAAAAGTATACACTCATGGAATTTTTATTTATGAATGACTATAGGACTTAAGAAATTTATATAAAAGTTACCTAACGACTTCAAGTTTAAAGTAATTGAGTTTTATGCAAATGATATAAATACTTATTTTGTCGTAAAATATTTTGCTTCATTAAAGGTATTTTAATATTTTATTTTGAAAAAGGAAAAGTAATATTTATATGTATTGGGTGGTTATAATGTTTCACGTATATTCACGTATAATTTGAAAGGAATATAAAAAATCAGTCAATAAACCTTGCCGAAAAGATGCTTCTCTCTATATATAACGCAGTAAGCAAAATGAATTTACTTAAAATATCCAAAAATAAAAAATTCGCATGATTTCGTTTGTCGGTTATTAATATTTCTTATTAATGTAAGTTGAAAGAAACTACTGGCAACAAAATAGAGGAAAAAATAGTTAATCCAATGTACCTAGTTCTTTGGGAAAAGTAGGTAATCCTCCGTTGTATTTACTGTGAGACTTAAATCTGAAAAATGAAGAAATTGATCAAGCGAATTCCCTGACGACGGCGTGGAAGAAAATTTTTTTCAATGAGCCGACAATAGTTGCCGCACTTGCTCTTCGCTATATCTCATATCGAAAAGTACCTATTCCTTGGGTGTGCATTTGCCCTAAATATTTATATATCCTTTTCTTTTAGAAGCGTCGAAATGAAGCTATTGAAATTTTTAATGCGTTATTTTCCACCAGGTAAGTAGTATCTCTAGTAACCGATAACTTTTCCCTCTTAGGAAATTCATTCCATAGCAAAGCTCTTTTACTCTTTATTTCCATGCCTTTCTGTGTACTCAATGTACTTTCCTACTTACTCTATTTCAGGATATACTCGATTTTTTTTATTTTCTTCTTTTTTAACAGGAATAGCCTTGGAATACATGCAAGGTGGCAATGTAAAGACGAAAGAGATAGATCTACTGGATTTCTCTGCCAAGTAAAGCTCTTAATTTTCTCATATATATTGTATTATTCTATATTTTTTAAAAATAAATCAAAACTCGTTTATTCGATGAACTAAAATGAGTTTATTCAGCTCAATATTTCACATTTTATCGTTCATCAGTTAAACTTGTGACGTATTTTACGAATACATTTACAATTTTATTATTATGTAGTCATTTTCGCAAAAATATTATATAAAAAAGATCTTTGTTTCCAATATAATTTATAAAGTGTAAGATATTTAATGCAATATTAAAAATTATATTGCACGGATGCTCACTGTCGGTTAATGCACAAATGATTTCTAATTTTCGGCTTTCTCTAAATGATTTGAATAATTGCGATATTAATTTTATGTTATTGTTTAAATATTTTATTATGTTTTCAACGAATTAAACATACCTTTATTTATTTATAATAAAATAATGCATAATTATAAATAACAACTTTAAATCCTTCATATTCTATATGTATTTCTTTTTTTATATATTACAGTATATATTATAGTTATATATTACGATATTTTTAAGAATTAATGAGAGAAAAACATCATAATTATTTATAAATACTAAAAAAGATTTTATACAAACTTAATTTATAAAAAAAACTTATTTTATAAAAACTAAATTGTAATGAAAATACTTCTACATTTCTGTGCAAACCTACTTTCAATAAAAATACTTTCATTTATTTGTTTTAAATATTTAAATCTTTAAACTTTGATTAATTTCAATTTAACTTTACTTAAATTAATTTTAGGATACGTTTTAGTAATATATTTTAGTTCGTATTCTTTTATTTTGATTTTATATTAATTTAAAAAGTAAAGGATATATAATTCCTTAATATGAACAATCTTTTCCTGAAAAATACTAGAAATATTAACTCAATTTATTAAATTTACTAATTTAAATCATTTAAATTATTTTAATTTTTATATAACCTAATAGAAAAATATATAGTATCAAAAAGTAAAAGTAATCGATAGATTCAAAAGAGAATTTATTTGTATCACAAAATAATATATACGCTACAATTATATAGTTTCACTTAGCCTAAAGCTGGAAATTTATTTCATGAAATTTCCTAGAAAAATATTAATTAAAAATTAATATATAAAAAGTAATAATATAAATATGCTTAGACATATTTAAAGTTAGCAAAATAAACAAAGATTTATTTTATAAAAGATGTATTTTATTCCAAAATACGAAAATTATTTCTTTCTACGTTTGTAGAAACAACTAAATGCCATATTTTTTAATATCCTAAACTTTAATCAACACTACTAACGTCAATTTTATAATTTCATATCTCATAAAATTCTAATCATACATAAATTTTCTAAACTCAATATTTCTTACTCTATTGTATTAAATATAAATATAATATTTACCGAAGTATTTCATAATAAAATATATATATATATATATATATAAGAAGATATAAATAATAAACATAAATAAAAATGCAAATATATAGTATTTGTAACTGTTTATATTTAATTATTATATACACATATCATTTAAAACAATTTAACCATTAAATTATTTATCATATCAGAGGACTTTGTTATTATAATGAAAAATTATTTCCACTCATATACAGCAGATTTACTGATCCAATGATGTAACATAAATGGACATTTTAATAATACAATAATGCACATCGTTGGATTTAA
The DNA here is from genome assembly GCA_018907045.1 of Wiebesia pumilae. Taxonomy (NCBI): domain Eukaryota; kingdom Metazoa; phylum Arthropoda; class Insecta; order Hymenoptera; family Agaonidae; genus Wiebesia; species Wiebesia pumilae. The sequence continues at coordinate 1,887,417 of JACCHZ010000133.1, read as the reverse complement.
TTGAAAATATTTAGTTAAATTTTAAGAGAATTCATTTTTGTTGTATGGTAAACTAATTTTTTTAAAGTAAATACTCTACAAAAAGTTTATCTAAATCTTTATAAACAAAATTTTTTTATTTGTTTTTAAAAATTTATTTAATACATCGATTAATTCTTAAAATAAAATTCAAAAGTAAATGTTAATATAAAAGGAAGTAAGGAACATTAATAATATATTTTAATGTATTTACAAATACATGCACTGTTAAATGATTCCTAATATAAACTAATAAATTATAATTTACTCATTAATATCGTAGTAATTATTATTATTATTATTATTATTATTATTATTATTATTATTATTATTATATTACTAATAATTATTATATTTTAAACATTTAATCTTTAGTAATTACGTTAAAAAAAACATAAGAAAATTTTGCGAGAGACGAAAAAATATCAATTGTTATTTTAAGTTTAAATTTATAAAATTAATATTTTTTATAAATTTGTTATTATATTAATATAATATAAATTAAATATATATATAATGTTGTCTAGAACAGACATAAGAAGTTTAGCTGAAAACATAAAGGCATGCGAGCCTATAATCACCGATGGAGTTATGGATCAACTTGTTGAAATGTTGCAAATGCTACAGGCAAAAGTGTGTAACGAAGACATCAAATCGTTCTACAAATTCAAGACGCTTAAGACGCATCTTCTGCCCATCACTAACTTATCGTTTGATAAATTAGGTAAAAGGTACTTTCGGTTTCACCCGACCCTCTCAACAGGCATCATGTAACTCATTTTTCAACTTTATTTTTTATCAATTTAACCCATTGTATCTCGAAAACAAAACGTTTCATTCAATTTTTTTAGGAGTCTAATGTCTGCATCGTTGGAATTGCAACGAAATTTGAAAATTTTTAAAATCGATTTTTTTTGCGAAACAACTATAAATAGTTATCATTTATAACACAAAATAATAAACTAAAAGATCGAAAATTAATTCCATTCCCAAAAACCACCATTATGAGGGGGTGAAAATTTCAAAAAATCATAATTACGATCATTTCATTATTCTAAAAAAATATTATTGATCAGAATAATAGTTTATATGAAAAACTACTACCCAAAAAAATTAAAAAAAAATCGGGTGGAACATGACTTTTCATGCATTTTTAGTACATGCGTAATACGCGTATGAGCAAACGGTACACTATTGCACAAAAATCATTATAAAACGCATAATTTTATTATCGAGAATAATTTTTTTACAGAATATGAGGAACAATATGTTGGAGAAGATATTCTGTAAATTTGGTAACAAATTTCTGTAAATAATAATAATGGCCAGACTTGGAATGCACATGCATTCATATGGGTGCACGCATACAGTCCACATATTATTGTTGATAACAAATTCCGCTCAGACATTCGACACAATTTTATTCGAGAACATTGTGTAATTTTATATTACAAAACACACGAAAAAATTTTTTTTCAATATCGGAGTTGAAAGAGGTGTTAACTGCATTTTAATGCACCCGCATGAATGGAAACTTTTTTCTATAATTATATTACCTACGAATAATTGTTTCAAATATTGAAAAAGTTTATAGTTTTAGCTTTGGGTTAATAATGACTCAAGCCGAAGTAGCACGCCTTCACACACGTATTAAATGCAGTTAACATCTCTTTCCACTCAGATATTAATAAAAAATTTTTTTCGTACGTGTTTGTAATATAAAATTACGCAATTTTCTTGAATAAAATTGTGTCGAATGTCTGAGCGGAATTTGTTATCAACAATAATATTTGGACTGTATGCGTATACCCATATGAATGCATGTGCATTCCAATTACGGCCATTATTATTATTTTTAGAAATTTGTTACCATATTTACCCAAATATCTTCTCCAACATTTCGCAGAGTTGTTTCACATATTCTGCGAAAAAATTATTCTCGATAATAAATTTATGTGTTTTATAACGATTTTTGTACAATAGTGTCAGGTTTGCTCATACACGTAATAACGGATGTACTGAAAACGCATAAAATGTCATGTTTCGCACTGATTTTTTTTTCAACTTTTTTTTGGTAGTAGTTCTTCATATAAACTATTATTTTGATCAATAATATTTTTTAGAATAATGAAATGATCATAGTAATGATTTTTCGAAATTTTCAGCCCCTTATAATGGTTGTTTTTTGGAGTGGAATTAATTTTAAATCTTTTAGTTTATTGTCATAAGAAATAACTATTTAGAGTTTTTTCGGAAAATAATCGATTTTAAAAATTTTCATATTTCGTTGCAATTCCAACGATGCAAACTTTAGACTTCTAATTTCTTTCCATTAGAAAAAAGATTGAAATAGGTGAAATTATGTAAAAAATCACTTTTATTCAGAATATATTATGTTACAAAATATAAAAAGTTTTAAATATAAAAATTACTTCTAAAAAATTTTTTTATATTTCATTAGGCACTACTTCTTTTATTTTATTATTTACAAAACATTTAAAGGTAGGCTAAGAAAGAAAATATTTGAAAAAATATTATTTAAGTAGTAGTAGCAAGAAAATACTATTATATATCTACTTTGATTTATATTTGTATAATATTGATTTAAAAGTAAAAAAAAATAAAAAATATTAATAATAGAAAACTGTTGAACATTTTAGATGCCTGACGGGCAGCTATGACCGAACTTGTAAAGTTTGGGACATTGAAAGTGGAACGCAGCTTCTTACTCTCGAGGGCCACAAGAACGTAGTATATTCCGTATCCTTCAACAATCCAACATCGTAAGTTTCCTCCTTAAAAGTCATTTACAACAACAACCTTTATATTTAATCCAGACCGGATATACCGACGAAAACAAAATTAAGCGCCTACAAATTTCTGCTTTCTTTGTACTGTATGTTGACGTTATTTTTATTCGGCCATTTTAGCTAATTTGTCTGTCACATTATTCTTAAATGACTATTATTATTATATTCGACTCGTGTACTTGAAAAAAGAATAACTTAGGCAAATTTTTATAAAATTATAACTGCACAGTCCCGTCTGTCGAAAAATGTTTATAGCATTTTTTTCACTAACTTAACATGTGCTAAAAATAATATGAATGGAATAATTAATGAAAATTATAGAAAGTATAATAGAAAAACTACGTCTAAAATTTGAATATGTGTATCATTATATTTGTTCGAGATTTTCGATAAAATATTTGCAGTTTAATTAAGAAAAAAATGTTATGTCGTTCCTCTTGTAAAATTCATAACATTATCACTTATAACTCTATATGGAGATAAAAGTAGTTTTATCTTTGACATATTACATAAATTATAGTTGCGTATAATTACTTCATATAAAACGACGCTTAAGTAAAATTACGAATACGATTTTACCTTTAATTTTGAAAAGGTTTGATATCGCATTTACATTAAAATTTTTTATAAATCAAATAAAATTATTAGAAACAGTATATAAAAAGTAACTAATAACTAATAAACAGATATATTTTTATTATTTCAAAAAATTTTTCCCCTTAAAAGTTTTGGTAAAAAAGTTTTTTCTTCATTATCCCATGTTTAGCAAAATAAAGTATATGCGCAAATGAACCTTTGATTGCAAAAAACCTTGCTCGTCTCGGTCACTTCTCTCAATTTATATTAATTTAGAGATAAAGCAATAAAAATCATTCAAACTTATTACTAATCTATATTTTTTGAATAAACGATAATCCTTAATATTTTAAATTAAAAATAATGAATTTTATTGATAATATCAAATTATTTAAAATAATAAAGACATTTTTTCTTTATTTTGCTATTTATTTTGCGTTATTCTTCATTTGTATTCACATCATATGTAGAACTTAAACTTCAAAGTTTTATTTTTCATATAAAAAAGATTTGATACTTTCTTAAAAATACTTGGAACTGACTAAATTAATATCTTATCGAATTAAGACAATATTAAAAAGATTTTTACTGAAATTCAAATACTAGACAACTAATAAATAAAATTATGCAAAGACAATAGTTAGTTTATGGATACCATTTTATGCGAATTTTATAATTCAAATAATTATATAGCGATAAAATTGTAACTGGATCGTTCGATAAATCAGTCCGTGTGTGGTGCTCCAGAACTGGCCACTGCCTTGTCAGAATGAAGGGTCATGAAGCTGAAATTGTGGTGGTGCGTTTTTCACCGATGCAAAACAAAATCGCAACAGCTTCCTTAGATGCCACTACTAAAATTTTTCACTTATCATCTGGTAACTATTGTATAGTAAGACAAATCTCGAAATCAAAACCTCATATTTAATATAAATAATTATTCATATTTTAATAAATTCATTTTGTTATGATTTAAGAAAATTAATATATTTCTTACAAGACTGATTACCTTAATAGAATATGAATGTTAATTCAATACGAGTATTGAATTATCGAAAAAATAAATCACTTGCTGAGATTTAGTTCAATTTTAATTAATTTGATAAATCAATTTATAGTAAATTTGTTTAATTTACTACAATTTTCAAGTTACATTTAAATAAAGTTAAATAATAAAAAATTACAATAATAAATGTTAGTCAATAATTCAGTATAATTTGATGATTGCATTTTCACATTCTAAAATATTCTAAAAATTACTATATAAATATTTATCTCAAAATTATTCTTCTTTACTTTTGTAATAATTTTAATGTATAAAGTGAATAGAAATCTATTGCTTTCTTAGGTCGGACATTGGCTACGTTAAGGGGTCATACTGCCGAAATTATTGCACTACAGTATGGCAAAGACGGTAATGAAATAATTACGGGATCTTTCGATAAAACGATCAGCATTTGGGATACAAGAATATACCAGTGAGTTTCTTAGATTTCTTCCAGATTCCAGATTCTATACTGTCATATTTTTTAAGTTACAAATTCAAAGTCATAATTAGGAAATATTATGATTATTTGTGAACGGATAATGTATATGAAAAAAAGAAGAAAATATATATTGACAGAGTTAAAAAAGAGCCAGTTAGTGAGTTAAAACCTTAATTTTTTCATTTATACATTATTCCTTATTAAAGAAAAATTTATATTCATGAATTTTTTTAGCTCAGTAAGACAGAATACTAGAGGGCATGGTAAATTACATATATATTTGCATTGTTTATTTTAATCCTTTACATTTGTCGTAGAGTAATATACTCCAATTAGATACGTATATTTTGTAAAATTAAAACTTAAAGCGGCGTTGTAAAAGTGGAGATACGCTTTCGATAGACCGACGATTTTAAGCGATTTCAACTGTCGTACGTAAGGATGCATATCTGTACGTACGCGATATTTGTGAATACATGTACTTACTCGCTTTAACAGCATTTGACTCGAAATTTCTTTGGGACTGATCAACATTTATATATATATTCGAAACGTTAGAATTTGATTATTTATACTAACAGATTATTTTGATTAACCTAAATATCTGGTATTCAACATACATATTAATATTATGACATAATAATTGTAAAATTAAAAAAAATATCTGAGAAATGAAATTGTTTTGCGTTATTCAAAAAAATATGTTAATATATGTATGTTAATATATGCCGGTGGTCATACGCAATCACTACCAACTGCCATTAAATCACAATATCTAACAATTATTTAAATTACTTTAATAAATTTAAATAAATATAGTTTATTATAATCGACATGTAACATTTTAAATAGCAAAATTTTCAAAATTCTCAAGATTTCAAAATTTCAACTCGTATAATTATTATATAAAATATATAATTAATATATAATTAATATATAATTAATAAATGTTACAAATTATCAGAAATTTATATTAAATATTAAATGATAATATATAATTAGCAATTATATTAAACTTTTATTCTCTAAACAACGAAACATTTATCATTAATTGCAGCAACCAAACCAAAAACGAATTTTTACATAATTACGTTATTTGTTTATTTCATTTTCAATTCAAGATTAATTTTTCTGTAAAGTAATAATTAATTTTTTGTATGATATATTGATTATTCGTAAGTTTGTTTTCATCTTACTAAAAGTTTTGAAGTTTTTTAAATATAATTGAGAAATCTATACTGTAATAACGGACAATTTGATTAGCATCAATATCAAAGTATGAAATTCTCGAAAACCGTATAAGTATACATTATTTTTTTTAGGAAAACTAGCGTTTTAATTGGACATGAACAAGAGATTTGTAATTGCCTATATAATTTTGACGAGTCCCTGATAGCCAGCTGTTCGTTCGATAAAACTGCAAAAGTCTGGGACATTCGGATGGGGAAATCATGCCTGGCTACTCTATTAGGTCACGAAGACGGACTCTTAGACCTTGCCTTCGATAACAAAGGAAGAAAGCTTGCGACAGTCAGCAGTGATACATCAGCTAGAATTTGGAATTTAAATGATGGTGATTTTCAACAATTGGCCGTTATGAAGGGACACCAAGAAGAAGTTTCCAAAGGTAAAGCATATATGTTTTTGTTATAAAGTTTTAAATCATTAATGATAAGGAATATCTAACAAAAAATATTTAAGTTCATGTCAGTCTACGGTGAAATTTTAATAATCGCTGCTAATGCAACCGACGAATCGTACAAACTCTTAAGATTTCCAATCATTAATTTTAGAAAAAATTATTCATTTTTGTCTAATCGCTTAAGTAGAATCGATTAATAATTTCTTTTAATTTATAATAAAAAGAGTATTAATGTATAATATTGTATTTAAACGGGTAAATGTATCCATAACACGATTTAGTTGATGGAATTCATCAAATTTAATACAGGTATTATTTCATGAAAGATTTATTTATTTAAATTAGTTAGAGGATAAACGAACAGAGCACGAACAAAGTATTTTTCTTTGTAATACCTAAAAGAGCATGATTCTCTTGCATACACGATCTAACACAACCTTTAATTTGCGTTTTGGCGTATAATGAAAAATATGTGTTATCGTTATTCATTTCTATTTTCTTATTTATTCTTACCACCTCTTTAATGTATTATCCGTTATATTTATATCCTGTAAATAAAAAATTATCTATTTTTATTCGCTAACACGTAGAGGAAACTTATTTCTTAATATTTTCATATGAATCTTTTGAAAATATGCGAGAACTTAATGTATTATATTATACCATAAATTATATATTAAAAATAGTTAGGCATACTTTTGGATCTTCCAATGCTTGTGCAAAACTCTGAAGAACTTGTTTTTATAAAATATTTTATAATATTTTATTATTATATTTAATTGAATTAATATAATATATTAAGAAGAAGTCCATTAAAATAAAATTACGGCTTGTTGATGACAGAGATGTCCTCTTATCCAAATGTTTTAAATTTCAAACTAGAATCCAGGATCTTAAAACATTTTTATGTAAGTCTCCTCTATGTAGCTTATTTTTAATAATCTTTACTCAATCAAATATTGTCTACCAAAAGCTTGATTTTACTTACTTACATATGTAAAAAAAAAACAAAAATAATAATCGAAGCCCGTAGTAAGTCGTATTACTTAACGTATATGCTATTAAATCGTTTCATGATTCAGTAAATTACGAAAGCACTATAATATTTAGTGTGTTTCAGTCCAAATGGCCAGCAAGTACTAACCGCATCTCAAGATAAGAGCGCTCGTCTTTGGTCCCTCGAGTCCGGTCAGTGCATCCAGACTCTTAGTGGTCACACCGATGACGTTTTCAGCTGTGCCTTCTCTTACTTCGGCGACACTATTATCACCGCCAGTAAAGATAGTACCTGTCTGATTTGGAAGTGACTGTTGGTTCCAGGTTGGAACTTAATCAGGCATTCTCACGTCATTATTTGGCTACTTACTCTATTTCTAGACTCTCTATTAACCGTAGCCGTGCTACTGACAAACACGTAAAGAGCTATGTGCGATATTAAATATGTAAGACGAAGGTATTTTCTTGTAGCAGAGGTTCATCTCATTTTTGTTCGGATCGATTTTTTATTCAGCTAGATCTACCCATTCATGATGGGTAAATGTTAATGATCTGTATTATTTGCAATCAATATAAAATTGAGATAGGAATGCGACTTACCAAGTACCAGAAATTGAGTTTTTATCTTATTTCAATCCATAGTAATATATTTGTAATATATATCTGTAAAGTTTTGAATACTATTTCAATATAATTTAAAAATGTTTAGCTTAACAAGGGAGTTTCAGTGTCACGAAATTTATTCGTAGCACTTTGATAATTATTGTAATCTATAAAAATATAAACGTATTTTTCTCGAAATCACTTACCAAAACTGATGACCATGGTCAAGTAAAAACTGTTAATCCAATCGTACAAATTCATTTATCTTATATAGGTAATTCATTTCTCTAATTTATTTAATTAATTAATAGCTAATTAAATTATGAGCTAAAGTTTCCAACATTGAAACTCCAACATAAAAACAAATTTTTTAAAACTTGAAATTTCTTTAAAAAACTATGTAATACACATAAATATGATGTAATGTTAACAAAACATGATATCACATTAAAAACACTCCCAAAAATCACTCTTATTAGGGCATGAAAAATTGAAAAATTTGAAATTCTCACTAACTATTATAAAGAACAATCATTATCAAGTAATAAAAATATAAAACAAAAACTTTATTGCATATAAAAACTTATTACAAACAAATAGAAGTCACGGCGCGTATGAGTACATGCAGTAGACCGCCTCGAAATAATACTCTATAAATAGAAAAATTATCAATATACTAGTTCTAATAACAGTAGACAAAACCAATTTCAAAAGATATAATAATTGTCATTGTAATACTTAGAATTTATTATAAATAATTACATAACACTGCTTAAGAGTATAGCATATGACATAAGCAAACGTAGTACATTTATTTTAACGATGTTATTAACTATAATAAGAATTTCTGATTTTGTTGCTGTTCGGGTTATTTGTTCAGTTTGATATGGCCAAGGATATTCATTAGTGAAAAGTTGTGGAATGCCTCGGGAACATACATTAATTAACAATAAACTGCTACGGTATACGATATACGCTACGTCACTTAAACAATGTCTTAACTATGTCGAAAATCTCATTTTTTTCTTGATTTATTTATTTGTTGATTATTGTATAAGTAACGTAATTCATCGATAAAAAGTTGTGGAATCCTAATAGCACGATTTTGTTAAACAATTATGTGGTGGATGCAAATGCGTATCGGTATCGTATTGGACATATTTATTTGCGGATACTTTTTCTAATATTCCTAAATATTTCTTTCAACTTTATTAACAATTATTGTGTTTATGGAGTATTGTACGAGGCTATCTAATGCATGAACTCATACTCGCCACAATTTCTATTTTTTATAATAAGTTTATATGTGCAATAAAATTTTTAAAACATTTTTCATTTATTTATGAAAAAACGTTTGTTGTTTATAATAGTAAGTGAAATTTTTAAATTTATCATTATTTACCGCAATTTTTCAATTATTCATCCCCGAATAATGGTTGGTTTTATGGGTGATTTTAGGGTCACATTATATTTTTGTTAATATTATATCACAGTTAAGTGGTTTACGAAAATTCTTTCCGACAAAAGTTTTATTTCTTGTTAAAGTTCCAACGTTGGAATCTTAAGACTCAAAAACTTTAATTCATAGTACATAAATTATGAATATGAAGAAATACGTTACCTTATCTAAATTATTTTCTCTGCACTATTCAAATCAATTTCAATATTAAAATTTTGAATAATTAACTCGCTTAAAAAATCTCGGCAATGTTAATATTTTTCTTTTTTTTTTCTATCTTCAGTCGTTGTATAACAGTTTCTCAATGTCGCACTTCGTGAATGTCATCCTAAATTTCAATAGCCTAATCCAAAAAATATAGTTTCACTTTTTATCATTCTTCAACTTTATTCTGATCTACACACATGCCATTTTTTATTTAGAGCAAATATAGATCAACGTTTATGACGTTTAAGTTAGATTTACATATAAATTTACATATATAATAATAAATGTGCTTTACTAAAAAGTATGTTTTTTATTTAGGAGTTATGCATCGTTGGAGTTGCAACGAAAATTGAAAATTTTATTGACCAAAAAAATAGTTTATATAAAAAACTAATAAATATCCATGAATTTTTTTAGCTCAGTGAGACAGAATACGAGAGTGCATGGTAAATTACATATATATTTGCATTGCTTATTTTAATCCTTTACATTTGTCGTAGAGTAATATACTCCAATTAGATACGTATATTTTGTAAACGGCGTTGTAAAAGTGGAGATACGCTTTCGATAGACCGACGATTTTAAGCGATTTCGACTGTCGTACGTAAGGATGCATATCTGTACGTACGCGATATTTGTTGAATGTGTGAATACATGTACTTACTCGCTTTAACAGCATTTGACTCGGAATTTCTTTGGGACTGACCAACATTTATATATATATTCGAAACGTTAGAATTTGATTATTTATACTAACAGATTATTTTGATTAACCTAAATATCTGGTATTCAACATACATATTAATATTATGACATAATAATTGAAAGATTTAAAAAATATCTGAGAAATGAAATTATTTGCTAGATATAAAATAAATTGTTAATAAAATATAACTAACAATAATATGATTCTTACAAATTTTGAGATTTTTCTTCAGCATTTAAAATGTAAAAAAGAAGTTAAAGTTTGAAAAAACAATATATAATCGTATATATGCTTATAAAAACCTTATTCGATTTATATTACTTCTTTCACAATAATTGATGTTAAAATATTAATTATGTAATTAGCATTTAAAACTACGAGTAACTGTAGTCACAAACTTACTCCGAGAACTGAGCGAAAACTAAGAGCAACGCACATTATCAAGAAAATCGGTGAGGTACACCACAGGTAGTTTCTTTGTACGGCTATCTATAAGTTTCTATTATGCCTGAAACTAATGACTTTTCTAATTTGTTATACAGATCAATGACATATTCGGTCATAAGCTAATAATTTTGTTTTATTTTAATGGTGGTATCTTATGTACTTATTCATAGTTGAACAGAAGAATATCTTGCAGTGTATGACTCATGCAAGACTATGCCACTAATACGTCTAGCTTACATCTAAAAAGAAAATTGCCATTAATATACCATTAACGAAGACTAGAAAATTCGACAATTAAGTCACGGTCCACGAGTCAATCTTTCTGTTGAGCTCGTAGGGATTGATTGAAACGGCGTTCCAAGGCGCTTAATAAAGTGTTGCATTTTTTCGTGGAAGATAACTTGATGATGACATACCCTGTCTACGATTCTTAGCCTTGGGCCGAATGACTCCTCGAATGAATGAAAAATGATAACACGCGCATGTATACTGATAACCGCGACAACTAGGTGCGCCAATCAATGAATCGATGTTTCGGCCTTATTCACTCTTTCGGAAAATACGTGTCTCGTATCTGTGTGTATCGTGCTGTATGTATGTGTGTGAAGCAAGGAAATGAAACGCAAAAGAGAGCTATTACAGCTCAGTCCTCTGACTATACTTTCTCTATTCTGTCGAGTGCCATAATAATCAGGAAGACTATTTGCTACTATTACAGAACTTCGCCGATTGACTATTGTTGATTTATCACTGTATTTGATTACACTCGACATCGTCGAGAAAAACAAGGCTGATGTAATTTCTGGACGACAAAACCAAGAGGTAATTTGCCGAGAAGATAAATTCAATAAAAAACAAAAGAAAGTGATGCTTGACTGTCTGAAAGCAGAGAGCTGAGAGATCAAAACATTTTTTATAAGTATTTAGTTTTTAAATTTTGCATCGACGTCTTTTATTGCATCATTTGACAAACTCGTATTAAGACTTCATGTTGAAGTCTTAAAGTTTAATAAGACAAGACCTAATAATAGGTCGTCAAATTTAAAAAACTTTTCTAAGAATCACAAGTTTGTAAGAGTAATATGAAATACATAAATTAGCAAAAGGAAGACGCTATAATTTGAAGCGGTTATCCAAAAGATAAAAAATAAAAAATATATATTAAATTTTGTATCTTATGTTATTATTATATAAAATATATTATGTACTGTTGTATATTTGGATTTGAACTGCGGTGTTAAAAATATCTAAGTTTCCAATTTAGCAAAGTACTATACTCGTACGAAATAGTAAATGCGATTTCATTGGTACTTTGTTTTAGAATAATATAAACTGTAAACATCGTTTCACAAGAAATCATTAGTTATTTATACATAAATACAGGTATTTTTCATGTCAATTTTACAGATTAACTCATATTGGATTATGCATTTGTGCATTTCTAGAAGCACAATTAATAAATCATTTAAACAAAATAGTAATAATGAAACATATTAGAAACATTAAAGTATCATATTTAGAAATAAATTTTTTATATTTATCGAAATTTGTCGATAACATTTTAAACTAAAGTCAACAACATAAGATAAGTACTGGGTTTGTCATTTGAATTGTATAATAGAAGAAATTAATGTTCTATTTCAAAAAATTATTTTTAGTTATGATTATACTAAAAATTATTTTTAGTAGAATAACTATAATCGTTGTTCGGGTTCATGCCATTACGAAACCGAATATTAGGCGAACAATTTGTTGATTAGATCAGTACGTACTAACCGACGTACTGATTTGAATGTGGATGGATAGAGTTTTTCTTTGTGGTAGGAGCTTCGTGTTTAGTTTATGGTCGAAAAATATTACGTTTAAGAAGACACAGCTAATCTAAACAAGTTCTCACCTGCTAAAATTAAACGACTGTAATACAAATATAACTTTGGTATAAATACAAATGATATAAAAGAAAAATTAGTTTTTTACTTGAAATTTCTTCGCAAGGAGAGCAATACATTTTTACTACTCAATATTTTATCTACTTTTTGCTACCACAATGAGTGTACACGACACCAACGTTATTTAAACTAAAGACCGTGTCGTATCGCATTCTTTCATTCGAACGCGATCATTAAAATACGCACATCTTGCCTAAAAAATCATAGACGTGTTTAACTAACGCAAATTTGTGGGAAATTTTGAGTAATAAATTGCACTATTTAATTAAAGTAGTAATGAGATCAAATCGTGGATTTAAAGAACGATTATGATTAATTAAAAAAAGCAAGTTAAGTAAAAGAAATACTCAAAAATGTCAATGCATTTGCCTCACGTTTGTATAACATATATTTAATCAATGCAGTAGTCAAATGCCAGTGGCGTCATTAAAAAACGAATAAAATAATCGATGAAAAAACGTAAAATATACTTTAAGCAATGTCTTGCGAAATGAATGAAATTCGCATAATGTTGAGTATAGATGAAATATAGCTGAAGTATATTTTAAGGAGTATGTATACAATAATCAGCTAAAATATCAGGTATAATAATTTTGATAATCAAAATGGGAGGAAATTACATGAAACGTTTTTAACAAAGTAAAAGTTACGATTTTTGAGAAGAGGAAGAAAAAGAAACAAGAGTAAGTTGAACCTTTGGAGCAATAGTTGAACCTCCATTATGCTCCGCGACAACGTCGCTTGTTTTACTAAACTAATGTCTCAAATTCACTTCATGTCCACTACACCACGAATAAGTTTAATCATAGTATTAATATACTGATATAATTACTTTCTAATATTCAAAGAGTCAAAAAACTAAAAAATTTACGAAGTTGTTGTTAAATATTGTACAAATATAAGAATTTTAATTTGACATATTGTCTCATTTCTCTCTCTCTCTCTCTCTCTCTCTCTCTCGCTCATTTTTCTCTCATTAAGCCACTCACAAATCATCTAAACATTATCAGTGCTTAATAATTATTATAATTAGAAATAAATATTTAAAAAGTACATAAATAAAATTATTAACAGATATAAAGTTTATAAATCATATTGTTTTATTGTAAGAGTTACAAATTCATTAAAATGAATTTAATAAAAAGATACGATTCTAAACATTTATGTGATAATATATTCAAAAAAATTATGTATGCGCGATAGTTGGCATGATTAAACTATTAATGATCAGGAATCATTATTTGTTCTGGAAAAACCAATTATTTTATTTGTTTTTGTGTGAGCATCATTAATATAAAAATCTACAATTCCTATTAAACAGTTATTAAAAGTAACAAGTAAACACCGTTACAAGAGTGAGTGAGAACGACAGAAACGGACAATTGTATGCTTAGAAATATAAAAAAATATCCCTTGATTCAAATCGACGGATGATTTTTTATTATTAACCGATATTTTTATTACAACGTTTAGTGAAGTGTTCACTAATCCAAATGGATGTTGCATTCAAAATTATCGTATATATCATAAATTGAATAAATTAGATTAAATAAGGAAATTATATAAATCAATTTTATAAAGTTTATTTAAGGAAACAACTGATCGAAAATCTCTTCGACCGTTAAAAGATTTAAAAAAAATGTTTTGTATACATTAACTTAGATATGAACACATTCGTATATCCGAGAAAGAATAGACGAATTTATAGTTATAAAAATCTAGCAATATTGTTATAAAACAGTTTCAAAATATTCCGGATCTATTTTAATCTTGAGATTATAGTAGTTTTACTTGGCTTTATATCTGGAACGATAATCTGAAAAAACATTTTGTGAACCGCCGAAACTGATAATGTTATTAACTAATAAGTAAAATGCGCAGGCAAATTTAGGCATAGCACGTGGTTATGTTTAACAAGTTGTACAACAATGTTCTGGATCAATTTTAATATTTGAAAAATTTAAGTTAAATTTAATTTTATATATAAAATTAAACGGAATGAAATTTTGTGATCTGCCATAAGTGTGATTGTTATTAATAATATCGAATTTTGTAAGCGCGTACAAAAATGGTATGAACACTGCAAGTGATAGATTAAACAATTCTCTTTTCTTGACCCTCGTTATTTTCTCGCTATTCTCAGAATTTGTAATTATGCTTATTCTGTGATAAAATACTTAAGACCTGCCTGAAACGAATCCGCTGAACTTTTGTTGCTTGTTGTAAAGCAGTATATATTTAAAAAGAAAAAAGGAAGAAAAAAATAAATAAATGACGTTTAATCATTTGCTGGGTGCGTATACGATAAAACATAAAAATAGAAGCATGGAGGTCTCTATTCCCTTGCTCAAATTGAATATTGAAAAAATGTCATTATAAAAAAATTAATTTACATTATAGTTTCTTCGGTTGAAGTACGGTTAGAATTACATTACTATCAATAATGGAAGTTCTAATGTCATTTGAAATAATTTGTCATGCTACATTATGAGTAAGTAAGCTCAATTATGAGCTTACCTAATACCTTATATTTCAGAATTATCTTATAACGAAAATTTTATATTTATGGATATGAAAAACTTTTACTTTAAATTTTAAGATATACTTTATTTAGTAGTTTCTACGTTTACAAAAAACTCTATGACTGTTTAATTTTATTGTTTAAACTGGGTAAAACTTTATTTTAATCTCCAAATGAAAAAATGATAATAAAAAATCTTATTCTTTAATAATAAAATAAAATTTATTAATAAAAATAAAATATGTACCTAAAAATTATATAGTATACTAATTTTGAGCGATTACTGTGTTAGAAAACTTTTACTCAAGAAAAATATTTAAAGATTATATTTTAAAAAATGCTTAAGTTATTGATTAATGTTGATCATCCATAAAAATTGAGTAGTAATTAATTATATCAGCATGTAAATTTTAATTTTATCTAATAAAAGTGTATCGCTTCTATAAATAAATCAATAAAAAATGTTAATAGATGTTTGAGCATTGCATGTAAGAAATTTTTTAATTATAATTAGAAGATTTTGAAAGATGAGCAAAAATGGTAAATAAAAAACCAAATAGAAAAATATTAAGATTCACTATAACAAAACTAAACTGTCTTTTAAATTTTTTAATTATTTGGATTTCAATATAATATTAATAATAATTTTTAAATATCAATTTGTTACATCTATGTAATTACTTAATATTTTCCTCTATTAACAGAACGATTTATTATTATGTATTTTATTATTATGTATTATCATTATTATCATATATTATTATCATTTTCAAATTTTATTTTATTTATTATTTATATATAATTTATTGTTAACTCGTTTCAATTAAGCATTTATTTTTGTTTAAATTTAAATTTATTTTGGACACATTTGAGTAGAACTAAAGTTTTGATTCTTTTAATTTTCTTTTTAGCACCTTTAAAATAAAGATAAAAACTTTTTGTTTCAAAAATTATTAATTTAACTGAAAAGATTTTCAACTATTGGAAAAAAAATGAAAGGTAGATAACAAATAATTTGACAGATCAATCAATTTTAAAATGTCAAAAGAATTTTGAAGTTAATTGTAAGAATTGTAGAGCATATAAAAAGGATTGATTTTTTTTAAAAAGTCTTAATTTTATATTTAATCTTGAAAAATAGATGTTTTTTTTGGATTTATTGTTAAAATTCTATCCGCTAATAATTGAACCACTGAAAAAATCTATAAAAATAATATAATGTGGACATCCTATGAGATATTTCTGAGAGACACAAAGGCTATTGATGTAGCAAGTGCGAGTAGTAGTTCTTTATAATAATGAAATTATAGTTTAGAATACGCAAAACTCAAGATTGAAGTAAAAAGAGGCCGATTAAGAAATATATGACTCATGTGAAATTGAATTTGAAAAATCAAGAATGTAAAAGATTAATTATAATTAAGTGAAGGCAAAGTATCATCTTCTCTAGACAAATGGAAAAGTGCATTTGAAGTATCAATTTCAGCAGGATTCCTGTTAGAGTAATTACTGAATAGCTCATATGCGGTCGAGTGGATGACATCCCAGGAAACACGAAACTGGTGGATGCAAACCGATCTGATTGAAGTATCAAATGCAGAAACGCGAATCCAATCCTCTGCAACCCTAAGCAATCATGACTGACATTAAACATTTGAAGATTAGAATAAAAAGTCGTGGAACGCAACTAATAGTGACAGATAATTATATACAAGAGCTAAACTTGTGCATTCGCAACGACTCCCATGTGTAATCCAACGAATTCGAAATAAATCTCATTTTATGTGCAATTTACTCAACTCAAAATTGATATATGATCTGGTCTGTATGAAAAACCTTAGATTTATGGTATATGAATACGCATACACCTTCGAAATACTACAACCATGCGTAATGCTCGAAAAATATGAATTGTTGCATTCACATAGATTTTAATAAACGATATGTAGAAATACCTTTTGGCTTTCAAAAACATTCATACTCTACACATCAGTAAATACTTCTTAAGTTCCGCCTTAAAATTTTTTACACCTAAATAAAAATGAGAAATCCTCGTGTAAATTATAATTTTGAGAAAAAGGAAAAATTTTAGTCAAATATTTAAAATACTATATTTCAATGAACAAACATTTAAAAAAATAATGTTGCGCTAAATATAACTGTTTAAAATTGTATCAAAAGAAAGAAATTTAAAACGATATTAAAAGTAACGGAATGTTTAACTATTATAATATTTATCTATTTATTACAACACCTATAATATATCTAAAGACAACAGATTATTGTACAATCTAATGATCTGACTATATTGAAGAATTCCAATATTTGAATATTTTTAAGTTGGACATAAAAATAAATGCTTAGTTTTTTAATTATATGAAAATGTATAATAAAGGCCATTCAACAGATGCGACAATATCAATTTATATGAATATGAATTTATACAAATATGAATCTGCGTCGGTATAAATAAAGTAAAGTTTTTTATGATTATATTATAAAAATTAGCAATATATAAGCCAGATTTATTCGTGTGTTAGTTTTCATTTTATAAAAGAAACTTCTTAAAAATGTTGATAATGAAAAAATGTAGAGTAGATACAAAGATATTCTTTAAATAATGATGTAATATAAATTCGAAAATAATAATGATAACAGAATAATAATATTTGCTAATTTTTTCTTACTAACTTTATTATAAAGACCAATCAATGCTATAAATATTTTAAATAAACTGCAAAGATACTGTAAAAATACTGTATTTTTGTAACATTTTTTTCAAACTAAAACTATAATTTATATATACAAAGTTTCATAAAATTATCTGCAATATTCGATAAAATTTCATTTAAAAAAAAAGTTTTTTTATAAATTGACGAAAACATTTAAACATTTTATAAATACTTAAAAAATAAAGGAGGAAATAAAGTGTAAAGGAGGGAATAGAAAAAGGGGTGGTCCTCTCTCTCTCTTTCTTGATATCTCCATCTTTTTCCTGTTTACTCGAGATTCTCAGCCTTGGTAGATCAGCATCAGTCGTGTGCGAAACACGTATCAGTTTAGTGATTTTATGAAAGCTTCCTTTATTATTTTGAATGATTTTATAATTGTTGTGTCATAAGTTTTTAAAACTTTTGCATTATTATTTAAAATATAATATAAAATAGAAAGTATAGTTTCTTCTAAGATAAACTATCGATTATAAAAGATCTAAATTTATTTATTCAAGTTTTGTAATAATAATGTTATATTTTGCAAATCGATAAATATATAATCGAGTGATTGATAGATATTTTTAATTATTTAGGTTAGTGATAAAAAAAACCAAAAATAGTGGACAAATTATGCGTGACAAGTTTTCATTCAGTGTGAGTTTTTAAATGAATCTCATTATTATTCATTTTTATGACGTTTAAATACTATAAAATGATTGGAATATTAAATGTTTTAGTTTTATTATACTATAGATAAATAAAATAAATATTACAATAAGAATCGCTTTCAAATTTTTAAATAAAATTTTTTTAAGAATATCATAATAAAAAATGTCTTAACAAAATATATAATTTTATTTTCGTTATAAAAAGAATTATTGTTGTGATTTAAGTGAAATAAAACAATAATTTAAAATTCGGAATACTTTTGTAAAGAAAAAAGTTTCCTTAATCTAATAAATACTAGACGTAAATAAACAATATAGTAATATACAAAATTTCTTGATAAAATAAATAATAAATAATAAACTAAATCAAGTTGATAATTTATTTTATAACTTTCATGATAATAGTATTATATCCTAACTATTAATTAAATATTTTAACGAATGTACAAAGCTGCAGTTTACATATAGATTAATTCATTACAGTTTCAATAGCGACTTCAAAATATCATTATAACAGATTTATTTAACAATCTTAACATAGACTATTAACATTCTTAGTTAATATGATTAATTTTATGTAAAAACACCAGTGCTTCAACATTTGTATTTTTTAATTTCATTTTTGATCTAATTTAATAATTTATATTATATAATTTATTCTATTCACCATTATATTTTATATAATAATTAAAATAAAAGTACAAAAATTTTATATTGAAAAAAGGTAAAATAATTTTTTTCTACAACATATTATTATAGCTCTTAAAAAAAATTTTTATTGTAATTTAAATCTGAGTTGTATATTTTTATATTTAGTTAATGTAATTTTCTACGAGTAATTTTCTATACTGTATTGACATAAAGTAAATATTATTTAAAATCTTAAACTCTACTTAAAGATATGATACAGTTTAAAATGTATTTTTAAAATAGTTCAATTTAATTTGTATTTTAATTAATGTTATATAATTTGTATTTAACATTTTTTATAAGACTAATAATTATTCGCAATCTACAGTTTATAAATAAATCACAAATATTAACATATATAAATTATTCTTTAAAATTTTAATATAATTTAATGTTTAACAATTAATAAAAAAATCTCTATGAATAAATTAAAACATTTCTTTGTCACATTATTTAATAAAATTACTTAATAAATAATAAACTTAATATTTTTTTCAAAGAAAATTGACTTTAAAAAGACAATATTTACGAATATTTCATTTTAATTTAATAAAAATTAAAAGAATAAATTATTAATGTTAACAGTTTGTTGATGGAAGAGAAAAGTCGAACGTAAAACCGAACATGCTAAAAAATTCCCAGAGCGTTGCTGAGAAAACACTCAAGTGCGATTGGTTTTAGTTTCGACCCTCCTATTTACAAAAATTTCCAACTATTAAATGGGCGCTTTTTTGGCTCTGCTGGGCCGGAGCAATGCAAGGTACGTTTTCCACGGATTTGAAACACCGCTTGTGAACCACATTTAATTCTTTAATTCCGTGATATTCTTGCATATCTCTATTGCTACTTTAATCTTACAATATTTGACTTTCGTTTAAATTCTTTTTAACGTTACGTTTATTTTTTCATTTATAAGGATAAATAAGGACATAAACATGAATTTGTGACATTATTGTAGATAAAAGAAATTGTAACTTCTTTTTTGATAATTCACTATCTAATGGTGATTATAACGATATAATCTGTTTTTATAGATATTTCAAATGATTTAAAAATCTACTGTAAAAGGTTTTTTAAATTCAACACTATTTTTTCTATATATTATTTTCTACAAAATTAATGACCCATAAACCCTAACTGAACTATATAACAACACTTTTGCGCAAAATAAAATATTCACAGATGCAAAAGAAAAAATATTATTGAAAACTTAAGGCTCTTTGTAATGATTTTATTTGGAAATTATATAAAGTTTTAAGTTAAATCAAATAAGTTTTTCTAATTGTTCATAAATCACATATAAGAGATATTTATAGGGTGTAGATGTGAAACGGATATTTTAATTTAACTTACATTATAAGCTTAAAAACGTAATTTTATCAGAATGTCTAGTTAAATTGATTTTGTTGTAATTATATATTGATATCCGTTTTTAAATTTTATTTTTAACTATTGATTTTGTAAATATTTTTTACATGTAAAGTTTTTTCATTAAAATTTTACGTACTATTCTTTTTTTAGTCAATTTAACTATAGTTTCATTTCTCTTAAAATGTGTATTTAATTTGATTTGTGTATATTATCAATTGCATGAAGTTAAGAATATGAGTTAATGCAAAATTACCAGTAATAATATTGTTCTATAAATTTTGATTTTTTAATTACGTGACAATAACCAAGATTATTGAAAAAGTAAAAACACGTAAATATCACACATAATGTTTTCCTAATTTTTTCTTTGCGACGGTGGAATTCATCGCTAGTTTACAGAGTGTAGTGAAGAAAATATTAATGAACGTGTGTGTGTGTGTGTGCAAAAGAGTGATTGTAGAAAATATAAGCAGAATTCGCCGGAAAAAATGTAAGTGATAGTTGTAAAGACTCGCGGTTTCCGGACCAGCTCATGGAGTCGCCGCAGTAGCGTCCGGCTCATTCTTGGTCTTCTCGTGGCACGCTACCCTCTCTACAGCCTCTCTCACGACTTGCGCGCTTTTAGCTCGCGTTCACCCTTCTTGGTGCTCTGGCCTAAGGAGGGAAGCTCGAAAAAGAAAAGAGCCCGCACGCAGTAAGAAAGGGTCGTTCATCTCGAACTTCCACTCGAGTTCGACTGTCTGGAACGACTCGTATTTCGCCACTTCCGTGACGCTGCTTGGCGTACCGGATCCGCCCATCGAATCACAGGGAAACTACCGCCGTCACCGCGAGCCCTCGCGACACCAATGTAAGAAAAGGAAGTAAATAATTACCGTTGATGTACTGAGCACCGTCGAAATCGTAATATAATAAATTCGCCGCCGACAAAATAGAACGCGACAAAATCATCGCCGGGGTTAAATAAATAAGGTCTCTATTGCCTTGTAAACGGTAAACGCACCGTAGAACCAAAATACCTTAAACTGAATAGAACATAGAGTAATTTTATTATAAAAATAAACCGCTATTCTCGTTTTTTCTTCTGTCTCGTCGCGCACCCTCCTCCCGCCACTAATCCGGTCCGACCTCGAGCCATCCGGAAACGGGACCGAGTCGCCGACGCCAGAAGGGGAAGTAAACGAGATGAATTAGGAGCGAGGATAAACGAAACGACGAAAAAAATAGAAAAGAAAAATAGGCAAATCCGTCACATCTTGTATTCAATTTTTATTGTTTGTATCCTATCGACACATTTAAATCAATCTAAGTGTATATATATATAGTTTCTTCTATAATTGATAGTTAACTAATATTTGATAGTTAACTATAATTGAAAGTTAAATTATATTTACACTATCAATTTCTATGTTCTAAATTAAATTTTTGTTCTTTAAATACTAAATACTGAATATATATAATACATATAATATTATTTGAGTATGACAATAATAATAATCGTATTTTTAATTAAAAATTCACTTACATATGATTATACTGCTTTTTCGTAATCTTGTTTATCTTTAATTGTCAAGAAATTAATTTCAAACTATTTAAAGTAATTTTTATTAATAATATTTTTATAACATATTTTATAATATCGATCTTAAGTAAGGAATTCTCTACCTATGCTTAAAAAATATTTATGTATTTTATTATTTTCATGATTTATTCGTATTCTTAAATATTAATTAATGTTGTTTTCTAAATCATTTCTAACCAATGTTGTTTTCTAACCATTTTCTTAACCAATGTTTACGTATGTATCGAAATTCATTAAAACCTAAAATAAGTATAAAAATACGCGATGAGCAATTTTCCTGGTAACCAAACAAATGATTTTAAGAAAACGTAATAAAAAATATTCCAACAAATTTATTCGCTCCGAGCAAGTTTTACTCTGATTTATTATATAATTTTTTGAGATTTTGAAATTAAAAAATGGACAAAAGTATTAAAAAAAAAAAAAATTGTGATTTTAAATATAATTAAAAGTATTGATTAATTTTTCTTTATTAAAACTATTTTGTAATCTCAAAATATGTAAAATATACAATTTAAAACTGTTTCTAATGGTTTATCTTCTGAACTATATTAATATAAAATTTTTAGTTTCTAGTTAAATAAATAAAAGATGTTTAATATGAACTCAATAACAATTATTAAAAAGTATTATAATTTGTTTTCTTAAATTTTAAATATTTAGGTATCATTTGAATAGAACTGAATAAAGAAAAAATGAGAAGTTCGTTTACATCCAACAAGAATTCAGTAGCATTAACATGCGCGAGTATTTTGATGATTCTAATAAACTTCACCATGTAAATTCTTTAACTTTTCAATCATTAGACTTGTCATAAGCTACTTTGAAAGCTTTGATGAATTTGACCTTGAAAAAACTCGCTTATTCATCTTGACACCATCTACCTTTCATTATATTATTTTAATACATCGCACACCAATGAAATTTGCTAGATCCACGAGGAGTTGAAAAAATATATTGTGTACATTGTATTATTTCTTTAAAATGAATAAATTGTTGTAGAAATATTAATATAGCCACCAGATGGTGATCGGTTTTTTCAATATATAATCTGATCAAAATATTACTTAAATTCATTACTAATATTTAAATGTTTATCGATTACAACTCTTAATCAACTTTCAAACTTTTATAAAAGATTTGAACAAATAAAAAAAATTAATTATTACGCTTATAATGATTAATTTAAAAAATACTTGTTTAAGATATTATTTTTTTCTATTATTTATTTTTCTTTAAATCATCTTTTTACACATTTCAAATTTTTTAAATTAAGAAAATAATAAAACCACTAGTTTTATTTTAATTCAATTTCAGGTAAAAATTGAAAAAGTAAATCATATATTAAAAAATAAAATTTGTATTATATAAAATAAACTATAAAAAAAATTGTAGAATAGTTGAAAATCGAATTCATAAACAAATTCATTTAAGAAATAAACAGTATTTAATTAAAGCAAACAAATAAGATGTTAAAGACGTAAATTATAAATTAAATTTAAATAAAACCAAGTAAAACTAGTTTGTATAATTTTTTATGAATGTTGTTACTGAATTCGCAATATTATTCTTTCAATAATATTAATGTTAATAAAATTAAACGAATTTTGCTCTGTAATGTATAAATTAAAAAAAACGTTTATTTTTATTAAAGGATCAGTCGAAGATGCCTAGAAAAAATGGAAAAACATATATATATACATTTATAACTTCAATTTGTATAAGTAATACGCGAAATATAAGTGATAAAATTGGTACAAACTCTTCTTTTAAATTATATTTCAGAAATGTTTGTATAAATGTTCCAATATTATTCTTCTATTAAATAATATGAATTACTTTTATAATATTTATTAACTTATATATACATGTATATATTCATATAAAGAATAATATATAATGAAAATTTTGAAGTTTTCCAATGAATTACTTAAACGAGATTTCTTTTAATTTAGAATTTGAAGAATTATTTTTTATCACCGTTTAATAAATTTTGATATAATACTTTGTATCCGAAAATGCAATTTTTTTTTATATTGCAATTCAAAGTTAAAAATATATGCTATTAAGGCCTGAAAGCTTATCATTTTTCACGAGTTATATCATTACCTTTATTATCATTATTTTAATTTTATATTTAATTAAGTACTAATTATAGCTCTGTTATATCTATGCAATACTTGGTTATTGAATCTAGTCAATATTACACAATTATTTTATTGATTGATTGCATGTACTCATATTGTGTTGAAAAACATTAATTATCAAATATTATTTATTATTTGTTTATTTATTATTGTTAATTAGAACTTTTTAAAATTTCTAAAACACTAATTAACAAAAATTCTTAAAACACTAATCATAATATTGCACAGCAAATTTATCAGACCATTACCAAGCAGGAATATTGTTCCAATATTAATATGTATGCTCTACTAATAAAATTCACCTTTTTTTAAAGATGAAAGTTCAAGTCTTACAATAAAAAAATGCATTAATTTTATATTATTATTCTGCAGATACATAATAATTCATGTAATTTTTAATATTACATCAAATGTCTATTTGCATTTCATCTATAATATAATATGTGACAATATTCATAGACAGATAATTCACAGTATATATTAGTTTTTATAAAATATATTTACTATTTTCCTTCAATCAAAATTTGTATGTAAGAATTTATGTCAAATTTATATATTATAACGAAATTATTTTATAAATATTTATAAAAGAAAGTAAAAATTCCTATTTTCCTTGGAAAAAATTTCTTATCGTTTTATAAAGATTCATATCAATTAATATTGTAATTTTTTTTCATTATTAAATATCTTTATACTTAGCGCTTTTTTATCTAGTGATATTTTATAATGACGGTAGGGAAGCAGAATATATACAAAGCGATTATCAAGCTGATAGAGAGAGAGAGATAGAAAGAGCGAAAAAGCGAAAAAGGAAAAGAAATAAGTCAACTAAAAAAAACACAGTATATTAAGAAAAAAACAAGAGTATCAATATAATCGGTATATACAGAAAATAACTTGTGTTTACTTAAAAAAAAGTGGAGAAAATAGGAAATAAAAAAAACGTAAAATCGTCATTCAAAGAAATGAGGGTACATTTAAGACCCTTGTTGTTAAGTTAATCACGTAACCGATGGTAATATCGGTCCGATAGTTTAGGAAGAACTTTCTAATATATTGTATATTTCAGTCGGAATTTATTTAATGAATAAGATATAGAATAAAAAAAAGAGAAGTTGAGCAAGATTGACGAATAAACAACGGGATAATATTTAACATGAAAAAAATGTTTGTTCTGTAGAAACGCACTCAAAATAACGAACAATCGAAAAAAGTACAAAGGCTTACTTTTAATTAAAAGGACATATATACAGCTACTAAGTATTATTTACAGCAATCTGGGATTCTATTCACTTTTACTACAGTATTTTATTTTTCTCTTGTAAGGTTATCGTTTAACAATAACTTATTCTACAACTTTGGAAACTATTCATAATGTACTTTTGAACTTTGGATCCATATTGATGTATTATGCTTTTGTGATTTAATAAATTAACTTAAACACTTAATCATTTTGTATTAACATGGTAAAAAATTAATTGTTATTTATTTATTAGTGGAATATACTTATTATCAGTGTTATTTTAAAATTGGTATCAATGGAATAGAAATTCATGAAAAGAATAATACGAAAAACTATAATGAATAGTAAATAAATAGTAATAATAATATAAATATTTATGTTCATATTTTTGGCGTACATTAGTTTTTTGTCCTAAACTTCTAGAAATATTTAAAATTCTAAACAACTTGTTGAAAATCTTATTGTTTTGTAAATCATATATAAATTAGAATTTTTATAAAATATCTTTTTTTAATGATTTTGAGAAAATATCTGCAATCTTTGATATTTTAGCGAATACAAACTCTGGTCATGGATAAGCCACCAATTCCGTTAAAATACGAAAGTTTATTTTATACAAACAAATGAAAATCATAAAATATTGCAGGAATGGTCACGAATGGATTCATTAATTTTGTAATTGGGACGATAAAAAGAAGATTCGGATTCAGCGCAGACGGGTCATAGCTGGAGGATACGATATTGTCATTTTCCTTATGTTGGTCTCGGTCAGCTATTTGGGAGGTCGCTTCAACTCAAACCCAGGTTCATATTTTAATTTTCATTTATTTTACCAACATAATTGTCCAAATCCACATTTGGTTCAAAACAACATTTTTATATTAAGTTATTGACATAAATATTTCTTAGTATATTACATAATAGATTATAAATATTAAGTATTTTTAATTTATGGATTTTATCTAGAAAAAAATATTCTATTGTATAAATTATAATGTAGACCATTAAATCTACTTCCATGTAAATGACACCAACATTTCATTAGCATATAATATTTTAAATGCATATAATATTATAAATGTAACAATTCTTTTAGTAGACTACTAGATTTACTTTCAGAATATTTATATTATATTATATTAGGCATAAAAAATGAAAGAAATTAAAATTTAAAAAAATAAACTAATTTATAATTATGTAAAAATCATTGATAATTTGTTTATAAAAATTAAGATAGAAAAATATCGTAGATAATTTAAAAATTTAATCTTAAAATTGTTCTATTATTAGCTTACTTATATATTTTTAGCGTAATTCTATTCAAAGTGAAATCTTTTTGTTGTTTTGAATTTGAAACATAAAATATCTAATACATAATAAAACTCCACCTATCATTTTTATCTCTGACAAGTCACTAGTAGACATTAATGCTACCTTAACTTATACGTTTATGTATATCGTTTCTTTTAATATTTCTTCTTTTTTAAAATATGATATAACATGTACCGCTTTTTTAGAGTGATGAGAAACATGAGTTGTAAGAACTTTATTTTAAATTCACATTTATGATACTATATTTAGTAAGCACACTTTTAAAAAGATTCTATCGTAAATTAAGTCCTTGAAACTTTTCAGAATCGTTGGCGCGTAACAAATTGCTTAGCATAAAATTGGTTATGTTTCCTTTCTCTATCATTTACAGTAAAATGTAACTATTGAGAAAACGCATTCAAATTTAACTTTTGTAGTAAGGATTTTATCTTGAAAAAATAAGAAATTATACGTGAAAAATATTTATTAAAAAACCATGGTTAGTGCTCCAAATACCGTAAAAAGTGCGTGGAAAATACACGTAAAGTGTATTAGATTATTGAAGTAAGTTATAATACAATGGATAAATAAAAATAAAAAAGATAGAATCAAAGTTCTTTCATTAAAAGCAATGTAGACAAATGGTTTTTTTTCCGTGGCAATGCGGAAGTTAATAAAAAGGAAGTAAGCAATGCTAAACAGGATATTGGTTAACCGTGTATCTTAAGCTAATATACGTAAAGGTACTCACAGGTATTAACAAAAACTTCTTTACGGTAGCTGTTTGTCATAACTTTACAGACATTCTGCTCTAGGTTGGAACATATAGAGCTTGAGCCCTATGGTGACATGTATTTAACGATATTCCTAATAATCCAACTGTTGCACGGTGCTGGTGTTGCGCCGTTCTACACTCTTGGCGTCACGTACGTCTTACCTCGACGAGAATGTTTCTAAGGAAGTGTTCTTTGCACGCTTTCTTAAGGCTTTCTTAAATAGATTTAATGGATCTTCACTAGTGATCTAAGACCGAAGGTTGGAATTTACGAACTCGCTTTTTAATTTCTTATATTGCATCATGTCTCTTACGATCTTTCACTATACTTATTTACTATTTTGCTTGATGTATCCTTTCAAAGTCTCTAAATGACTACTTTATATTTCAAATAAAAAGAAAATTTCTTTGTAGAGTAAGCTGATTTAACTCGAAACCTAAGTTTATATTATTCGATCAATTATACAAACAAATTCATTACACAAAATTGTCATGAACAATATGGCTTTTGCCACCTACTAAGATCACAGTCAACAAAATTGAAATTAAAGTAACTGCGAAATGTACGAGTGAGAGCATAAGAATGTTATTCTACTTGTCAGGCATTTACTATACAATGGCAGTAATTGGGCCTGCTTGCGGCTACGTCATAGCAGGCGAACTGCTGAAATTATATACAGGATTTCTAAGGGTTGATCCAAGATCGTAGGTAAACTAATTTCAATTCTTTATTAATCAACGTCATCCCATTTGACAATTACAAGCATGTACATTTATCCTTCTGTACCCAGTACCTATAATAATGTACATACTTTGTCTTAGGTAATTATCTAATTTAAAGGATTACAAACGTTTAATACTTATTAATTTTTGTTTCCAATAATAAATTAAATTTCAGTTACGTAAAATTAAAAATATTTTAGAGACTTCTTATTTACATTTATTTCTGCCATTTATCTTATAAAACAAATTTTTTATCTACCTTTAATAATTGAAGTATTAAATTATAAAATAATTAAATTAATATAATTAAAATTTATATACACAACAAAATTAATCGTAAATATTACTATATTTTTTTTAATAAATATGAAAATTATTTGTAAAGTGTAAGTTATAAATTTATTAGTATTAATGGCGTTGGAAGACTGAAGTTCTAAATCAATAAATGCTTGTATTATATTTTATATATATTATTATTATATATTATATTATATTATATTATACATATTATATTATATATATATATTTCGTAAATATAATAATAAAATTCAAAAACTCAATTTTGAAGAACCAGAAGCACATGACTGCAATAACAAACTCATTATACATCGTAATATTTTTATTTGCTGAATGAATATAAGTATGACGGTTCAGCTGTTTCAACTGCACAAAAAACCTCCTTACAAAAATATGCATTGAATTAATTTAATAAGAACACATAATACCTAATAGAACATTTTTGCTTTTCATGATCCCCTCATCCTAAATTCATCATTCTATTGTCATTTTGCCTCATCTTCATTTAATAGTAAGTATGATACAACAAATTTAATTTTCTGAAAGCCATTCATAAATAAGGTATACGCAAAAATACCGTGAATTTTCTGTATTAATAAATTATACAGTGTCATCGTAAATGTTTCCTGACTTAGCTACCGGCTCAATAACCGGGAATCAATTACAATTTTTGTTTAAATAGATCTCGTTCACAACAGTATTCGCGCTACAAATATATGAGAAAGGGTGCATTGGTAAAGAAGAAGAAAAAATCCAAAAAATAAAGAAGGATAGAAAACAAAACAGTAACAAGTAAGAAATGACGACATAAATATTGTATAAGCAAAAATGATTGCACAAGTATGCGAAAGAATTCATGTGTGTCGCCATTAGAGTACATAATAGGTCGAGATTAATAGTGCATGTAACGCCATGCATCGGGTAAGTCTACAATAAAAAAAATACCAAGCAGTAAATTGACATTATCAACAGTAAATTGACGCTGATGAATGAAAGACGTCCTTTTAATATTTCCTTTTGTTCTGGCATTTTTTTATTCTGTTTATTTCTTTTTCACTCTTTCATTTACTTGCATAAATAGAACAACGATTTTTTTAATAATAAAAGCAAGTTACATTGTTTGAAAGATTTCTGAAAATTTTTAAATTGAAAAATATATCTCTGCATACCTATCAATTAAATATATAATACTATTATTTATCAAATTTAAAAATTTAAAGACTTTTTCATTGGATCAGAAACTCGAATCTTATATGAACTAGGTATTTTGTAAACCTATCAATAGTTTTACGCGATATTAATAATTAATAATAAATAATTTAATAATATTAATAATAAATCAAATTATGAAAACTGCGTTGCATGTGTATTACATAAATTTTGTTTTTAAATATTTAAAAGGTTTCGGCCGATATTGTTTCAAGTGTCAGTATATATATATTCACTCTTAAGAACGCATCGAAAGGCTTTAAGCAAGAAGTCATTCGACTCCACAAGACTTGTAAACTCAAAGATTTTCAAGAGTAGCTCCATAGATTGTACATTTTGTGCCGCGGCAAAGTCGCTTATTTTTATAAACAAACGTTTAAAATTTACTTTGAGTCAAATAGTTTACGAAAAAGTGCAATCATAGATTTAGAAAACTGTTATTAAAACTATAATCTATTCGCTCTAATATTTAAAGACAACATAAATCGAAAATGAGACGAATATGTTTACAATAAGAAATAATGTAACAATGATAACAATTACAACTTATCTTTTTTCCTTTTGGTTTCTTCTACCTTTCTTGAGTATAATACTTCTTCTCTCTCTCTTTCTCTCTCTCTGTCTCAGTACATCACTATCAAATAAGATAAAAATGTCCTTATATGTACATATATTTGTCAAATTACAAACAAATGCTAGTACATAACAAATATTGTAAATCTAAAAAAATGTTTAAAGGACCCCTCCATAAGCATCTTATCATCATGTTCATTGATTTCTTGCTGCATGGCGGAGTTTCGGGACTGGTAGTGCTTCTTGTTTAGTCTCGAGTCTAGAAAGCGAATCTCGTTGTCTATGAAGTGTGTGGGCCCTTCTATGGAGGCCGAGAATTGTTTCTCTTCGCGGATTACTTGATCGAGATTCTGCTTTTCGCTGTCCTCTAACGTGATCAGCTCCACTGGACAGATAGCGGTGGTCGGCCGAAAGATCTTTTCTACGGCGAGGATTAATTGCAAATCGATTTAGCTCTGCAAATCCATGCTAATTAGTGCGTAGTAATTGAGCGTACTGAGGACGAGGAATGTTACGGTTATTCTACGGCTTTTGAAGTTAATGGATCCGAATATAATTTCGGTCATTTCTTTGTTGGTGCCGTCCACTAGTGTGGTGACGTAATAGCTGGGGCTTGCTTTCTAGCCTTGTTAGCGGCACCATTCTGCTGTGTCACTTTCTACGAGCAAATTGATGGCCCCGATGTCCATGAGGGCCTGGATGTACTAATTGCTGATGCTCATGAGGATAAAGCACCGTCTGTCCCGTTGTTAATGGGACGTCCCTGTAGGACGGCTGGATCAATCCTCCCCCTATTTTCCTGGGCCCAGGGATTGCAATTTCTGGTTAGGATTCCATCCTTTTGCAGATCAAGCAGAAGACCCTGAAAGGGTTCTGGCTTTCGATGCGGCAATGTCCTTGTTGATTATATCTCCAACAACATGATTGTAGGGCACGGCGGCGGCGGTAGCAGCAGCCATCACTGCTCATCGGGCTGCTGAGCGTTTCCTCCAATTTTCCATAGCTTACTATCTATCCCCTCAACCTGGCGACCTAAGTTGTTGAGATTCTCGATTTATTCTGGGAGATAGATAGTAAGTTACGAACGCATATTCTCGCGTATACATATAATTTGTTCTACTGTGGAGAACCCGCCATGTTTCCTCATTAGTCCGTAATGATGAGAACAGTCGAGCGAAAGTTCTCGTTTATTCTATGTAAACGTTCGGTTATTTGACATGACAGGTCTCCCTCCTCTCCTGCAGAGAGGAAAAACTTTCGCAACATTTTTACGAGGTTGGTCTTTGTGTGGAAACTCCCCATGTTTCTATATCATATAAGCGCTTCGCCTCGCAAGAGTTCGGATGCTCCAAAGAGCAAATGTTCATCGGCGAGACCATAAACGATCTGTAGTTCTTCGACCCTTTCCAGTAAGGTGTATACATTCTTTCCATCAAAATGGCAATTTCATTTGCGAATCTGATCCATCACTCGGTGTTTGGGAGGCGGTGGAATTTCCAGGGTCGAAGCTGCTTGCTTGATGATTGGTTCGTACGGTGCTGCGGTTGGTTTATCTTGGACATATAGCTGGAGGGCCGGTGGTTTCAGTGTATAATGCGGAGGGTCTGCAACCAGCAGTAGTCGAGGCGTTTTTGCGTAGTTCCTGGAGGCTGACATTGGCCAGGTTTGGCACCAATTCGCGTACGATTAAGAGCTCGTTAAGAGCTCCTTCTCAGCATCGGAATATTAGTAGTCTAACTGAAGAAGAATACTAATTCGTCGTACGAAAGTTCATCTATCATTAGAGGTGACATTTAAGTCAACTCGGAATCGTTGCTTTGAGTCTCTATTTGTCTTGCGCTAAGTTTCTAGTTCCTAATTTCGATCTAAGACTCGAGTCTCTGTTCAGGCGCCATGTAACTAGAACTTCGTGAGTTAACAGAACGTGGTTTTTCTAATATCTTGACGTCTCTGTTTGGGACGTCATGTAACGCGGATTTGTTTACTCTTATTCTTTGCTATGCTCTGCTTACTTATTTGTCCTTCTAGCGACGGTAGAAGCGGCGGCTCAATTTTTCGTGCTCTCTGGCTGTCCTGGTCCGGATAGCTCTGTTACGACTCCATATCACTAAAATTATCAAAAATAAGGAAGAAAAGCAAAAAAAAATTTTTTTCATAGAGAAAATTTTTTTCTTTAACTTTCTCTCTCTTTTCAATAAGGAAAATTTTAAAGCATCTAAAATCGACACTTAGACCTAGAATGTCAGAGTAAGAGATCATAACCATGACATGTTTATGACTGCACCTGCATTTTTGAGCAGCCAGAGGCCTACACTCATACACGCGTACAGCAATACCTTAAAATGCGCGCCTGCACCCAAAACCGACTGAACGCGTTACACATACGCATACACACATAATGATACCTTCAATTGCGTGCTTGGACCTTCAAACAGCTGTACGGCCACACAACATACGTATATACAGTTACATCTTCAACTACGCAACTGAATTTAACAAAGAAAAATATATTTTCCTATATATTATTTTTAGTTTTATTACATAACTAATTAAAGAAAAATTTAAATAATCAAAAAAAGAAGACAAATAAAATAAAATTATATAAATATATACGTAATAAATTACTAAAACATAATTATAAAATAAATCTAATTTAGTTAATAACATTAATACATTAAGTCAAAATTGAATTTTTCTAATAATTATTAAGCGAATATAGGCAATATTAAAAGACTGAATGAAAAGCCGCATTCATTATCATTATTTTAACTAATTGTTTTCCTTATATTTATATAAATTTATTACAGAAAATAAAATAAATAAGAAAAAAAAAGTAAAAGAAAAATTTAAATAAAATAAATAAACATTAACAAAGTTGTTTTCTACACGATTAAAGGAAAATAATATTAACAATGTTTTCTATACGATTAAAGGAATCTAATAGTAATCAAACAAAGAAAATAATAATAATAAAATTAGTAATACTAACATAAAAAATAATAAAAATCATTATAACAAAATAATAGCTCCTACAAAATCTGAAGAAAAATTAAATCTAACCACGAATTATTATTAATTTAACTAATATCATTAAAAACAGGCTAAATATTAACAAATTTATAAACCAAAACTGTAATATTACGAAAAAGGAAATTGCGAAACGAATTTTAAAAACAGTTAAATAATTAAATAATATAAATACTAATTATTTAATGAAATTGAAAATTGTATACAGGCTGTATAAACTTTTCCGCAAAAAGCCATAAAAATCTTCTTTGCCTATACCGCCTGTGCTTTAAATATTGTTTAAAAGAGCACATTTCTCCAAGCAAAAAAGTTCGTCTTCAGATCTCGTACCTAGAAGTTGACCTACTGATCTATATTAGAAAGTAAGTAAATAAACACCTTTTAATCTTCATTATGTAGTCATTTTATTTGGGGATTGCCCTAACCTTTCCTCTTTTCCCACTTCTTAAAATTTTACACTATACTATCTTTTGCCTCACCTTTATCAAAGTTGCTTTGATAGAAAATTTCTCTCACATGAGACCGAGACGAGACAAAAGTCTGGCCACTGTTTTATGTTTCTGAACTAATTTTTCACACATGAAATCGAGACGAGACAAAAGTCTGGCCGCTATTTTAGGTTTCAAAACTAATTTTCTTACGTGAAACCGAGTCGAAACAAAGGTCTGGCTGATGTTTTATGTTTATAAACTAATTTTCTTATATAAAACCGAAACAAGTTGGAGGTCTTGCAGCTGTTTAATGTTACTAATTTAGTTATTAGACCTAAAATAGGGCTCAACAAAAATTTGATGCGTTTTAGCATTTTCTTGTAAAATTTTAATTTAACTTCACACATATAAATGAGATTGAGTTATCTTGAGATAGTTTTAGGACTGTAGCCCATCCCAGGCTAGTATATTTAATTGTACAGACCTAAAAAGGGCATCAGCGTTGTGGACATAACATGAAGATTTTTGGGGGATAATGTCCGGGATAATGTGGTCAAATTGTTAATTTTTTTATTTTCTTTATTTTTAGAAAACATATGAACAATAAGCCATTTGTCCTAAAGAAAAAAATAAAAAAACCTTTAAAAGTACGCTACTGCGTTTTAGAAGAGCGAAGGAGCGACAAATTGCAGAAGCGTGTAAACAAAACCCAGGAATAAAATAAAGCACATAGAGAATTTCCCTCGAAAAATAACAATATCGCGAAAGTTATTTGGCCCGGGTAGAAGAAAAAAAAATACGTAGGTATACTCTTCAGTAAAGTGCGTCGCGAGTACCCTAAGGCAGAATATTGTATAAAATGTTTTGAAATAAATATCTGGTACTCAGGTACCACAAGGTTTATAGAAAGACACTACTTCGAAAGTACCTTACATGAATTGTAAAGAGATTTAAAAAAGAAAAAATATATATATATTGAGATTATTATTTATTTATTTTTTTTTCATTTCCTTTCATCATTAATGAATTACTTAACATGAATTACCAAACATAATTAAAAAAAAGAATAATATTAAAGATTGAATTATAATAAAAATAATTGAATATAATTTAACAAATAAAATTGAAGTTTTAAAATATAAAGAATATTAATTTAATTCTAATATTAAAGTTAGAATTATAATAAAATAATTCAATATAATTTGACAAATAAAATTAAAGATTAAAAATATAAAGAATATTAATTCGAAATATTGAATTATAATAAAAAAATTTCAATATAATTTGAAAAATAAAATTGAAGAATTAAAATATAAAGAATATTAATTCAACTATAATATTAAAATTTGCGCTCACCGCTTATAAAAGAGGCTTATATGTTCTATTCCCTTAAATTCTAGACGCGGTGATGGCTATATTAATATTACTTTTGCGGTACGCTCACCGCTTACAACGGAGCCAAATACATTCTATTTACTTTCGCGGTGCGCTCACCGCTTACAACGGAGTTAGATGCATTCTATTTACTTTCGCGGTGCGCTCACTGCTTACAAAGGAGGCTTATATTCTATTTCCCGGTGCGACGCTTCCGCACCATCGCTGCGACGGGACGTTAACGCGGCGGAATAGAGTCCAGCCCGATGGCAGTGACTCCGTGCACGCGACCGCGGCCCTAATCCTATACCGGGAGGTACGACATGAGTCGTGTCTCCGGGAGCCCCTAGTGCGCCAAAAGTCGCTCTTAGGAGTCGTGCGCCAAAAGTCGCTCGACCAGGGAGCCTTTGCTCCCCGAGCTCTGTTTCCTGGAGTTCCCCGGTGCGCCAAAAGCCGCTCGACCGGGGAGCCTTTGCTCCCCGAACTCCACCCTCGTCTGTCGATTTCACGTGAGCGCGCCCTTTTTAAACCTTTACTCGGGAGCGCTTCCCTTCACGTGTCTAAACTCGCGGGCCTCGCGGTGGGGTTGCGCCGCCTAACCGCTCTCGTGAGCCAGGCTGGTGGGGGGAAAATAGCGGCGGGGTGAGCGCGTCGCGCTTGCTCGCGTATCGCCCTGCGTTAGCCTGGCCAGGGCTAGACGCAAGGTTCCCCTCCACGGTCCCATACTACATTCTCCATTCCATACAGCCATCCCCCCTTCTCATGCGTATTTCGTCAACTCCCACTACGCTGGCCCTCACTCACCCTTCCATTCTACGCCCGATACTCACGTTTTCTCCTACGGTCACCGCTGTGCCGTACGCCCTCTCGCTCTCACTCGCACGTTCGCGCACTCTCTCTCTCTCGTGCCCTGCTTTCATGGACACCGCTGTGCCGTACGCCCTTTCACACCCCCTTTCATGCCTGCGCACTTTCTCTCTCATACCTCGCTTTCATGGACACCGCTGTGCCGTACGCCCCTTCCACTCCCACTCGCACGCTCACGTACTTCCTCTCTCATACCTCGCTTTCATGGACACCGCTGTATCGTACGCTCCTTCCACTCCCACTCGCACGCTCTCACAATTATACGCACATGTTCACTTGCTTTCTCTCTCACTCTCATGCTTTGCCGTACGCACGTTTTATCATTTCCATTGTATACATTCGCTCGCTCTTTCTCTATCACTCATGCTTTGCCGCACGCACATTTTATCATTTCCATGTATACATCCGCTTACTCTTTCTCTCTCACTCTCATGCTTTGCCTCACGCACGTTTTATCATTTCCATTGTATACATTTGCTCGCTCTTTCTCTCTCACGCTCGTACCTTAAATCTTCGGGCGTTGGAGTCCGGACCTCTTCTTCGCGATTCTTCCAGCCCTGTTCCCACGGCAATGCTTTCCTCTTGCGACGAAGTTATTCGTCGCACAATAAATAATAATAATAAAATAATAATAATAATAATAAATAATAATAAATAATAATAAATAATAAATAACAAATAATAATAAATAATAATAAATAATAATAAATAACAATAATAATAATAATAATAAATAATAATAAATAACAAATAATAATAATAAATAATAATAAATAACAAATAATAATAATAATAATAAATAACAATAATAATAATAAATAATAAATAGAAACAAAAAAAAAAGATTCCTTATATTCGCAGGTGTATAAACGAAGCGGCAAGTGCTAGGTTAAAAGAACTCGCCTATACGATCAAAGTTTTAGAAGATATAGAATCACGTATTATCCCAATAAATAACTTCTTATTTGAAGTTATAAAAGAAATGAAAGAAAAACACGAACAAATTGAAAGAAGTATCGACTTTTCAATATAAATGGCTATTGGGATTAAATAGTAATTAGAGTAATATAGTCGAATCTGTTCAAGTGTTAGAGTACCATTTTTCATCACTGCAAGAAAAAATCGAAATACTAAAAGAAAAATTAACAAAATTGCAATCGTAAAGGAAATTTTCTTTTTTATCTTCAAATAGAAAAAATATAGAGAAGCATCACTTTCACCATCCTGCCATCTTGCCATCGGAACATCATAAATTAAGGTCCCAAGCAAGGAACGAAGAAGACATGGACAAGAAAAGTATAAAAGATCCGTTCACTCTAACGAAACAGATACTGCGAGACTACCTCCCCCCAGTATTCAATAGTAGTGAAAATTGTGATTTAGCGTAAAGTCAAAGAAACCCTGAAAAAACTTCAAATACAGGGTGAGAAAACACAGTAAGCACTTCCACAAGCAATATAGCGTTACCCCCCAATCAACACATCTCTCATTAAAGATGCCGTACAGCTTATGTCTGAATTTGACGGGCATAACATTCCTCTCTCTGAACTTTTAAAATGGTTCGATGAAGCAAAAAGGATAATAAATCTGGAAGCAGAACAAAGCTTCATTAAATTAATGCACTGCAAATTAAGAGAAGAGGACCAACAGAGTATAATCGGTCAAAATTTTCAAACAGCGATGATCTAAACATCTTTATTAAAGGAATCTACGCGCCTGTTAAAACTGTCACTCAGTTACTAGAGATATTAGGTAATCAGTTTCAGCTAGAGAAAGAAAGCGTGATCACTTACACAAATACAATTAAAGACTTTGGGAACAAAATTTTGGAGGGCAAAGGACAACCGAAAATCAACCTTGCAGTGCTGAATTTATAACTTTAATTCAAAAAACGGTTGTTGGATGCTTTAAAAACGAATTAAAACTAGAAAGCGAACAAAAACTTGCCGACATTGATAATGTAGATGATTTGGTTAAAAATGCGATTATCATTGAAAAAAAATTAGCATCGCAAAGACGTTTGATAAAGACAGATGTCTCGACCGATGAAAACGAATCAAAGGGATGAAAAAACAGCACACATGTCAAATCTGTTTTAAAACGAGGCACTTAGCCCAGAGATGTCATAATATTTATATTAATAAACCAGCGTGAAAAAACTGCTAAATGATCGTATAGAAGCATCGTATAGAAGATTTCACGAGAGTAATAATATGTCACATCTGTAAAAGATCAGGACATACAGCGCGGAAATGCAAAGAAACAAATATATGACAATCGTCTCATAAATAAGAATACGCATGATATCGGTGTTTTAATAATAATGACAAAAAACCAATTACCTATCAGATTTGTAATAAATCTGGTCACGTAGTGAATACCTGCTTCCAATTAAATAAAAAACAAAATACCTCCTATGAGGGTTCGAAAAAATTAATTTGTCAACTATGTAACAAGATAGGCCATTCTGCCGCAACCTGTATGAGCAAAAGTACCCCAGAAAAGATTTGCACATTTTGCAAATTAAAGGGGCATACTATTGACAGCTGTTGAAAGCGAAATCGACAACCTGAAAATCGAAAGCCGGAAAACTACAGAAGTCTCCCCATAACGAAAATGACAATGAAAGCTACCGAAAATCAGCACACAACACAAGTAGAAACACAATCCGAAAGTTATCTTTCCGAACTCCTACCGTTTTGGCGAAGACATTAGCTTTCTGCTAGATACAGGATCTGAAATGAGCATAATTAAGCAAATTATATTAACGCCTTTAAACGAAATACAAGACACCAGTTTAATTTTCATCTCTGGTATTGACTTAAATCCGTTAAAAACAAAAGGTACGACTAATTTAAAACTATTTTGAAAAATCCAATCGTTCGTAATAGTGAACGACGCTTTTCAAATATCATTCGACGGAATATTAAGATCAGATTTATTCCTAAAAAATAAGTGCAAACTGAACTTCTAGATTTAAAATATATATATATTCAAGACAGCAGTTACTCATTTAAACGAATAAAAAACGACGCAATAAAAGGTGAAATTAAAATTATCTTAAACATAAGGGTTGAAGAACCCAACCACTCCTCACCATTTGTAAATATAACTTATTCATTTGCCAATCCTGACAGGATTTTGATGTATTCAGGATCTGAAGTCAATTTGATAAAAGAATATTTATTAACTTGCGAACATACGATCTATAAAAAGCATAACATTTACCTAAAGGAAGTGAAAAACACCCTAATAAAAACCAACGGCATTACAGAATTTACACTCCTAAGAAACTCTAACATCTTCTTAGAATCCGACGATTTTCCCATTCATTTTGGATTTCAACCCTATTGATACACTGAATGAAGAAACTAATAAAAATTTATACAGCACTGTAGAAGACACATTAGAAAATGAAAATAAATATTACATCGTAACCTCATATATTATGCTGAATAAGGAGTTAAATTTGATAACTGAGGATGTACATTTTGCAATAGATATGCAGTCAATTTAGAAACTAACAATCAAAACTCAGAAAATCTCAAAAAACTACTTAAATTAGATCATTTGTTTATATCGATGACCTAATCATCTGCAGCAATTCAATCGAAGAAGACCAAAATAAATTTAATTCAGTTATGGAAAGATTAACGATCGCAAACCTCAAAGTCCAAATTAATAAATGCAAATTCCTAAAAGGAGAAGTTCGCTATTTGGGACACATGCTAAACAAAAACGGAATTAGTTCTGATCCAGAAAAGCTTTTAGTCGTTTGCGATTTCCCGCGACCCAAGGCTAAGAAAAAGATCCGACAATTTCTAAGATTAGCAGGATATTATAGAAAATTCATTAAGGGCTTCGCACAAATAGCTAAACCTTTAATACGCTCACTGCAAGACAAAGTAGATTTTTCATGTGATACCAAAACTTAAGATGCCTTGATTAAACTAAAAGAAGCTTTATGCAACCCCTCTTTACTGCGATTTCCGGACTTGTCAAAACCTTTTAATATTACTACCGATGCATCAGGAAATGCAATCGGAGTACTATCTCAGGGAGTAATAAGAAAAGATTTACCTATGCTTATACATCTTGAATATTACGAGGACCTGAATTATCCTATGAAACTTATGAAAAGGAGGCACTAGCAATGATCCACAGTGTTAAAACTTTTCGATTTTATATCTATGGGAAAAAATTACTTTTATCACTGATCACCAGTCCTTGGTCTGGTTCAAATCTGCCGAATATAGTACAAGGATACAACAATGGCGATTCAAACTGTCTGAATATGATTATACCGTAATTTAAAAACCAGGAAAATTAAATCTTAACACTGACGCCTTATCGTAAAACTCAACCAAAACAAGAAACATGGATGTTATAACAAAAAATTAGAGAAAACTTTTGGAGGCAATAGAAATTAATAAAATAAAAATAAATCAGAAAAATAAAATCTTCCAACGCAAAAATTAGAGACTGATGAAAGTAGCAGCAATGGAAATTCTAGTGAGAAAGATGAAGACGATAGCAATAACGATTTTGAACAAAAAATCACCGATCCAATCCCAACATCGAATAACATTATTGAAACGAAGGAAATTCTGCATTTTCCACAGAGCCATATAAGATATTATGTTTCCAATAGAGGTGATCCTTGTGATGATGGAGCCAATGGGCTCCTCAAGGTTAATAAAATCCCGGCTAAACAAAACTTACAAATTGGGGAGGTAGCTGAAACCAAATTTAGAGGTAACAGATACCTCATAAGCATTTGCATCCGGAAAGAAGAACGCGAATCATTACTAATCACTAAGAATTATATACAAAAAGGTTTAAATAAACTTTTGAATTTAATGAACAATAAAAATCTGTTAGAAATTAGCATTGCTTATTATTAATAAGCATTTTATCATTAGACATGATAAAATAAGTGTTTTATAATATTCCAATAAAAATAATGATATGCAAAGGTACGCTAAAATACGTACCCGACGCTGAGCGTGAAAGCATTTTTATGGAACTACATAAATCTCCTACAGGAGGATATAGAGGCATTTCAAAAATCTTCAATCGAATACGGAAAAATTACTACTGGGAAAATTTGAAACATGATATAAATCGACGCATCCAACAATATATTGAATGCTAATTAAAATAACTTACACGTCTAAAGACCCGCCAACCAATGGTTATTACCAAGTAACGCTTTTGAAAAGATCGCCATGAATATCGTGGGACCATTACCTGCTACAATAAACAGAAATGAATATATTCTAACAATTCAAAATCAATTGTCGAAATTCTGCCTAGCTGCACCTTTACCAAATGCAACTGCCATCACTATCGTTGATGCTTTTATAAAAAAATTTATTTGTGTTTT
This sequence comes from Wiebesia pumilae, assembly GCA_018907045.1. Lineage (NCBI taxonomy): Eukaryota > Metazoa > Arthropoda > Insecta > Hymenoptera > Agaonidae > Wiebesia > Wiebesia pumilae. Next base: position 1,845,608 of record JACCHZ010000133.1, on the reverse strand, counting down.
CGGATCACCAAAAATTGTACTGACTGATCAGGGAAGAAACTTTCTAAGTGGACATATTAAAGGATTCAGAATTAAACAAATACAAACAACAATATTCCACCCTCAATCAATCGGATCACTAGAACGTTCCCACCATACACTAACCGAATTTCTGAAACAATATACAACGAAAGACAACGAATGGGACAATAGACATCGCCATGTTAAATTATAATACCTGTATCCAAGAAAGTACAAGACTTACAACCGTTTGAGGTTATCTTTGGAAGACTAGTAAGACTGCCATCCAACGAACCATTGAAGGACAAAGACTTATTACCTACATATCAAAATTACATGGAACGGTTAGTCGCGTAACTAATCGTTCCATTAAAAAAATTAGCGTATGAAAATTTGTTAAGGTCAAAATATAAATTAAAAAAATACTATGATAGGAACATAAATCAAAAGAATTTTAAAGTAGGGGATTATATATTTTTATTAAAGGGAGCAAATTCGGACACCAATATAAAAGTTCACATCAAATTTTAGAAATTATAAGCCCAAATAATATTAAAATTCAAGTAAATAAAAATACTAAAATAGTGCATACAAATAGATTTATAATATCTTATATTACCCTTGATAGAAAGAAAGGAGGAAGGATAATGAATAAAAATGAATAATCCCTCATCTTATGATTTCAGCAAAAGACTAAACAATATGGAGAAAATAGTGATCTACCTCGGGTTTGTCTGGCTCGCCATGGCCTTGACAGGTTACGACTGTGGAGCATGTTCATTAAATAAAACTACCATGTCTATACTTGATGTTGAACAATGTGACATAAACTTAAAACAATCAATTGTAAGTCAGCAATACGCTCAGATTCTCCAGATTAACGAATATTTAGAAACTGAAGTCGTGCAATATAAAGTGAAAATTCACAGAACCGTGTACTACTGCGGAATGTTTTCCCACACTTTAATAATTCTACATGAAGAAGTTGAGTATATCGCTGATATGCCTAGAGAAAAATGTTTGGACTTATATAATTACGGAATATTGTATATAGGGAACCACGTCATAAGTGGTATACTACAAACCGCACCTCTGTAAAATCAATGGTATTTTCTGGGTATATTGATTCCACAGAATATTAATATAATGAAGCGTCATATCTAGACTCCTATGGTTCTTGGGAATCGGTAATAACCCATAGAATTATTGAAGTAATAACAATATCACATAAACATAGTTTCATGATAAAAATAGTTGACTCTCCTTCTAACAATAACCAACAGGTGTATTCACTTTTGACCAAAGATACCACATTTGAAGTATCTTAAGAAAAGCTGAACTTGAAGTATCCTTAAGGAACAAAACCTCTTTCTTAACTCCTAAAACACACATATTAAAATCGATAGGAATGCGCATGAATTGCAACAATTTTCTACCCTCCTATTATTTAGTAGATAACGAATGGTACAAAATATTACCTAGGCTTACTGATGCTAAACGTCCAGTAACCATTAAACCAATGACTAAAACTACTTGGACATATATAAATCCATTAACACTTGCAACAAGTGGAATTTATATGGAAAAGTATCTCAACGACTTAAGGATCCACATTATGTTTCCAGTAGAAAAGGCAGCTCTACTTAATGAAGTAGTTAGAGAGTTAGATTTACACCGTTCATACGGATGGTCCACATACATAATTGGAGCGGGTTGGAATTCGCTAATATATTTCCTGTTACAGCTCAAAATCACAAAAGGGTATTCGCAACAAGTAACAGAAGTGGAACCACAGGAACTGGCAATAATAAATAGCGAAAACGATCAACCAAAGGGATCATCGAAACAAAGTTAAATGAAAATTATTCCGGCAGGTTACAGTGCGGGGTCAAGCGAATTTTCAGAACTACAATATGCTGAGAACAATTAACCATCATTTTTCTTGAAATGGGATAATCGTTTAAGTGGTGGGGTGTTACGACTCCATCTCACTACACTATCAAAAATAAGGGTAAATAGCAAAAAAAAATTTTTTTTTCGTAGAGACTTTTTTTTTCTTCTTTCTCTCTCTCTCTCTCTCTCCAATAATATTTATTTTTAATAATATTTATTTTTGGAAGTTATTATTTACCCTGTTCTGAAATTCTTAAATATTGTATTATTGCTACTGTAACATGTATTGCTTTCACACTTTGCTTTATACTAAGCTGTCCCAATTTAAATTTTGTTGAACTAACTGTACCCTATCTCAATGAAGGCAAGTAAGTTATCATTATTTTTGTTTAATATCGTATCTAAGTTAAAAAATTAAATAGAATTCTTATATTTTGCATTAAATTAATTTTATTACATTCATATGTACATTAAAATTTATCAAATTCTCATTTTTTAATATACTTAAAATTTAGTTTAGAGTGCTATTTTCTGATAACTTTTTAACTTTACAATAGACAATGAATTCATCCACTTTTTCAATTGTTGATAAAATTAAAATTCAGTAAGAATAAAAAGTAAATATAAATCAATCACTAAGTTTAAACTAAAATATTCCGAAATAGATACATATATTGAAATATGAAACGTATATTAGACTGAATTTCTTCCTTAAATATGTAACTTTTATTTTTATTTATTTACTTACTATTGCTGAATAAAATAGTGTATCAATTACAATATCAAGTAAAATGTAAATGTAGAAAAAAATAATGGATTTTTTGACAATAAAAGGAAGTCTTTCGGTTAGTCTTGAAAATTTGAATCTTTTTAATTACATTTTCAATTACGTCATGTTACTTAGACAATCTTTAAATAAGTATAATTATTTAATTATGTATGTATATATTGGATGAAGAAAATATTTTCCTTTTACAAAATTCAGTTTTAGTAAAAAATATAAGTATTAATATATATTTAAAGTTTCAACTCTTATCACGGAATATCTTTTGGATGTTCAATATTGCAAAGTAGTACAGCATTTATACTATGAAATATTTTTACTCGAATTTCTAAATTAAATAAATTATTTGTAGAAAGTCTCAAGAAAAAATAACTCTTATTTTCGAATTTATAAATATTTCGTCTTTATAAAGTAATATGGATATGCAATGTTAAATTAACAATTAGATAAATACAATTTACAAAACTTATACATGTGATTCTATTCCTAGAATTATGTACCAAAAAATTGTACACAGCTACATCTTTTTAGCAACGTATTTTAATATTATTTAAAACTAACAATCTTTTATAAAATTTTGTATAAAAATTTTAAAAAGACGTATAATCGTTTTATAATCATATTAAAATTTGTACAAATAACTGTAATACAAAAAAATACTATAATATAATATATTTGTAATCCTAGGTATATAGGTTTTTGATTAATATAAAAACTTTATAAAAATATTTTCATTTTATGTATTTGTTTATTTTCCTTCTGAACATAAAATTAAATAACCTAATGTAAATTACTATATTTTTATAACAAATCTATTCTAAAATTCATGTACCTTAAATTAATATAAGCTAAAATAACTAATTTATTGAAAACATAATAATTTAAATCATTTGATATTTTTTAATGATATAAAGTAATAAATACTTATATTAGTTAAACTTTTATATGAATTTATATGAAATTTTATATGAAGGCAAAATAGGTTAATATTCGATTCTTTACAAATTTTCAAAAATTTCTTCAATTCTATCTAGTAAATTATTGTTACTTGTACGATCCCATACGCGCGCGAGCGCCCATAAACACACACACGCACGCGCGCGCACACACACACACACACAATAAAAAAAAAAACATTTTCTACAACTCTGCGTTGCATTGAATGACAAACGAATGACAAACAAACTCACCTATTATTTTAACCAAAATCATACAGTTCTACAACATTTAACCTTCAAAAAAATTGAAAATTTTATTTATCGAGTTTCTGTTAGATTATGACTTGTATACAATTTGTGTAATACAGTAAAATCATTAAAAAATATTTTACAAATGCTGCCTTAAATTGAGACAAATTTTCCCAGAATAAATTTACGTAGTAATAGAAAATAAATATATCATCAGGTTTGATATACATATTTCTGCAATTTCACCTCTTAACATATTAAAGTTTCTAGATTCTAAAAAACATTATAAAATGGTTCCTTTTAACTTATATTGTTGGTTTAAGTATACATTAGAATAGAAACTAAATGCTAAATAATATAACAATATAAGATGCGTCAGAATAATACAACGTTTTATTAAATATTAATATAAATAATTTTTTAGCAAAATATCAAAATGTTATTATTATTACAATTACACAATATGTGCCATATAATTATTTAAATAGGTTTATCCAACTGCATTAAATTGATCATTAAAACTCAAGTATTTTCAAAATCAAAAATAGCTAAAAAATGCTAAATAATTTAAAAAGATAAAATTTTGAACATATAAAGATAAGAAATAATTGAATATAGTAGTTAAGGTATACGGGTTCTGACTGACTTGAGACGTTTACTAAACTTTTGCAATATAACGACATACTTAACTAATTATAATATTTCAACGTTAATAAACCATGTCGAGCTAATTATTCGAATTCTGCCCTCATAATCTGAGAAATAACTAAAGATTAAATAATTTGTAAAGATTATAATAATCTTTATTAAAATGAGTTGTAACATATGAATAAATTTTTATTTGATTAAAGTAAATACTTTTTGAAAATGAGCCAAAAGTGGAAATTTGTTTATCCATTAGAAAATGTCTTTATAAGTATTGTTGTTCGAAATTGGAACATAAAATTTTTTACAAAATCATTTAAACATTTTTTTTTAATAATATGTATGCTGGAATCAATATCTGTGATATAATACTTTTTGTTGTTTTGCATATTTTTTGATACCGTTGAACAATGCATTCATCAAAATTAGTAATGTGAGATGTTTGTAAAAATCTTTCATAATTAAATTTGTAATGTGTATTATTTTCGATACGCGCAGTTATGGGTAAGTATATAATTATATACAGATTTTATATATTATAGGCCATAACATTATATTTTATTATGTTATTTCGTATCAAATGCTTATCTGCTTCACTCGGCTGTTTTCTATGTACGTCTTTGCATAAAACAAGGAATTTATCTTTCTTCAAACAAATACGAACAAATTATGTACAAGTTTATGTTCCATGGCAAAATTTTTTATTTCAGGCTACGACCATATTCAAAGAAAATATATATAAACGCTTCCAGACAAAAGCTTTACTTGTCGCTACAAGTTTTTAGAGAGTTAACAATGCAGTATGTCGATTAGTTAAATGTTCTGACCAAAAGGCATCGTACACTGAAGAAACATCGCATATTGCATATTATTTTTTAAAGCTAAATCAATTAAATAAATTCATATATGTATTTATTTAACGCATTACATCTACCATAAAAAAATATATAAATAACTTTTTCAAAACTATATTTCCTACTCACATAGAAACACAATTGTATATCTATAATTTTAGTATGATACATTTTTACATATATAGCAATATAAAAATATAAAAAAAATGAAATCATACTTTTTAATTCAATAAACATATTTTATACACCAAAAATGAAAAAATAGATTGTTATATCCCGATAGCATTTACTCGTAATATTATCTCTCATTTTCCTCTCACCCTAGGTCTTTTTTTAATTTTACGGATAGAATCAGTAAGCATTTGTAGGCTAAGTGATTGAGGATCACTTGAAAATGTCAGTAAGAACCAGAATGAATGCAAGCAATTCTATATATTTATAAAGATTATGTAAATTACTATGGAATATTGATAATATAACGTTTCAGTTTCGCTTCCTCTTAGAGTTGAATCGAACGGCACCCAATCTCTAACCCGGTTGTCTCAGCCAAAACTCATTTGTGAGGAACATTATTTGGCTTTCTGGATAGATATCACTGATTGCTAATATAAACAAAATATATTACGATTAATTCTTAATTTTAGTATACACTACACTGTCGAGATTTAAGATTACTACACACACACACACACATAAACACACAGTGGCGAACAACAATTATTCAACTCCTTTGTTTCTACATACACTGGTTGTTGAAAACTCATCACTGGAAGTCCAAGAGGAGTCTACATGTACTAAAAGATATCCTGAAACCTAGTCGCAGTGCAACCAATGAAGAAGGATACAATCCTGATAAATATAGAAGATCCTTTGAACTGGATCATTGATAAGCCTAGTATCAACTTAAAAACTTTTATGAATAAATCCAAAATTAAGAACTACATTGTAATCATATAAAACAAGATCAGTTTCAGAAAGCTCACTCCATCGTTCTTATTGATAAGATCTAAGAAGAGAAGAAATGTCTTCGGCAGGAGTAAATTTCCCGCCTGAGTCTACTTCTCTTCCAAATAAGAAAATCGAAACACATGAGAAGACAGCTATTCCTGAAGAGGACTCAGATATCTATTTAAGATTAATAGATGCAGATCTCAAGGAAAATTTTCTTGAAATTCGCTATGATGTAAATGTAAATAAACCTTAACAGATGATAGAAAGATGAACTAAAATTAACAACGATTTAATAGCAATTTCGCTCTTGGCTTATACTACTTCTTATGATAAACACTCGAATACATATTTCTTTAAGTTGATATGGAAATCCTTCCAATGGTTAAGGAACAGAAAGAAACCGTAACGTACGATTACAAGAAATTGCAATTTATTAATTATAATAAATAAAGAGCTTATAATTTTTTACTCGTATTTTTACTCTGCAATTACCTAGAGTTATAACTTCCCCACCTGGACAACATAATATCTGTCCCATTTTCAAAAGAACTGAACAGAAAAATGAGGCTGGTTTTAAAATTAAAATAAATTGAAGTTATATTATAAAAATAATAGGAATATTAATAAAAAAGTACAGGAAATGAGTATAATGATGAATAATCCAAAATATTATTCATAAGATCTAGACACATTTTACAATTTAAATTAAAATATTGAATTATCAAATTAATTGGACAATGTGATAACGAGAACAGAGTTAGGTGTGAAGCATAAACATCGTCAGTACAATTCAACAGAAAGACATTCGATTACACTGAAAAAATGATACGGTACGACGATCGTTAATGTATGTACTAGGGCGTGTGCGAAAATTATCCGTGCTAAGAATCGGGAAGATACGACAATTATCAGTGTTAAAAGCAGCATGGTATGGTAATACTCAATGCCTGCAACTAGAAGAGCAGGAAAATTTTTAATAGAAGCAAGAGAAGCGAGAGGAATTTTCTATTTCTAACGATGCTGATAACGAATTATTTTTTTGTGACTGGAAGTTTATTGTATTATTGCTGCAACTATAAATTTATCGTGTAAATAAATTGTTGTTTCTAGTAACGTCGATTACGTTGTCACTCTTGTACCTTGACAGATGACTGACTAGCTGAAGTGAAAGAAGTCAGGACAAGAGGAAGAAGGAATACTTATAGTGTACGAGTAAGGAATAGCATCAGTGTGTAAAATAAATTTTGCCGATATTTCGCCAATATCGGGTAGGTACTTTATATATTTTAATTTACCTCGTGTATACGTAACAGTCCACCTGCGACAAAGAAAATGCAAGAACTGTTTTGGAAACATTACATAAGCAATATTAAAAGGAATGGTAATCGACCAATAAACATTTGATGATATAACTTTAAACCAATTACGTTGAAAATGTAAATATAAATATTCAACAAATTTTCTAATCAATTTTATTTAAGATATTAAATAAATTTGAAGAGATTATTTTATACATTTTCAATTTTAAATTTTTTAGATAATTACACTGTAATCAATATTACACTGATTTTTAATGGCCTATTTATTCTAAAATAGATAATTAAAAAAATTTTAATAAAAAATTGACAAAAATTAAAAATTGTTTATATAAAAAAAATTAATAATTAAAAATAATTTATAGAACTTTTAAACATAACTATAGTTTAATTTTTTCGGATAATATTAACCTAAATATAATTTCATCGATGATTTAAATTAATTACTAATATTCTATGTTATCTATAAATTACATGTTATTAAAAAATATGGCCTCTTGGTCTAGGGGTATGATTCCTGCTTTGGGTGCAGGAGGTCCCGGGTTCAAATCCCGGAGGGGCCCTATTTTATTTTTTTTATTTTTAATTAATTTATCGTATATATCATAAATGTAAAAAATATTATCACATTTGCATACTTATTGATATATAATTAATAAAAAATCAATTTGAAAATTAATTCAATGCTTGTAGAAATATATTATTGTGTATTCTCAAATTTTTATATTTTTATATTAAGCCTGGAATTATATTTAAAAAAAATTAAAATTGAATTCAAGAGAATAAATATTTTTTAATGTCAAATTAAAAGAACTAAAAATCTTAAAATATCATATAATAAAAGTTTCGTCTTTAGAATTTGAAACTTAAGGAAAAATGAAAAAAGACAAACTTTTTTATAAATATTTTTAGCGTATTTTTGTAAATGTTGAATACTGAAGAGTTTGTTAATATTTTTGACGTACACAAATGAAATTTCCGATTTTAATAATTCTGGATATGAAATGAAATATTTATGTTAACATTATATATATAAGATTTTATACGTACAAAATAAATCATTGGATGATGTTTTTGAAAATCGATCTTAATTGCCTTGGTTTTCAATTCCATATTCTAAAATATGTACTCATAAAATAAAGTTCCAAAACATCGTTACATGTTTTAAAACCTCTTGTAAGTTTTAATGGCATTTAAACTATTCAATCAATATTATATAATATTTAGTTTTTAATATCATAATATAATTTTCGAAATAGCGGTATGATAAAATAAGTACTATGTATTTTAAACAACATAAAATTACATAATTTAAAAAATTTAGAGACATTTTTAAACAAATAATTTCTTAGCTTTATTATTAATCCCGTAGTGTATAATTTTAACGATTTTCACACGCAATGAAATGACGCAGTTCATGTAAGCTAAATACATAAAATTTGTCTTTCCTTACGATGTTTGAACTTCACGAAAATCTTGAAAGTCATCGATTGCTTCGTGACATTTTACTACGTCCTACTTTTCATTCTGCATTCACCTTTAAAAAAATATATTTCGGAAATTCTTTTACAGAAATTGAGAACATTTTAAATTATTTCATTACAATATATGCTTTTTTCAAAAAATAGTTTAGTTGGGTCAAAATGCATTAAATATTTTGACCCAACTAAACTTTGTATTAAAATGTATTTTAAACGACGAATTAGTTGCCAGCCTGCCTTTCAAAATTATATGTTAGATAATTATTAATAATACCATCAACTTTTCAGCTAAGGTATTTGATACAAAATATAATATACTTTAATGTAATATATATTTGATATTAATATGTAAATTATTATACTTATATAATCGTAATCTTTTACCGAATACCCCAAAAATCATTTCTGATCGTATATGAAACTATACAGTTTTTCAAATTTTATTCAAAATTTTGGAACTGTTTTTATTAACTTTTTTTAAAAGATAGTAAACTCGAGAAGAATATTTATCGTAATAAGATAAGGTATTAATTCCCTTAAAGCATGTAAAGATTATCTTGTTTTTATATCTATTAAATACCAAACCTCATAATTTTGTCAAAACGATACATGATTTAAGTCAAGCTTTACATCGAAGTATGTATTTACTAGTAAAACACAATTTGTTAAAATGCTTTAAGACTATGTCTAAGATAATTTATCATTTTATAATTTTTATTTTAATAAATATTTTTTACAATAATTTAAAATCTTTAGATATTTATCATAATGTTTACTCCCACGGTCATTTGGTTCTCCATAGAATAATTATTCTGTTTTATAATATAATAAAAATAATATATATATTTTGCCATAATTTTAATAATCACATAATTCTAGATGCAATGAAAGTACTAATTAAATTAAAATAAGTATTATAACTTGTATCCCTTTTATGTAATGTTTACATGCCCCTATAAACTCAAAAATATTCAGCTCTCAAGTTCTTTAATAAGTAACTTTGGATCTAAAATATATTCGATATTAATACATTTACTTATATAATAGTAATATTATATTAGTAACATTACCATTTCTAATTGTATATGAAAATTGATTATAATACATAAAATAATCCATTTCTCTGTACTATTTATTAATTATGTAATCATACAATTTTAGAAATAAGTATCGATTCTATACCTTATTAATTCGTACATATTTATAAAAAAACATAGACATTCTCTTACGATAAACTTTTTGAAAACAATGATAACCAATGAATGATTGCAGTTAAACATTATTTTTCTAATATTTATATAAATATAAGTTTAAAAAATGTGAATCATATTTAGTTACATTTTACGTTTCAATAATTTAAAAAAAAACTATTTTAATAAAAAATCGCTGTTTTAACAATAACTGCCAAATAAATATGTCAATTATGTGAAATTATATAAAAAAACTTCATAAAACATTTAATTTCTTACCTTAGGATAAAAATAAGATGTGTATACTTGATATAATTATAAATCAAACATTGTAGTAAAATGAATACAGTAAATAATAAATTTTTTAGACCAAGAATAATGTTCAAAGACAGTAAGTACTAATCACCTCATAATCGAAGTTGGAAAATGCAAGAAAATGTGTTGCACGAATAAATTTGAAAATGTAGTTTTGACGACTAATCTCATTTGCAATAGTTTATATTTTAAATATATATCATTTTACGAATATAATTTTATTGAAAATGAATTTGTAATTATTCAAAAATTACAGTAAAACTAAAATATAGAAGGGTGACCTAAAAACATTTATAAAAACTCTCATCAATAATGTTATGATTGTTTTTTCTTTATCAATTTATTTTTTTTCCTATATCAAATACAAAAAATAAGATATATGTAAATGTAGTATCGAATAAAAATACATGATTTTATTTTAATCTAAAAACGCTTGAAATTTAGAAAAATATTTTGAGTACGTATTTTAAACCTTTATTTTATTTTAACAGTAATCACACAATAATACTTCAAACATATTGTGTTACTTATATAAATAACACAATAAATTAGTTTTTTAATAAAAATAGTATATTACTAAAACAGTAATTTATAGTAAAAAATTTCAAAATTTTCACATTTGGTAATTCAAAATGTCATGAGTAGTTATCTATATTATCGACACCAGATCCGTGAAACTAGATAATTGTAAGTTAGAAAATATATTTACAAAAAAAAAATGAATTGAAGTATTAAAAATCCATCCTAAAAATAATTATAATTTCTGATTATACACAATCTAATACTATAATCATTTTTAGTAAATTTGAAGTAAATTTTAACGCAGTTACCAGTTGAATATTACAATTAAAGTTAATTTTCTTGGAAGAAATTTTAAGTGATAAGTATTAATGAAATATTTCAATTAAAAAATCTTAATAAATATTTGTATATAGTACATGTTAATTTATATGGACAATAAATATTTACAATACTTTTAATAATCATAAACTTATTAAAAATTTAAAATGAATATATAATCTCACGTTTTTAAATTTAATTGTAATTTTAATATTATCACGTATGAAAATGCTTGAAATACGAAAACTTAATAAGTAACATACAATGGCCTCTTGGTCTAGGGGTATGATTCCTGCTTTGGGTGCAGGAGGTCCCGGGTTCAAATCCCGGAGGGGCCCTTTTTTATTTTTAAAAGTTTATTTTCTAGTTATTTAAAGAACTTCAAAAATTTATTGATTATTAAAATACATAAAATACCACATTCATATTAAAATACAATAATCTGCTGATCATGAAGATCTTAAAAAGAATTTCATTCGCATTTGTAAAAAATAAATTTGCATATATTGTGATTGAGTTTTTAATATAGTTTAATAATATTTAATAAAAACATTCAAAAGTATAAATTAGTATAAATTCAATACAAGACAAATTATAAATTAGTTAATGCAAATTTGTGTTAAGCATTGAATATAATTATGTATTTTAAATAAAATTTTCTTACACTTAAAAGATCTGTATTATCGATCACTTATAAGACTAATAAATCATAATTTTAAAGCAATTCGGAATGCTTATAATTTTTGTGGCTTTTGTAATTGTTAAAGAATAATACTATATTTTATAATTAGAGATCCATTTTTTAATAGGTACGGGATAAAAAATATATGCTGTGATTTTGAACAAAAAACTAATAAAAACAAGATAGAAGAAAATTATTTTGAATTAAGAAAGAAAAAAGGCGTAATAGACGCAATTTATATAATTATCATATTGAAGACAAGCAATTTGTTATATTCAAAAGTCTTACAGATCAACAAAAATCTTTTGATAAAGTATAAAGAGAAATGTTTCAAAGATTTCCTCATACTTTGGAAGTAATAAAGAAAATAAAGAAGAAAGTTTAAAAACTATGTACTATATACTGGACATAGATAACATTAAAAACAATACAAAATGTATAAATAATAAGAAAAAAATCAGTTTATTTTTCAATGAAACGTTACAAAACAACGGTAAACAAAGAAATAGAATTAATATTTGAATCAGGAATACAAAGTATTAGAAAATGTAGAAATTAAAAAAAAACAGATATTAGGGAAGAAAAGCGAACATGACTGGAAATAAAATCAATGTAAATAAATAAAAGAACAACAAATGTAAGAAAGAATTCAATGAGTACAATCTAACAAATTCTTTATTAATCTAAAAATATTTGTAAGAAATTAGAAATCATCAAAAACCGCAGGCTGAGTATAACATAATATTAATAATAACAATGCACAGAAATATATTTAAAAATATCCAAACCATAATTAAATTTTAACAGAGAATATTAAAAATTTTAAAAATAAAAATATCTAATTTATTTAAATTTTTGCTCTTTCACAGTCATACTAGCTGACAGAGATTCTTTTTTTCAAACGATAAATACTTTTTTTAACTGCACAACCTAATGTAATTATGTAATGGAGAATAATAAAAATCCGATTATATCAATGGTTCATCTGAAAATATTTCAAATCTTATCATTAATTGTTGATTTAAATTCAAAATCATTCTTCCATGAGGAACAATGCTTGATTTATTATAATGTTCACATATTTGAATATGTTCATTTTTTTCTATTATAAATGCATTTTGGGATTGCTAAAATTAAAATGCAAGACTTTAGATCTGTATCAAAATTTAATTATGCAATAAGAGAAAATATAGGAAACTATAAGAGATATTTTAATATTCTAATTACGTTCTAAAGAATAATATATTTTTAAGAATAATTGAATTATTTATTTTTATATGCAATTAATCAACGTATTTAAAAAAGAAGGCAATTTAACAACTATATTTGTAGTTTCTTGATACAGATGCAACTGCAATTGAAAAGTTAATATCAAAAGTCATTGAACTAATTAGATCTTAATATTGAAATTTATTTAAGACTAAAAGTTGAGTAATATTTTTTTTTTAATATGTGCAAAGCATTTAGTTTCCTATGCATTCTTATTTATTAAAGTTTTTAGTATTAACTTAATTCCTAATCCATTAATTTATATTGTCACAGTATATTAATTTTTAAGAAAAGCAAATAATAATTTTCTATTTGTAATTTCTTATAAGGGCACTAAAATTATAAAAATTTTGTATGTAGCAATACGATGAGAATCCTAACAATCCTTATCTATAACTAAAACAGTCAAACTATATTACAAGTAAAAGTAACAAGAAACAATTATCTTTACAAATTTGTTTGCAAATTATTAAATTATGTAGGCTGATGGATTGTTGTACATATTTTATTACATAATTACCTAAGTTTTACATGTAAAACTTGCGAATGAACATGATCTCTTAACTAATAGTATATTAACAAGTTTATATTTTATATAAATTATATTATGTACATATAATATATCTAATATTCAATTTATATTACTGTTTTAAAACTATTACAATATAACATTAAAAAATTTAGCTTAAATCAATTGTAATTAATTTATATTTTATAATTAATGAAAATAACTACATTACTTATTTTATAATATGTATATACATATAATAAAAATAAAAAAGTATTTTTTTTTATTGAGTTTTCATAGTATTAAATATCGTTGCATTAAATTTTTATTCTTTGATTGTATAGAGAAAAAATTATTAAAAAATTCTAGACTTAAAATTTAAATAATAATCTAGACAAAAATATATTGATAATCGAGTAAAGAAATTCTTACATAAAACTATTAAATATCTTTATTATGGAAAAGAATATTAATTTTATAAAGAATGATAAATAAAAAGATAAATTGAAATTTTTTATTCAATTGTATGAATTAATATAACTAACAAAATATGTTTTAAGAAAGTAATATTTTAAAACTAAGTATTAAATTAAATTTATTTTTATAATAATTTATATTAAATTATGTTATTATTAATATTACAATATTTACTGTTATATAGAATTTTAGGTTTACTGATACAAAGACTTGCATTGAAAAGTGAGTTAATATTTCATAATGACATAGATTTATTAATTATTTGAAAGGCATATTATATGAATATTTATATAGCAAATGAAAAAATGATGTAGATATTTATTATTGTGAATTAAATGCAAATATCATTTTGGATTAACAATGATTTATAAATATTTAGGAAAATTAAAATATAAATATTTTGTGTGTTGTAACTTTGTATATTACATATCGAGTAAAATCCTAATTACTTTCATACGATATATATATATATAAGTTATATATCGTATACACAGTTTTTACCTTTAAATACAAGAATAAAGTTATTTCATATATTCATGAATGATTTTATTTTTAGACAATTGCATCCTATATTCCTTTACTTTTCTACAATTAAAATTTTGTTTTGTGTGTAAATTTTCAGTTTAAGTTTATCCTAAAAAAAATGTATGAATTTATGTAATTATTATTCGGATAATAAATTATCTATTATTATATAACAAATTATATTACAATTTTTCATATTGTATTATTTTGCTATCTAATTGTGGATAACTTTCCTTTTATTATACCAATAATACACTATAATTTGACTATCGTTCATAAATATTTCTGCAATGAAATACGTGTAGAATAATACACAAAAATTGAAAAAAAATTAACGTTAAATTGTTCTGAAAAGTTAATAATTTTTGTTTTGAAAGCTTATGAATGTATTACAATGTGAAACGTTTTTATTAGAGGTTATGAATTTTTATGAAAGGAAGTAAGGATTTTTCAAACATTAAATGATTAAGTAAAGTCCTCTAAAAGCTCATTCTATAAATTAAAAGCCAACGAAAAACTATTTCAGAGTTTGTTGTATAGGCTATATGTGCGTAACGTGGTTCAGCAGTGCTCTAAATAAATTGTTTTAAGAAACGTTACATAATTTATTAGCTAGTCTTAATAATTTTTCTATAGTTTATAATGCTTTATTGCGAGTATACTTATTCGAGTATTTAAATTTTATATTTAAAATTTAATTTAAAAATTCTATTTAAATTAAATTTTAAACATTTATATTGTTATAAAGAATAGTCTACAAAATTAATCTAAAAATCAAGTCAAGATAATAGCTACCTATCTCATAATTTAATACGTAAAAACGTATCTCCTCTTAAAATGTTTTCTTTCCTAAGTGTTTTTAAGTAAATGATTTTTTGAATTATTAGCATTAAAAGATTAAGTCACTTTTCGGCTTTACTACAATATGCTAGACGTTAATAGAAGTTCGCAATTGTAGGCTTTTTAGCATATTAAACATTTAATGCAGACTTGAAAAAGATTGAAATGTGACGCGCTTTCGCGGAGAAAATGGAAGAATAGAGCAATATCGCGTCTGACTACGCAACATCTATAAATCTGTACGTCTAATAAGCATAATTTCCGTCAAAAGGTGCTGAGGTCAATCATATGCGCGCGCACAAATATCACCTTTCAAACCCCCGCCACTTGTGCACATGACCGATGCCATCCGCGTATTGTGACACCGATGACGACGACTATAACTCCTGACGGTTATATACCATTATCCCATAGACCCGTCTTCGAGAAAATGAAAACAGTTAACACCGAGGAAAAATGCACACTCGGTTGGATTGCTTAACATACGGAAAGAGAGAATAAGAATTGCTCGGTCTTCCGTTACTCGTCTTTTCTCAGTGTAGGCAGTGCTTCTCAGTTTACACAGCTTAGAGCGTACTCTTATACTATTGACAGTAATCGCAGAATCGACAACTGACCGAGGTTCGAAAGTATTCTCGAGGCCTCGATTCTACGTGTCGAGTCAGTCACTTAGAGTCTCTGCGCGTGTTCAGTGTTCAGGGTAACGTTCGCTTCTGTCACTCTTTATTTAATTTTTTCTTTACTTCGCGAGTGCATCCTGTCAGCGACAGAGGATTCGGGAGAACGAAAACTGAGAAACGGAAAAGTACTGGAACGGAAGGCGAATCCGCGAGTAAGTCTTGTTAACCTCAAAATTGCCCTTAGCTATCCCCGAACAAAACGTAAATGCGCGCGTGAAATAGAAAGCGAAAGTCTTGTTTACACGAGGCTCGACTGACTCCATTGTTCACTCGTCCTTGAATAATGCTGATAGAGACCTCTATAAAAAGAAAAGCGTGCTTATCTAAGCTAAGATTTGGAAACGGGGTGCAGCTGAAGAGATTCGAATAGCTGGCGGCATTTTTTTCTCCAACAAATTTTCCAAATATAAGCTACTCTCCTTGCATTGCGCTGCACTTCGCTGTTCTGCTTTGACCGTCGAGTTTTATTTACTCGCTTAATAAAATGGTAAATTCATGTAGCCATGAATGAACGACTTAATTTATTAAGGCGAGTTTTCGCAAGTAGTTCGTAATATATACCTGGCGGTATTAGTTGCCTTTTTTGAACCGCTCGCCCTTGTTTCGCCTATCTTTCTTCTCCCGGTGACTCGACTGAATCTTCTTTTTACCTGATTTGACTATTTTACTTCGACGTTTCTGGTGTTATTTGACTAATAGTGTTTTTCCTCCTTTCTACAAAAAATCTTTACATCTCATTATTTCAGTTTTGCTTTGTCTTAACCTCGCCTTTTTCTTTTTTACACTATTTCTTTCCCCTTTCCTAAATCTATTCCGTTCCATTCTTATTTAAGTGTTCGGCACTGATCTTACTCTTTTATGATGTTGTTTCTTATCTATCAGTACACCTTATCATTCTATTGCTTCAATTTACGACTTTACTCTCGTAACTCACAACGTCATCTCATCCACGCTTTTAATATTTGTTACTCCTTGCAAACATCACATATTCGATGCTAAGGTTAATAGCCTCACCCTTGAAATAAATATAAGATATCGAACTTCTAGTATAATATTAATTGAACGATAAAATAAAAATAAAAAACCTTATTCCATAAAAGGGAGCGAAAAGAACAATATTTACTTTGGCAACAGAAAATCCAGGGTGCTGTAAAACAAAATATAATGTACTCAACACGATTTAGTAAATTGTTATTTGAAAATGTTACAATTTCAAAGAAACAAGCAACAAAACATGAAAGTATAATTAACCTCAAAATTGCGATCATTTTCAAACTGCAAATGAAATTTTCTTGGCATCAGTGTCACCGACCAAACATTCTTCTGTGCCTTTTATCGCTATTCAAGATTGGCTGTTTAGTGACAGCTGCATAGTCTCCACTTTCGTTTCTCGACAAGCAAGTGAACTTGTAATGCGCTTACCAGATGAAACTTGTTTTCCTTACGAATAAGCTCATTTTCGTTTGCGAATTCTGCAATCGGAGAATGGGTCGAAGGTCATGTCTCGCATTAGAAACGCACCAATAAAATGAATGAAAATAGAAGAATTTCATACGTTGAATATAGAGTAGTTTTTAAACAATCATTTCAAAGCTATGCTTGTGAAAAATAGATTTCTGCTTTCACGTCGTTCCACGAATCATTTGAAAGAGAAATATCTGCAAAGTAATTGATGGCAAAAATGATTTACTGATAACTACAAAATGCTTATAAGACTCAAGGTACTTTCTCAGTATCATTCCATCACATGTAGTAAACAAGAACAGTAATGAAGACAAATGCTCTTAGTAATTGCGCAATCTTTAGTGATACGTGATAAAATTAGAAGGAAGATGAGTTCAGGTTGCGGTAAGGCGTATTAAAACCCGTAAAAGTAATCTCTTCGGGAGACATTCTGACCTTCACAAACTGAACTCATCTATCATCGTCAACGTGACTAAACTGTTTTGTTGCGTCTTTATTGTGAATTGATAAACGAAACTCATACTTCAAACATCAGTTATAATTAACCTCTTAAATACATTCAAATAAGAGAATTCATTATTTTTTTCTCCCCACATATTTTCCCGTCACGTGTTTCAACTCTTTTCATGCTCTTTCATTTACCACTATTGTGGCTTTAGTTTTCGGTCACCTGAGTAAACCGAATACCGTTAAACTCTTCCACATGCGATATATTGCTTTTAAATTCAAGATAATTTATTCACAGACAACAATTTTACATTTTACCTAATTAATCGAATTTTCTCGAAATGACTTGATGTTCAAAAATCGAAAAAGCTCCAATTTATAAATAAAACATGAGTTTGAAGATTCCAACGTTTCCTATACTCTATAGGAACGATAATAATATTTAAACAATAAAATTACAAAATTCTAGAATTTTAGAACAAACACGAATTCCATATCGAATTTAATATTGGAGAAATATAAAGAACGATATTATGGAATAAAATTTTGTGAACTGACATAACTGCTTTTTATTAACAATAACCCACAGTAAAAACGCGTATACGAACGATTTTTTCTTTATTTAATAACGAATATGACAATATTCCGCAACGATTTTAATATTGAAATTATAGTTCTGCTAGCAGTCTAAAGTTTGCAACGTTGTTGACGCAAGGAAAAATGAAAAATTTTAAAATCGAATAATTTCTTAAAAAAACTATCAGACTATTAATTACGTCACAAAACGACAAAATAATGAGTTTCAAAAAAATTCTACCCTTATAAGCCACCCTTATTAACGGTTGAAATTTTCAAAAATTGATAAAAGAGTAAATATTAATATTGTACAAAATTTCTTTTTAGAAAATCGTTAAATAAATTAAAATAACATGAAACAAATTTTTTGAAAAAAAATCGATGCGGAACTTTGACTAGTGCATTTATATATCATGTATATCATCATATTCACCACTATGCATATACCCGCGTACAGGCATTAAATTGAATTTTAATTAAATTAAATTAAACTTGAGTTTTAATGCATTTATATGCATATGCAGTCTTATACATATGGGTATAGGAGGACGTATATATTTGTTAATAACAACTCTCACAAAAACATTGCACAAAATCTCTTCACTTTCCAATGTCTTTACACAACAAACAGAAACACAATGTTTCATTTCGATAATCGGAGTGAAACTATGTGCTCGTTGTACCTGAATGCATATGACTCTTATACATATAAGCATATACAAGACATAATATTTAATAACAATATTCACAATGACATTGCACAAAATATCTTTTTACATAACAAACAGATACACAAAGTTTCATTTCGAAAATCGAAGTGAAAGTATGTGCTCGTTGCACTTGAATGCTCATGCAATCTTATACATGTATCTATATGAGGAACTGTATATTCTGTAACAACTCACACTGAAGTATTGCCCGAAATATTTGTGCACTTGAGTTATAGTTATTGCTTTTTTTAATATGAAAGTAGATACAATGTTTTTTAAGGTGCTGTAGTTAAAAGTTGTATGTCTATTAATGTAGATTATCAGTCAAAACTAATTCTTTTATTTCTGTACTGAAAATTTAATACGTTATCAGGAGTTTGGATAAATAAATAAAATTATTTGAATGAACACGTCCAAAGTTTATATTTATATTTTCGCAATAAGAGGACTAAGAAATATATTTTCATTACATGTTTTATTCATTAATATATAAATGTCATAAATGCATTTTTTAAATATAATTAAATATAATTAAATTAACATATAATACAACTATTCCAAAGCCTTTTAAATATTTTATATTTCTTAAAACGTGTATTGACTTAATAAAAACGGAGAATATAAGTACATATTATATTTTCATTCAGTTTTTTCATGTTATTATTACTTATGTCACTAAACTAATTACTAAATTATTAATTACTAAAAATAAACAATTCATCTTAATTGTCATTTACGTTAATCAAATTTTAAGGATTAACGTGCATAGACGATTTTGCTAAGATGAGTATCGTAATACTATGATTAAACTTTCTTGCGGTGTAGTGGACTCGAAGTAAATTTGAGACGTTTGTTTCGAAAAACAAGCGACGTTGCCGCGACGCTAAATAGAAGATCAACTTATCGACTCGTAAAAATTTTCAAGCCCATGAGGCTTGCGGAGTTCGACTGTCGCTTGTAAGGCTTGCCTGAATGTAGAATGAACGTGTGAATGTTGTATACTAACCGTTTGATGCAAGATCAGCCGAAAATTAAAGACAAAGTTTTTCTCAAGTTGCAGTTAAATAGCAAATTGTATTTTTACAAAAAATTAATTTTATGTTTACGAATGATAAAGCAAACTAAATACTGTATATAAGAATTTCTTTTAATTACTCTTGGTAAAATAAATTATTTCCGTATACTTATCAAGACTTCCTAACTATAGAATCATATAATAATAGAATTATGATTATTTCTATAAGAAACTCATAAGCTTAAACATAAAATATCTGTTCTATGCCCATTAGTTGTATAATTATATTTTCAACTTTATATTATATATATATATATATGCATATATGTAATTATCTAATTTATTGAGTTTGTGCAAAATCTTCATTACTATATTATAAAGTACATACAGAAATTTCATTTAATATATATTTTTGAAATAATATTCCAAATTAAAAATGGTAGAATTTAATTACCTATACTATCCAATTATTTTATTACAAGATATAAGTAAAATAAAATAACTTAAACTAAAAAAATATTTAAGTTTGGTCATAATAATGCATTATCATACGTATGTTTATAGAAACCTAATTTAATTAATATTACTAATATTGAATATTTAAATAAAAATAATAACATTAGCATTTAAAGTAACGATTGATTTTAGACTTATTTACATGCTGAACTAAAATATTTCACATTATTATTTATATAAAAATGTACGTAGGCTTACATTCAGTTGGCTGCTATCAAAACAGTATTAATGTCACACTGTCAAAGTAAAGGAGCTAAAAAATTTGATCTATCACAGACTCAGCTGGAGAAGTTTTTATATTTACAATATTTTTATGTACCAGCATTTGTTTGTTATTTAACAAATATATGTACATAACAGGAAATTCTTATATTATTTGAAAGTGGTATATTGAGAGAGAGAGAGAGCGAGAGAGCGAAAAGAAATATCGTACACAAGAAAGGCAGAAGAAACCGGGAGGAAAAAAGATAAGTTATAATTGTTATTATTGTTACATTATTTCTTATTGTAAACATATTCGTCTCATTTTCAATTTACGTTACCTTTTAATATTAGAGCGAATAGACTATAATTTTAATAATTGTATTCTAAATCTATGATAACTCTTTTTCGTGTGTTAGTGGATTGAAACTAAATTTGAGTCGTTTGTTTATAAAAATAAGCGACGATGTCGTGACACAAATTGTACGATCTATGCATGGACTATAATAAATCTTCGTGTTTACCAATCACCCCGAGTTCGAATGTCGTCCTGCTAAAGCTTTACGATGTGTGCTTTATATATGTGAATGTATGTATACTGATACTTCAAACAATAACTTTTAAACTTTTCAATTTTTAAATACAAATTTATCCAACACGCATGCAATGCATTCTATTATTTTGATTTATTATTAATATTTGACAATAGCTTTTACAAATGTGTAAGTGAAAATCGTTAGTTAAACTTCTATTTTCCATAATACAGAAATTTTCACCAGAAATTTTTACTGTAATAATATAACAGTTTTACTTAGGCCAGAAATGATTTATTAGATTATCATTCCTGAAGTAAAGACAAGCAAAGACACTATAATTTCAATATTAAAATCGATACGAAACATTGTCAAATTCGTTGTTAAATAAAGAAAATACCATTTTTGTACGCGCTTACAAAATTCGATATTATTAATAACAATCACACTTATGGCAGATCACAAAATTTCATTCCGTTTAATTTTATATATAAAATTAAATTTAACTTAAATTTTTCAAATATTAAAATTGATCCAGAACATTGTTGTACAACTTGTTAAACATAACCACGTGCTATGCCTAAATTTGCCTGCGCATTTTACTTATTAGTTAATAACATTATCAGTTTCGGCGGTTCACAAAATGTTTTTTCAGATTATCGTTCCAGATATAAAGCCAAGTAAAACTACTATAATCTCAAGATTAAAATAGATCCGGAATATTTTGAAACTGTTTTATAACAATATTGCTAGATTTTTATAACTATAAATTCGTCTATTCTTTCTCGGATATACGAATGTGTTCATATCTAAGTTAATGTATACAAAACATTTTTTTTAAATCTTTTAACGGTCGAAGAGATTTTCGATCAGTTGTTTCCTTAAATAAACTTTATAAAATTGATTTATATAATTTCCTTATTTAATCTAATTTATTCAATTTATGATATATACGATAATTTTGAATGCAACATCCATTTGGATTAGTGAACACTTCACTAAACGTTGTAATAAAAATATCGGTTAATAATAAAAAATCATCCGTCGATTTGAATCAAGGGATATTTTTTTATATTTCTAAGCATACAATTGTCCGTTTCTGTCGTTCTCACTCACTCTTGTAACGGTGTTTACTTGTTACTTTTAATAACTGTTTAATAGGAATTGTAGATTTTTATATTAATGATGCTCACACAAAAACAAATAAAATAATTGGTTTTTCCAGAACAAATAATGATTCCTGATCATTAATAGTTTAATCATGCCAACTATCGCGCATACATAATTTTTTTGAATATATTATCACATAAATGTTTAGAATCGTATCTTTTTATTAAATTCATTTTAATGAATTTGTAACTCTTACAATAAAACAATATGATTTATAAACTTTATATCTGTTAATAATTTTATTTATGTACTTTTTAAATATTTATTTCTAATTATAATAATTATTAAGCACTGATAATGTTTAGATGATTTGTGAGTGGCTTAATGAGAGAAAAATGAGCGAGAGAGAGAGAGAGAGAGAGAGAGAGAGAGAAATGAGACAATATGTCAAATTAAAATTCTTATATTTGTACAATATTTAACAACAACTTCGTAAACTTTTTAGTTTTTTGACTCTTTGAATATTAGAAAGTAATTATATCAGTATATTAATACTATGATTAAACTTATTCGTGGTGTAGTGGACATGAAGTGAATTTGAGACATTAGTTTAGTAAAACAAGCGACGTTGTCGCGGAGCATAATGGAGGTTCAACTATTGCTCCAAAGGTTCAACTTACTCTTGTTTCTTTTTCTTCCTCTTCTCAAAAATCGTAACTTTTACTTTGTTAAAAACGTTTCATGTAATTTCCTCCCATTTTGATTATCAAAATTATTATACCTGATATTTTAGCTGATTATTGTATACATACTCCTTAAAATATACTTCAGCTATATTTCATCTATACTCAACATTATGCGAATTTCATTCATTTCGCAAGACATTGCTTAAAGTATATTTTACGTTTTTTCATCGATTATTTTATTCGTTTTTTAATGACGCCACTGGCATTTGACTACTGCATTGATTAAATATATGTTATACAAACGTGAGGCAAATGCATTGACATTTTTGAGTATTTCTTTTACTTAACTTGCTTTTTTTAATTAATCATAATCGTTCTTTAAATCCACGATTTGATCTCATTACTACTTTAATTAAATAGTGCAATTTATTACTCAAAATTTCCCACAAATTTGCGTTAGTTAAACACGTCTATGATTTTTTAGGCAAGATGTGCGTATTTTAATGATCGCGTTCGAATGAAAGAATGCGATACGACACGGTCTTTAGTTTAAATAACGTTGGTGTCGTGTACACTCATTGTGGTAGCAAAAAGTAGATAAAATATTGAGTAGTAAAAATGTATTGCTCTCCTTGCGAAGAAATTTCAAGTAAAAAACTAATTTTTCTTTTATATCATTTGTATTTATACCAAAGTTATATTTGTATTACAGTCGTTTAATTTTAGCAGGTGAGAACTTGTTTAGATTAGCTGTGTCTTCTTAAACGTAATATTTTTCGACCATAAACTAAACACGAAGCTCCTACCACAAAGAAAAACTCTATCCATCCACATTCAAATCAGTACGTCGGTTAGTACGTACTGATCTAATCAACAAATTGTTCGCCTAATATTCGGTTTCGTAATGGCATGAACCCGAACAACGATTATAGTTATTCTACTAAAAATAATTTTTAGTATAATCATAACTAAAAATAATTTTTTGAAATAGAACATTAATTTCTTCTATTATACAATTCAAATGACAAACCCAGTACTTATCTTATGTTGTTGACTTTAGTTTAAAATGTTATCGACAAATTTCGATAAATATAAAAAATTTATTTCTAAATATGATACTTTAATGTTTCTAATATGTTTCATTATTACTATTTTGTTTAAATGATTTATTAATTGTGCTTCTAGAAATGCACAAATGCATAATCCAATATGAGTTAATCTGTAAAATTGACATGAAAAATACCTGTATTTATGTATAAATAACTAATGATTTCTTGTGAAACGATGTTTACAGTTTATATTATTCTAAAACAAAGTACCAATGAAATCGCATTTACTATTTCGTACGAGTATAGTACTTTGCTAAATTGGAAACTTAGATATTTTTAACACCGCAGTTCAAATCCAAATATACAACAGTACATAATATATTTTATATAATAATAACATAAGATACAAAATTTAATATATATTTTTTATTTTTTATCTTTTGGATAACCGCTTCAAATTATAGCGTCTTCCTTTTGCTAATTTATGTATTTCATATTACTCTTACAAACTTGTGATTCTTAGAAAAGTTTTTTAAATTTGACGACCTATTATTAGGTCTTGTCTTATTAAACTTTAAGACTTCAACATGAAGTCTTAATACGAGTTTGTCAAATGATGCAATAAAAGACGTCGATGCAAAATTTAAAAACTAAATACTTATAAAAAATGTTTTGATCTCTCAGCTCTCTGCTTTCAGACAGTCAAGCATCACTTTCTTTTGTTTTTTATTGAATTTATCTTCTCGGCAAATTACCTCTTGGTTTTGTCGTCCAGAAATTACATCAGCCTTGTTTTTCTCGACGATGTCGAGTGTAATCAAATACAGTGATAAATCAACAATAGTCAATCGGCGAAGTTCTGTAATAGTAGCAAATAGTCTTCCTGATTATTATGGCACTCGACAGAATAGAGAAAGTATAGTCAGAGGACTGAGCTGTAATAGCTCTCTTTTGCGTTTCATTTCCTTGCTTCACACACATACATACAGCACGATACACACAGATACGAGACACGTATTTTCCGAAAGAGTGAATAAGGCCGAAACATCGATTCATTGATTGGCGCACCTAGTTGTCGCGGTTATCAGTATACATGCGCGTGTTATCATTTTTCATTCATTCGAGGAGTCATTCGGCCCAAGGCTAAGAATCGTAGACAGGGTATGTCATCATCAAGTTATCTTCCACGAAAAAATGCAACACTTTATTAAGCGCCTTGGAACGCCGTTTCAATCAATCCCTACGAGCTCAACAGAAAGATTGACTCGTGGACCGTGACTTAATTGTCGAATTTTCTAGTCTTCGTTAATGGTATATTAATGGCAATTTTCTTTTTAGATGTAAGCTAGACGTATTAGTGGCATAGTCTTGCATGAGTCATACACTGCAAGATATTCTTCTGTTCAACTATGAATAAGTACATAAGATACCACCATTAAAATAAAACAAAATTATTAGCTTATGACCGAATATGTCATTGATCTGTATAACAAATTAGAAAAGTCATTAGTTTCAGGCATAATAGAAACTTATAGATAGCCGTACAAAGAAACTACCTGTGGTGTACCTCACCGATTTTCTTGATAATGTGCGTTGCTCTTAGTTTTCGCTCAGTTCTCGGAGTAAGTTTGTGACTACAGTTACTCGTAGTTTTAAATGCTAATTACATAATTAATATTTTAACATCAATTATTGTGAAAGAAGTAATATAAATCGAATAAGGTTTTTATAAGCATATATACGATTATATATTGTTTTTTCAAACTTTAACTTCTTTTTTACATTTTAAATGCTGAAGAAAAATCTCAAAATTTGTAAGAATCATATTATTGTTAGTTATATTTTATTAACAATTTATTTTATATCTAGCAAATAATTTCATTTCTCAGATATTTTTTAAATCTTTCAATTATTATGTCATAATATTAATATGTATGTTGAATACCAGATATTTAGGTTAATCAAAATAATCTGTTAGTATAAATAATCAAATTCTAACGTTTCGAATATATATATAAATGTTGGTCAGTCCCAAAGAAATTCCGAGTCAAATGCTGTTAAAGCGAGTAAGTACATGTATTCACACATTCAACAAATATCGCGTACGTACAGATATGCATCCTTACGTACGACAGTTGAAATCGCTTAAAATCGTCGGTCTATCGAAAGCGTATCTCCACTTTTACAACGCCGCTTTAAGTTTTAATTTTACAAAATATACGTATCTAATTGGAGTATATTACTCTACGACAAATGTAAAGGATTAAAATAAACAATGCAAATATATATGTAATTTACCATGCCCTCTAGTATTCTGTCTTACTGAGCTAAAAAAATTCATGAATATAAATTTTTCTTTAATAAGGAATAATGTATAAATGAAAAAATTAAGGTTTTAACTCACTAACTGGCTCTTTTTTAACTCTGTCAATATATATTTTCTTCTTTTTTTCATATACATTATCCGTTCACAAATAATCATAATATTTCCTAATTATGAATTTGAATTTGTAACTTAAAAAATATGACAGTATAGAATCTGGAATCTGGAAGAAATCTCCCAAGAGTTGTATGCACGTGCATTTTCGATCTGATCGGCGAGTTTTGTTGTAAACTACGCGACTCGTGACTGCAATTCTAATTATCGATTTCAATTTTATAATAATCCAAAAAATATTATATATATATATATATATTTTTTTTTTTGAACAAGAAATTCCCGAATCAATAAGAATAAAACAAATAAAGGTAATTTCACTGTTGTAATTAAAACGCAATTGAATTTTCATAACCCAAAAACTTTGTTTTTAAGTATAACCATGTACGCACATAAAACACACATCCTTTTTCACACGCTCACTCTTACGCATTTGCTTTTTTTGTGGACATATATGAGCTTTACATCTTCTATTAAAAACATAAAGGACATTATTTTGATGGATCAAGCCTATAGTCAAGTTACCGTATTAAAATCAACAACAACAACAACAACAACAACAACACTCACCCAGTGAGAGAGAGAGAGAGAGAGTAATTTTAATTTTTTTTTAATCTAACCATTTTATGTATAAATTAGTGATGGTCTACTGAGAGAAAAATCATCGTCTTGCAAAATTAGGACATTTTAGAAGGTCTGAAAGCAATCGTCACATCTTCCGAAGAGAAGAAAGAGTTTTCATAATTAAAACAGAAATGAATCATAAACGCCGTAGGATAGAAAGGATCAGATTGAAGCTCGGTAGTAGTGGAGTAGTGTAGTTGTTAGATTGAACATAAATACAAAGTTTCTTTCATGTCAATAAGCTTATTTCAATTTTCCAAAATGCAGAGTAAATTTAAAATAGACCGAAATCTTTATTATTAACAATAAACTGCTACAGCACATGACTACTAATAACGCGTAAGCATACGAGGTATATTTGATTATTTGTTGAAAACTATGACGAAATTCTCTGATTTTGTTTTTATTCGGAATATTTGTTCCTATTGATATGATCAACGATATTCATTAATAAAAAGTTATTGAATGCCTCGGGAACATATATTAAATAACAATAATCTGACGGGATATAGGTTATGCATATACCATATGTACGCACAACACTAACTTCAACGGTTATTTAAGCAATGACGAGATCTGATCTTTTTAAATAATTATGTGGTAGACATATGTCCTTATCGGTAGTGTATTGGATGTGTTTCTTTGCGGAAAATTTTGTCAATATTTCTAAATATTTTTTGGTGATTTTTTTTTGTTATTCCTATCTTTGGTTTTTGGACATTAGTATTATGCAATTTTTGTTAAAATATTATTAATTTTTGAATTTATAGTCTATTGTAGTAGAAGGTCTTCTGCGAGTACTCTTACGCGGCGAAACTTTTTGTTTATAAGTTTCTATGCGCAATAAAAATTTTTTTATTTTTTTTGTGGTTGATAATGATTGTTGTTTATGATAGTTAGTGAAAATTTGAAATTTTTAAATTTTTCATCGGCTAATAAGGGTTGTTTTTTGGGATGATTTTAGGGTTATATTGTTTTTTTTTAATTACGGTTTGGTTATTCGATAACCAACTTTCTAGTAACCAATACACTGAGTTCTTGTGCTCACTCAACGTGTACATTTCGGTCATCCTAACGATTAGTTGACCT
This sequence comes from Wiebesia pumilae, assembly GCA_018907045.1. Lineage (NCBI taxonomy): Eukaryota > Metazoa > Arthropoda > Insecta > Hymenoptera > Agaonidae > Wiebesia > Wiebesia pumilae. The sequence goes on along the minus strand of JACCHZ010000133.1, from coordinate 1,816,714 downwards.
TTAACAATAGCATTTGATACATATTGTAAAACAAATATAAAATTGAAATAGCTCTTATTTACTAAATATTTTGTACTGTAAATATGAAATTACAGTTTCATATATTTAAAAAGTTTTTTCAGTTCGCTGTATAGACTGATGTTTTTCTTCTAAAGCTATAAAAGGTTTTATATTGTCTGATTCAAGGGAAACATTTTAGAGTTTTGTGTAATTTGCAACACGTTTTATTTTAATCTATACACAATGGTCGGGATATAAAACTTGTTTTTTGTCATAGGTAACTTCAAATGTGGATGTGTTTTTATTAATGACTGACGTAGAATCAAAATGTTTTAGCAGAACATAATTACCTTTTTATACGTTAATACATCTCCTTTAAATGTATGTTTTTCATTTATCATATGCGTTTTGTTAATATTATTAGATTTATTGAAGATTTCTGTAGTTTCATGTATTTCTTTCTTAAAACTTTTCTATATCACTTTTCTCCTAACATTTTGATTTCAAATAACAATCAAATTTGATTTTCCTCTAAATATTATTATTAAGTACCAATTTCACTAAAGCGATCATTTAGTTGGTTTCATTTGAAATGTTTGCATAATTCGTTATCTTCGTAATTATTATTCTATTGAATTCTCAATCCGACAATTGCATATAGTGTGCCTTTTGCAATTAAAACATACATTTTCCCTATTTTAATGGAGATTTTGGAAATAAGTTTAAAATTTTTATTTTAATAATCTAGCGATATTATTTGACAAATTTTTTTTACAAAGCATTTATGATCCTAGGAATCGAGAAAAAAGCCTACTGTATTTTTCAATTCTTAAATACACTTTGTTCAAGATAGCTTAAAAAAATTTAGTGTAATTACTTATCACTGTTTATTTATTATTCGTTAAATTAATGTTATCTTTATCGTTTATGAACACGTATAATAACATTGATGACGTGTTAATGGTATTGTATTTATTTCTATGTAAATAAATTGTGATTTGTGAAAATCTTTCAAATGAAATAGATAAAAAAAGTTATGAGATGTAAATAATAATTGTTGAAGAAATTAAGGGTACGAAGGTAATATTTTTTTAATAACTTTTATTATCAATAAAAAATTATTTAATTTATTTTGATAATATTGCTAAGAAATAAGGTATAGAAATAATAAAGTCTAAAAACAAGTAGTTTTGTTTCCACTGGAAGAGATAAAAAATATTTAAATTACATTATTAATCAGTAAATGAAACACCGAAACACATGGTTTCGTAAAATTCTTTTTAGTTAAAACTGTACGTAATTACTAACTATGCTATATACTTTTAAAACGCTTCATAGATTTCATATAGTGAACGACAAACTCGTTTCATGAGCGACAATAGATAAGACACTTCACTACAATTTATAAAACCAGTTTGTAAGTCTATTGAATGAAATTCTGAAGGCATTTCTAGAGGCGCATTCTTATGAGAAAACATGTTAATATTGTATCATAGTTATATGGTTTACGTAGTTTTTTAGAAGAAATTTCAAGGTTTGAAAAATTTGTTTTTTTGTTGGAGTTCCAACGTTGGAAACTTCAGACTCATGTAAATATACTGTTTTGCGCATAAAAGAATTGGTACTCTTACAGCTCGCATCGTGGCGTTCTGAATAACGTTGTTAAAAACAACGTTTTGGATCGATTTTTAATATGAAAATTTTTATCAATAGTTTTGTAGGTTCTTAGTATTAATCGAAAGTAAAATTTTTTGGTATCATTTCACTTATATCACTTACGACACAAAAATATAAAAGAAAAGATTTGAAAGTATTTCCACCCTTAAAAACCACTATAATTTTATTATTCTAACAAATATTATTGATCAGAATAATAATTTATATAAAAAACTACTAACAAAAAAAAATCGTTGCGTAACATGACTTTTCAGTATATGCGTAATTACACGTATGAACGAACGATTGTACGAACTATTGTACAAAAATCATTATAAAACAGATAATTTTATTATCGAGAATAATTTTTTTGCAGAATATGAGAAACAATATGTTGGAGATGATATTCTGTAAATTTGGTAACAAATTTCTAAAAATAACAGTATTGGCCGGACTTGGAATACACATGCATTCATATGGGTACACGCATACGGCTCAGATAATAAAGTTTATAATAAATTCCCCTAGAGAACTAAAGAACTTAGCTGCATTTGAATGCCCCAAAGCCTTATACATATTAGTATATAGGCTCTACTTAGATTGTTAATAACAAGTTCCCCTATGACACTCAACACAATTTTATTCGAGAACATCGTTTAATTTATACGTTATAAATACATACGAAAGGGTTTTTTTATGAATAGTGGAAAAAGAACTTAAATGTACTTTAATGCACCCGCAGTCTTATACACGTGAGCATAGGGAGCGACGAATATTGTTAATAACAAATTCTACTAAATTTAGTTTTTGCAATTGTTTTAATTTTATTTATAATAGATTTCATATATAATCGTATATTATTTGTCGAAAAACGGTATTAATTATAAATAAATTTAAAAATTGTCTTCGAATATTGCGGATACGCGTAATTGAAGCGAAAGTATTTATGGAATCATTAAATGAGTTAGGAATTGATGATATCGAGGAATATTTAATGCTTCAATATAGAATGAATATTAGAATTTAAAAAGTTGTTTTTTACTATAATGCCTTCCTAATTCATTTATGATTCAAATGCATTTAATATAGTTTATTGTATATATAATAATGTTTCACTCTTCTTGAGCAGGGATATATATAATTTATATATAATTTATTATATATAAAATGTTTATAATAATTTTTTGCATTGAACATTAAATATTTATAAATAATTATTGAAATTAATATTATTTTTAGTCTCATCGATTCTAGTATTTTGACGAATATTAAAATATTACTATTTTAATATTTTTTAAAATATGAAATATTTTTGAAACTTCAAATACGTAGTAGTAATACAATCTCAAAGCGAAGTAAAGACGTTGCAAATAGTTCTCCAGTTAAATCGATGGAATATTACGAATATTTTTACAGAAAGTCTAATCATATATTTACCCTTTAATGAACAGTAAAGCTTTTCCTGAAGAACTGATCTATCATATTTTAATCGGTAACTGCCAATTCTTATCTCGTTTTACAAAATTGAATGTAAACTTTGACCTATCGAATTTCTATCCAGCCATTGATGTCGAATTATTAGGTGAGAAATGTGCACGTGTCTCGCAAAAGCATTGAAGCCGTTCATGTGCACTCGCGAAAGCCTTACCACTGCAAAGATAGTGCGCCCACATAATATGAATAAACGCATGTGGAGATTCCGATGAAACTCTGTAGCGTTCAAATCATAAGACTAGATCGACTAATCCATGGTTCCGTGCTTTTATTTTGCAGAGATGAAAGGACGAGTTCCAGTGGTCCGATAGCACCAAGGGTGACAGGTCCTTGGGACCTCGATTGCTCGCTCCAGCAATCGTAACTGTGGAGAAGAGAAAGCACAGCGGGATCAACGTCAACGATGATGGCGTCGAGCAACTGCCAGCCGACCGCCGGTCACAAGCGTAACGGTTCGAGCTCTAGTGTGTTCGGACACAAACGAACTGAGAGCATATCCAGTGCCTTTGGCCATAAACGTTCGGAGAGCGGTCATAAAGCCGTTGACAGCATTTTCGGACACAAAAGGTAATACATGCCTCATTTCCGATTCCGCACAATTCCGCTCTCCAAGTACAATCCGCGTAAATACACACGTCATACTAGCGCAGTCACACCACTGATTTGTTCAATTCCCTTCTCCCACCTGTAATTCTCTAAATCCAATACGTGTCTTCCGAATTATTGATTGTGTGCGAAGAAGCATGCATATTACACCGCGATATTTGCTTTACGTTCACTGACTCTGTCTCTTCCACTGTTACCAGCTTTGACAAGTTTAGTCTGCTTAACTTGCCCATACTTATTTGTGAAACTCCGATTAAAGCGATAGTTTAATGAAAAATCTCTTCAATAATAACTTACTATTAAAGAAAATTGTGATGAATAAGGCCATCATCCCAATTGTACATAAAAAACCATCGTTAAGTTCATTTATTTTATTTAATATGCGACAGAGCTTTCCACAACTGCTTTTTTAATACATTTTCAAATCCATATATATATATACATGTATATATAATTTATTTAAAGTTGTGAAGAATATTTAAAACTGTGATTTTAATGTTGTCTGATTGAACTTTCGTAATACTTTATATAATATTTAAATATTTATTTGATTTAAAATAGTTAGCAGTCGTCTAACAAGAATTCATTTTTATGTGCTTATTATAATTATTTTCAAATTTTATTTTATTTTAAAGAAAGAGCTACCTTCTAATCATAATTTACGATATTACGGATTATATACAAAAATAAACATGATATTTCTGTTCACCCTGATTACCAACTAAATAGATAAGTTTATATATATATATATAAGTTTTTTATACTTGGTATTAAATTTTATGAAATTACACAAAATTAAAAATCTTTTGATAACAATTCGAAATAGCATTAACAAGAAAGTGTAATATCAGATAAGAAATAAAAATTAATTTTGCCGCTGCGTTAATTTCGAAGCAGAATGTAGAAATAATTGTAATTATAATAAACGTTTCAAGTTGTTCGGTGTTTAATCTCCTTATTATATTTTATGAGCCCACGAATTGCTGATTGACTTTAGCTACTATGAATGTCCAAAGAATATGACATGTATGTAATAAAGTTCATTAACGGCGCAAAAGCGATTCATCTTTTTATTTTATCATATGAGAAAGGATGGAGGAAAGGAAGGAGTCCAGTGAAACGCTCCTCGCGCAAAGTGCTCGTAAAGAAACGAACAAACGTCGATAAACTGAAAATACTTGAACAAGTTTCTGTTTATTTGTTTATGAGGTCGGAGTCAGGTAGTAACTACCATGCTGGCCACCGGCGTAACGAGAGCATGTACGCAATGACGGGCCTTTACGCCGAGAGCGCAGCTAGCGTCTGTACTCAGCAGCTTGAAAACAAGGAGTCGGTCTCTGATCAATCGAATAGCAGCAGACTAACCCACGACACCGTTATCCGCTGCCACAGCAGGAATCCTAGCTCTGGCCTCGTCGACCACAGGTTTCTCTCTTTCATTTTAACTTTTATTTTAATGCATAACATATGTCTAACTGTACTTTTGCCTTTTTTCGCATTTGATAAACTGTACATTCCAGACTGTTCTACTCCTATTTCATGAAAACGCTATTGGTTCAAGCCCTTGTACATATAATATCGCGTACTTTATAGCAAGTTAATTGCAATACAGAAAATTCTGTTGATTTTGACACTTGTCACTCGGCGTTTTATGCCCACACAAGTTGGCTTGTTACATAACCAAGCGGAAAAAAGTAACAGTCCGACTTCAAAAAGATTCGATTTTATAACGACAATGTAGAAAATTGTATACAAAATTTCAAACGAGCATTTGAGTTTCACCAATTCTCTGAAAAATCTCTTCACATGAGAATATGTTTACTTCATTCTATGAAAAAGCGAACACAAAGAAATTTGCTTGTGATCTTGAAACACTTACGCTTGTGTCTAATAAGGAAACTATCCAAGGTGTACCTCATCGATTTTCTTGATATTGTGATATGTTATCACATATCAAAAGTATTAAAAAACGTTTTTTTACATGCTAACTCGACGGTTTAAGGGGTGAAAAGTACCCTTAAAGTTTACCCTTGAAAAATTTTTTTTAATATCTCAAAAACTAATTAAAATATTAGAATAAAACCAATAAAACCATAATTTATTTCTTTTGAAAAAAACGCTTATGTGGACATAGCTTTTACCCGTCTTGGGGTTTTTGAAAAAAAAAATATATTCAAAGGGAGACTACCCTTAACAAGAGTTTCCTGATATGTACCTTAATAATTTTCTAAATTTTGTAATGTGTTGTAAAATATTTAAAAAAAAATAAGAAATATATTTGTACATAATTATACGACCATTTAAGGAGTAAAAAATACCCTTATAGTTCACCCGTGAACAATCATTTTTAATTTTTTAAATAATTTTTGAAGGTAAATATTAAAGGTACATTTCACCCCTTAAATCATCGAGTTAGTACGTAAAAATAACACCCGTCTACTATTTTTTGATATGCCATAATACATCACAATATCAAGAAAATCGATGAGGTATACCTTGGGTAGTTCCCTTGTAAGTCATCTACAGAGAAATACTTTAGAAAAATCCATCGAATGTAATGCCTTAAATTCTTTTAAATTCTATTTTTATTGTTTTAAGTTTTATAAAAATTCTAACAACAATGAACCAATATGCTGTTCACAAATCATATTCTAAAAATTATAATTGAGTTTCAATCTAATAATTTTTAGAATATGTTTCTTTTTAAATTTTACATTATTTCTAATATTTCATATTCTATTGATAAATTGATAAATTACAATTACATTAAATTACGGTCTGAACAAAATTGGATTGTTGGTTTAGTAAAATAAAAAATATCCCTCCTCTTTTTCTCTCTTTCTCAGTATGTTTCTTTACACCTACTTCTGCTTATCTTTAAAAATCTGTCAACATTATTTTATAACATATTTATTTGTAATTTTTATATCAAACTGAATAATTTAAATTCATTGTACAATAATGAAAAGTAGCCAGTAGCAATATAATTTCTTTATGTTACGAATTTATTAATCGTTACAAATAAATTTTGTAATAAATTATTTATTTTAAAAAACTTCAATTCTTTAAAATTATATTATAAATTTCATATTATATTATAACGTTAATTTGTAGTAACTGCGATACCTATATTTATTTGTTCAATACTTTTACAATGTTAATTTATTGAGAACATAAGAAGTTAAAAGCTGTTCTGAATTTTATAGAGAATTCAAAACAGAATAATTTGTATTGAATATTATTATATTAAGAATATTCAAACGGTTAGATATTCATTTTTATTAAAATAGTATAAACAATAAAAATATATGAATTGATTTTTGCGTGAGTTCCTTGAGAAAAGAAATATAATTTTTCCGCTTTTATTATTAAATAGTTACTACTTATATGAGTTATTATTAAACAGTTACTTCTTATATGATTCATTTTTAAATAGTTACTAATTATATGATTTCAGTTAAACATATCATTTTACGTTATGTGGATGCATAATACTCATTTTTTAATTTTCTATTTTTACTTTTTTCAGAGATTTTATCATTAAATGTCACAGTAGGAATCCAAGTGCTTCCATGGTAGTGGACAGGTAATAGCACATGATATTAAAACGTTATTTGTTTTAAGATAATTTCATAATTCTATTCAATTTTAATTAATTCCTAAAATTGACATTTTATTATATGCAATATTAAATTGAATTTTTTTTACGTACTGAATTTTTTTTTTTATTATTAAAAGAAAATAATGCATTTATTCAAATTCAATTTGAATTAGTAAGTCTTTTTTCGTGCATTTATAAATTATATAATCTTCGAATTAATATAATTACTTATGTGCTGTACAATTTTACTACTTATAACAATTTTTTTAGACATAAAAATATCAGGACCCTTGAAGTTTGCAATAAAATTCGAACATTTTCAATTTTTTTTTAAATCTAAACAGTTATGCTTTTTCTATAATAAATATAATCTAAATTCTCTAATATTATTACTATCACCCTTATAAGAGGGTTATTATTCCACTAATTTTATTGATCAGGATAACGTTTATACAAAAATCTACGAACAGAAAAATTGTAAAAAAAAATTGCAGCGTAACAAAGTTTTGCTGCGTTTTCAGTAGATGCGTAAATCCCTTAAGAAGCAAATGATATATTATTGACCAAAAATTGTTAGGAATTATTGTTCGTCATTAAATGAACATGCATTCATAAGCTTATAAGTATATGGGCCGCATCAGATTATTAATAATAAATTCTCCTAAGACAATCCACAACATTTTTTTTTTAATATAGTCAATAACATTCATGTACAAAAAAAATTTCGATATCAATATTACACCGGAAATTGATGTTACGTATGTTTGAACGCACATACAGTCTTATATATGCTTCTATTATATATATTCTATAATATCTATTCTCATATATGCCTTACGTGTCAAAATGATAATAATTTTAACGAATTCGTTTTGTTTACTTTATGTTTGATCGTTTTATTGTAAATTCAAAAAGTTATAAAGAAGCTCTGATACCTATTAAATTAGACTTATTATTAATTTTGGTTTAAAAATTAACTTTTTACAAGTGTTAAATCTGAAGTGTCACTGAAGTTCTATTATATAATTTTATAATTTAAATAACTTTAAAAGAGTTCGATTAAGTAAGTCAAGAATATTTATAGAAAAAGCAAATGAGTTAGAAAAATAATAAATTGAATATTTTTGGACATTCATTTATAAACTAAACGAGATATTAAAGAACTAAATTTTTCTGTGATGTCCTTACTTCTCCTACCAGTGCATTTATTATAGTTTATTATGTACATTTTTATGTTTCATTCGTTTCGAGCTATGAATTAGAAGTTTGTTTTGAAAGAAATACGACGTTGCCGTGTGTAATTTGGCCGAGTTTTATTGGCGCTTCATCCAAATACAAGAATCGTTAAGCCTTGTTAATTGCTTCGAAAGTCTTCGCACGTGTCAAATAATATGTGTAATACATGTTTCGTCCACTTGACCACTGTTGTGTCGAATTTCTTTCCGCCTCACTGATTGACATATCCGTACTCTCATATTTAATAATATGCAGATTAATTCTTTCCATTTTCTTTATAATTTTTCAATGTTTTTACAATTGATGATATTTCTGAATGTTAATGTAAAATGGTTATGTATAATCTTTTTTAAATCTGTCAACTGTGTGTGTAAAATCATAAGCATTTTATTCTTCAAAATGTAAACCAAATAAATAGTTCCAACTTTAACTTAACTTACTTTGAAACACGAACGATGCTTATTACAGTTGTAATAATATAAGTTCTTAATAGTAATATAATAATAGCTAAATTTAGCTAGCGAAAATTGAGAGAGAGAGAGAGAGAGAAAGTGAGAAAATCAAATGAAAAACGGAAATTAAAGTTCAGATACATATATAATATATAAAATTGTTTGAAGTTCTTCATAAGCTATTATTATGTGTCATGGCTCTTTTCAAATCATTACTTTTTTTAGGCTTCTCAAAGCGACGACGTTATTGATATAGGTAGATAAAAGAATGAAAGAAAAAGTATTTTAATGCACGCGCGCCCGTGTATGTGTGTGCCTGTTTCGCCGTGCATTGAATGGAATAAAAAAAAGTATGTATGTATGTATATATATCACGCATATACATCTGGTGCTTTTGAAAACTCAAAAAATCGACATGTGTATGTGCTGTTATTTAACATTTGTTATTAATGTCACGGGCTACACTATACATTTAGAAGTTTATTTATAAAATCAAAAGAACGATATTGATCTACCGCAAAAGGACGAAATTACGGTGGCGAATCGACAAAGATCTTAATAATTTATATATTTAAATTTCTATCAATATTAAAATTTTGTATACGTATTTAAGAACGTAAATTGATTTTTTCTAGGAAAGTTATTATCTTTTAAGACATAAAGTTTTTTAAAAAAATATTTTGGACTTGCAACACAAGATTTTTTATCACAGTTGCAACTTGAATATTTTTTTATGTCAAATAAATTTGACTAAAAACTACTCATATATGATATTATTTGGGTATAAAAAATGATATAAATCAGAAAGTTAACGTAAGATCGATATTATATTACATTAAATATATTAATAAATATAAGGTCAAATTAGATTTCAAGTCCCTATGGAAAGGCGCGCAACGCATTTAAGCGAACATCTACATTCGACGATGTTTATTGTCATGAATTTTAAAAAATTACTCCACAATCATTCCAGCCCCTTTTCTTTTTATTTTACATGTCGTTATCTAATTCGAAACAAATATATGAATTTAAATCCGTGATCACTCCAATGTAAATAAAAAAATCTAATATATGCGTTTGGCCTGTAAATATCAATACTACATATCAAATTTTTAAATTTTTAATTAAGATTTTATGTTGTAAAATGTTTCAGTATATTATATATATTTCTATTATATATATTTCAATATATATATTTCTAGATTAGAAAGATTAAGACTTTATAAATAATATAATAATTAAGAATAAAATCCGTTACCTTCGTTAAGTCAATATCTTCTAACTGTAATTCTATAAACAAATTTAACTTATCTCGATCATAATTTTTTACAAATTTCTTAGTAGAATTTCACTAAAAAAGTTTAATAAAATAACAGAATAATTAAATCTATAGTAATTCAATTAAATTCGAATTAGTAAAATTTAAATTTAAAATATTAAAAACACTCACCAATATTTTCAGTTTTTCATGACTTATGCTACATAGCCCCGTATTTTATAGAATTAATAAATAATTAAAAAAAATTATTTGGTTATTATATTTTAGTTATTCTTAAAATATTTATACGAATATACGAGTACGTATAATGTGCCTGGCTTAGACAGATTAAATTTTAAGCAATATGGATAAATTTAAATTAAGCAATCTTAAACAGAAGCGCTTCCTCAAACTCGAATAATGAGTTCGCTTCACCATTTAAGATTTATAGAGCTTAAATGAGTAAAAACATTATTTATCAAAAAGAAATGCCTGTATAAAATGTTATCGTGTCGAATATATATATATGTACATTTTTTTTAATGTGAGAGAAAAAATAAGACATCGACAATAACAATATAAAAATCGGTTTGTCGACTGCAAGTACGTATCATATAATAAAAATTCACGTACAAATATAAATGCTAGACGTTGTTTGGATAGGGTACAAAATATGCACACAACAAATGAGGAAAATTAAAGAAGAATACAAACCAGTAGTCATTGTCTACATTTTTGTTTATGCATACTATTTAAAATCGATGTAAGGGATAAAGGTAATAGTGCAAAACCCATTGAGGATTTTATGAAGGGGTGAGAGGCCGTCGTAACAGTATTTTGCAACGCTTTAGATTTCGCAATACGAAAGTACTTCAAGCGAATGTCCGGTTGTTGAATACTAAATATCAGACAACTTTTACCGGTGTGCCTCTATATTCTGTAATTCTAACCGTGCTCTAACGACTCTTATAAATATCACGGCTATCGAAGCTATAGAGCTCAAGAGTACCAAGTCTACGTACTCTTTACGTGGTTGATGTCACATCTTCTTGCGTGTTTATATTAACTGATACTCCAATTTTGAATAAAGGGAGATCGCTTATTAGCAATGTGGGAATTATTTTACGTTCTAGTTCCGACTTGATCAGAAATCGTCTCAACTAGATACTGTGACCCGTCTTTTTTCCTTAGATCGTCATGAGCAGGGAAATTTGTTTATCTAGTGACCAAAGCCTAGCCGTAGTAAATGTTACTACGATGGATAAAATTTTAAATCTGCTGTTTAATAATCTTACGATTCACTCGCTAAGTAAGAATGGAAAGAGAGCTCTTGGATTTAAATATTGGAAAACGACGTGATTGCATGCTGAAATTACGCATAATAAAAAAATCAAAATTAAAAGAAATGATTTGACGATACGATGTCAAGAATGAAATTAAGCTAGTACACAGCGAATATTGTATAAGACAATTTGGTTCGTGTTGCGAAGGATGTACTTTTTAGTACATTTAGTACATACTTGAAATACAAATAATAATCTGAACTTTTAAAAAATTTCTCACGTCTAGCTTACTCTGCCTTATAATCCTTTATCTACTTTCCCAGTATGCAAAAGCTTTATTTAAATTATTAATTAACTTTCATTTTACCGTCACTTAATAATTAAATCTGTAGCGTTCATTAAAAGTGTGCATTGAAGTGTCCAATAAAAATAAGTTTGTACATTAATATTCAGCTTATGCAGTAATGTTGATGAATTCCAAGGTGTATGATAAATTCCAAAAATTATGATACTCATTGAAATGTTGGCGACAAAATGCAAAAATATACGTAACAAGCATGTCTAATAATGGTCTTCGTTGTTTAATTTTCAGGCCGGAGAAGGAACGAGCCCAAACGCCACCAATAAATCCGGATTCGAAGGACTGTGGCATACTCAGCTGTCGGCCAACGTTCATTCAGAGATTTGCTGGAATAAAAGTAAGTTATTTCAATAGTGTATTCTAATAGTGTGCTTTATATATTCACGTAGCAATTGACCAGCCGTCTAACACAAGTACGATTGCGTAATGCCTTCTTACTTACCTCCCGGGCATTTCGAATATCTACTTGGCATTCATCTTCCCTTCACTGCTCTTTAAATATCAACAATACTTTAATAAGTTCTGCTAATTTTTCTGAATTAAAACATTCTTTTCTACTATTTTAGCAGATTATATTGGAAAAATACAAATTATTAAAGTTTGGAATTTCTCAAAAATTTCGACTTAATTAATTAAGTAATTTACTATGATACCAAATGGAATATCATAAAATAATTTTCTCCTAGTAAGTTCATAGGGATTTTTGAATGAATATAAATATACGATTATTCTACTCTACACAATTAAAACCAAATAAAAGTGACTGAAAAACCCGTTGGAAGAGAAGAAGTATTCAATTAAAAAAAATCAAGTTTCTTATGCATCTACAATTTTTTTCGTTTGAATCTAGAAATTTTCAAAACTAAACCATTTTCCATTTTCATTATTACAATTCTATAAAAGGCAAAAATGATCCACTATTTCAAAGTATTTTTGATTTACTGAAAAAATGCGTAATATATTTCCTTAACAATTTTTAAGAACTAATTTAGGTGTAAATATCAATTTAAAAACTTCATATTAGATTTATTATTTTTTTCAGAAACGAATAACACTTTTCAATTATGTTTTTAAACCTTCTGGTATTAATGTTGCTAATATTTCAGTGCAATAATTCATATTAATAATATAAAACAAGGAAGTTACAGTGTTAGTAAAGACAATGTAGTACGCTTATATAATTCAATGAATAGAATAAATGAAACTATAATTTTGTATCAACAGGTATTTGTGTTCCTTTTGTCATTTCTCGTTACACTACAACAAGCTCTCAGTTCTGGTTATATCAATTCTGTAATCACTACTATCGAAAAAAGGTTCGAAATTCCATCGAGTCTTTCAGGCCTCATAGCCAGCTCCTATGAAATAGGAAATGTTATTACAGTCATCTTTGTTAGTTACCTTGGCAGTCGCAGACATATTCCAGTTTGGATCGCTATTGGTAATTTCGCAATTTTAATGAATTTAAGTCTTTAAGAATTTTGGGTATTTATTAGAATTAAAATCAATTTATAAATTTGCATAATTGATAGGAGCTGTAATTATGGGACTCGGATCGATGATATTTATGGTGCCACATTTTACTGCTGAGCCAAATCTCACCACAACTGCAAATAATTTCAGTTCTAATAATATATGTCGCGGAATATCATTAACAGAACAAGATATGGGTTTAGGTAAGCAGTTAAACACTTTAATATGAAGTATTAAGAAAAAATTTTTTATTCTTCGTGTAGTTATTCAAAAATTAAATAATTAAGAAAATAATACCCCATTATCCGTTCTTGTTACTATATTTACTAAATAATAGTTTAATAATTTTTATAAATAATTTATTTTATACATATAATTCTTAAGACATTATAAAATTAATTATATATAAATTATAAATCGTATATTTGTAAATTGATAACTGTGACTATTGTGGTAGTATGGTAAAGTGCTTTGTGTCGAATATTTATGTTAGGATGTGTAAACTAGAATACTAATAAAATTCCGTATAGGTCGTCTATCTACAGGGTTGTCATCGCCTCCACTAGCTCCACACAATAATTTAAGAGGAGATAACTGCATTCAAGGTTCTCCATCGACTGTTGGTCCGGTTATGCTCTTTGTAGTGGCTCAGCTCTTATTGGGTTGTGGAGGCTCTCCTTTGTTTACTCTCGGTACTACGTACATAGACGACCACGTAAGATCGGAAAGTGCATCACTATATATTGGTAAACAATTCTTATTAATATATTAAATAACTTCGCTATCCATTCAATAAAATTTGAAAGTGTACTTAAAAAACTGTTCATAGTACATAATTAACTTACTAAATATAACTTAGTCAATATTTGTCTGCTTATGTATTCTATTATTTTCGATTTCCAAAATAAAATTATTATAATTAAGTATTTTTTCTGTTAAGAAATGAAATGTTAAGTTTTTAAATAAATAATGAAAAAAAGATATTTATGTTTTAATCAACAAAGTTTTTAAAAATATAATCAGTCGCGTACTAGCCGCGCTATATTTCTTTTAATGTTTTTTAAAAGACATTCTTATTTTATTCTAATTTAGAAATTATAAAAAGTTTTTAATTACTCATTTTAAATACTAGATTGAAAAAATATGCAGAAAAAAGAAAAATTTCCTTTATAATTATTAATTAGAAATATACTAATAATAGATACTAATTTATAGAAAAAATTTAATATATTTATGATATCGAATATTTTAATAAATTGTTATATTTAAAATTATGCTTTTGAATACGTTTACTTTTATCCTTACTATTTGAATTCTTTTAGGATGCATGTACAGCATGGCTGCTTTCGGACCTGTTTTAGGATTTCTTCTTGGTGCCTATCTCTTATCATTCCATATGGATTCATTTTCAGGAACAATCATTAGTATTGGTAAATTAATAAATATTATGTAATATTTTTTATAATACATTTATCGTACCCGTCATTATAATATATTCCTATCTTTAGATCCTGGAGATCATCGATGGGTTGGAATGTGGTGGGGTGGTTTCCTTCTGTGTGGTTTACTTCTTATTTTAGTAGCTATTCCATTTTTTAGTTTTCCTAAAACTTTACAGAGAGAAAAGGAAAAAATAAGAATTATTGAGAAAAGTAAGCCACCAACAAACAATGAAAAAGAGCAAAATAAAGATCTTAAAAAATCTCACATGTCTGATGATACTGGTTATGGAAAGGACGTAAAAGGTAAAAATTATATTTTTAAGCATCTTAAAGTTAAAGTTCTAAAATTAAAAAAGAAAACATTTTTCTTGTATTGTAAAAGATATATCATAAACAAATATTAAATTTCACGAAAAAAGCAATAAAATTTGGTTCATTTTTTTCTCGAATACAGAAAATTTTTTATCAGATGCTTAGGTTTCAAAAGTTTGAGAGCCTTTATATAAAATAATATATGAATATTTATATAATTAAATTTTGATAAAAACATATTTAAGTTTTTTTTTTGTATTACGTTTTGTAATATAATATAAACTATTGTACAAAAGATGTATACTGTAATGGAGAATAATTTTGTTTTATACATTAAATTATTAACAATTACTAAAATAAATTATACAACAAGTAATTGTATGTATAATTTTTCTATTAATATTTTGTTGACATTATATTGTAAATACTTATTTGAACATTTTAAATTTGTAATCTAAAGATTGTTTGAAAATAACATTGCTTTGTACATTGTTCAGATATCCCGCGAAGTATGTGGCGATTAGTTTGCAATCCGGTGTACGTGATAACGTGTCTCGGCGCCTGCATGGAACTGGTAATCGTGTCGGGCTTCGTAGTCTTCCTGCCTAAGTACTTGGAAACGCAGTTCAGCCTCGGTAAAAGCCAGGCTTCGATCTTCACCGGCTCCATAGCTATTCCTGGTGCGTGCATTGGCATCTTTTTCGGTGGTTGTCTGCTCAAACGACTCGAGTTAAGGCCGAAAGGCGCGGTGCAGTTCGTCCTCGTATCTAATCTTATATGCCTCGTATGCTACGGGTTACTCTTCTTTCTTGGTTGCGACAACGTCAAAATGGCTGGAACAACGATTCCATATTTCAATAGTAGTAATAAGGGCCCCGAGCCTTTTCAGGTTAACCTCACTGCCGCTTGCAACTTTGGCTGCGAGTGCCGTATGACAGACGTCGAGCCCGTCTGTGGTAACAACGGCCTCACATACTTCAGTCCCTGTCACGCTGGCTGTACTGCTTTTAGTTCCAAGTCAAATTTTACCAACTGTGCTTGTAAGTGTTAGAGATAAATTCTTTTAAACATTTTTTTATTCACTAGATTGAATTTTATTTTAGTAAAATAGTCCATAAACATATCGATTTAATCCATTATTATTTATTAAATTAATTTAAAATATATATTTATATATTTAATAATATAATACTCACATATTTATAAAGCATTTGCATCCGCTTGCATTAATACTCGATCTTTTTTGTTAATACGAAATATACCCATAAAAAATTTTACACTTAATCTTAAAAGCAAAATCGTAAATGATTAATAGAAACTTAGTTTGCTTTTGCAGGTATACATGGGAACTTGACTGTGATTCCACCAGCAGCTCCCGAATTTGCTGAAGTAACAGTGGTACCTGTGGCTACAGCTGGTCCATGCATATCACCATGTAAAACGATATTTCCATTTCTTATTTTACTCTTCTTTATGACATTTGTTGTAGCCGTGACACAAATGCCGCTTCTTATGATAGTCCTAAGGTGAGAAAATTATA